>WKFP01014814.1:36829-100889 GCA_011057875.1 Pterocles orientalis
TTCTTACAAAAATCAATAGACAGGCCTGAGAACACTTAACTCAGAATTGGACTGAGCCTGCAGTCCCTATTGGAATAGGGAAAGGTAAAGAAGATGAGCCATTATTTTTATTTAATTAAGATTAAATGGAACATAGTTCTTTTTCCAGGAATTACCTAGTATTATCTAAACATGTGCTATCCACTAAAACATGCCTTTTAATTTGCATGAAGTCCCTCTTATCACAGGTGAATATTTTAATTGCTTCTAATTGGAAGTATGATCCAGTTTTGAAGTTAACTATAAAGTTGCAATTAATTTCAGAGGGCTTCTGAAACATAGATTTAAGTCAGCCTATCTGAATGATTTATGGCTGTCTCTGGCCCGTAATACCATGGTAACGCAGACTGCTACGTACCACTTTTGTAATTCTTTTTTCCTTGACGTTATGAATGCAGACCCACAATGCCATGGGGCATGTAGTGGTAATGTTTGACTGCATTCTACATTCTACAGCAGTATATGGTTTGTCCTTATCTGAAGCACAGGTAAAATGTTCTAAATTCAGGACTGCTGAATAAAGAAGGAAACAGAAGAATGATTAGGCAAATGAACATTTCAGATCACAGTGTGAAACCCATTTGTTTGTTAAGCAGTTCCTATTGTTATGATTAAGAAAGAGTCGAAATGTAGAGGGACAGCTGAAGGGAGCAGAGAGAAATAGTGTTGTACTCAAGTCAGGAAGGCACTAATTCAAAGAGCAAGGGATAAGATTTATGAAGGAAAAGGGAGAGCCAAGGGGAATGACTGACTTAGGCAAGAACGGATGAAAAGGTGATGGGATCCTCCAAATAAATCTTTTGAGGTAGTCACAGGGTTTAGAAGGGAGCCTGTGGGTTAAGAGTCTGGAGGCAGTAGTAATCAATGGATGCCCACCCTCTCCTCAGGAAAGAAACAGACAAAAAGCAATTGAAATCTGCCCTTGCTTCTCTAGTCAGTGAGAGCCCTGCCAAATGGGGACTGCGCTTTTGAACTTGTGAACAGCACTGTTGTTCAGTTGTGCAGGTAGGCATATGCTTAACATCAATTTTAAAAAGGAACTCGTTAATGAATCTTTTGCATTAATGTGCGTTACCTGTACTGGCCTGGGGTATGTACATTAGAGTAAACTAAGGATTCGACTGGGTAGATTAAGGTTGGAATAATCATATTCAATAATGAATAAAGATGGACTGGCTTCAGCTCACCTATCTTTACTCATCCATTTTACCTAAACTTCAAGGTGGCATCTAGCAAATGAGGAGGGAGAAGCATAACATATTTGTCTCTTTCTTTACTCAATAGTGCTTGTCTAAAATGCAATCATCTGAAGACAGCTGGGCTCATTTGCCCTCCAGAAATGTGCAGTTCTCTTCATGGACTTTCAAGGGAGTTGAGGTGACCGGATTAGCCTGGAGGAATAAGGTTACATGATGCAAATAGGCACTGAGAGATCTTACTGTGCATCTTGCAAAGAAGCAGCTTCTTTTTTTTTTTTTTTTGTCATGGTTTTCACAGAATCACAGAATCACAGAATGTTAGGGATTGGAAGGGACCTCGAAAGATCATCTAGTCCAATCCCCCTGCCAGAGCAGGAACACCTAGATCAGATCGCACAGGAACGCATCCAGGCGGGCTTTGAATGTCTCCAGAGAAGGAGACTCCACAACCTCTCTGGGCAGCCTGTTCCAGTGCTCTGTCACCCTTACTGTAAAGAAGTTTTTTCTCATATTCAAGTGGAACCTCCTATGTTCCAGCTTGAGCCCATTGCCCCTTGTCCTATCACTGGATGTCACAGAGACGAGCCTGGCTCCATCCTCCTGACACTCACCCTTCACATATTTATAAACGTTAATAAGGTCACCCCTCAGTCTCCTCTTTTCCAGGCTAAAGAGATCCAGCTCCTGAACACGGATTTCTAACATGTACAAGGCTAATGGATCATTTCAGATAAATGTAGATTGTCCATGGAGTAGCACTGCTGGCGGTCTTCTAGGCAAACTCATGGCTGTGGACAGTGGGTTATTATCTTCTCTTAGGATGAACAGGGCAAGTTTTCACTTGGTTTTAGCCCTTAAAGCTCCAGTAGGATAAGGGCAGGTTCACAGTAAGTAAAGCAAAAAGAATCAATCTAACTCTGGGAATAGGACTTGTTCAGAGAGAGTGAATTTGTTATGCTTGAAATAATTTGCTGATTTCTGCTTCAAAGCTCTTGAGAGATGTGGTGCTATGGCTTTTTTTGGTGCCAGTGCTTAAAGCTTAGTTTGAACTTATTTAAATTCAGTCAACTTGTTTGTTATTGAGTTGGCTGGTTTTCCCGCACGAGCTCGGAGGCAGTCATACTAACCTAACTAATCCAGAAAAGAGTGAACATATTGATCAGTGCAGAACAATTTTCTTTGAAATCCATAAGGTCTATACTTAATTCCACTTAACTTCTTGAAAAGAGATCAACAGTGTGAATGTATATTACTGTGCTAGATTGGCTCAAAGTCTATTTCTTTCACTCCCAATTTTCTATGTGCTTAAAGATGTATCAACAATCCTATGATCTCATAAACAGCTTCCCCTGCAGTGATGTCTCTTACAGTAATACTCTCAGGGGCATTTGTGGGGTAATAGGTTCTTTGGTAGCTGTATATATCTGACTAATAGATGAATCTAGAGTGGATAAATCAGATAAAATGGAGCGTGTTGTTTGAACTATGGGGTCAGTCCCTGCACCTTGTTCTGTATACATACTATAATAGTACTCGGGAAGACTATTCTTAGTCTTGCATTCCTACAAAGTTAGGGAGTTAGCTTCCCTGCAGCTCTCAATTACAATGCTGATGCAAGCTATTGGCAGAAACCATTCTCCTAGTCAGGAAGAGGAGTTGGGTGCAGAGCCAGTTCCCTGATGCAGTTTTATTTATTTTTATGGGACATTTAATTCCCTGTACACTGCAGAGCTAGAACAGCAGCAGGTAATGTCCCTGTGCTTGTTCTCACACTCTCTACAGCTGGCATTTTGTTTTGAGGTGTTCCCCTTTCCATCCTAAGGGTGAGCGATGCTGTGCTCTTGACCCTCTTATCTTCTTGAGGGTCTCATGTTAACTTCTCAGAAGTTGCAGTCACACTTCCAAATACATGAGGCACTTTGTGTGCTTTTGCCTAAGGAAGATGTGTTTTCCCACCTTTAGGCTTCTTCCTGCTGTTGCTGCTACACCATTATGTGAAGGTGTGTAATTCCTTCCCACAGATAACTCTGCCAACTACAAGACAGCAGTTACATTCCCACTTCCAAGCACCTTCCTTGCTTTTAATCATCCCACCAGAACTGCATAAAGAACATAAAAATTAACATCTTGCTACAGTGTTTTGGGTTTTTTTTTTAAGATTACAAAATCTGCTGTTCCTTTTTTAAAACTAAGTGTTAAACTCTGGGAAAAAAGCAAAACCAATTTTGCCTTCTGTGCTTCCCTATCTAGAATAGGTTTTGATGAAACTGGTACAACTTTCAAAAAATTGTCAGAAGAACCTACTTATAGGACTACCATGTTCCGAGTATAAAATCGTTCAGGCTCAGTTGTCCTGGCCATATCTAGTCCTATAGCCTTTGTACATCCTTTTGAAACCTTCAGAGGGTCTTAGGTTTTTTCCCTTTGCTAGTAACTGCAATTTTTAAATATCTCTTATTCTTACAATCTCACTTTTGACTTTTTTGTTTGGTATTGCACTTGGTTCTGGAAAATCTTTCTTTAATGTAATCATATCTTTCCAACTGAATAATATTAGAAAGTTAGATAATAGGAGCTAAATGGAGGAATTCCTCAGTACCTGTTATCCTTCATTTGCTTTCACAGTGTGCAGCAGAGTGCGCAAAGACCAGCTGTTATCATAACTGCTAGATTTAACTTTACCTATTTTTGGTGAGAATACAGATCAAGGTGAGACAGTTACAATGACATGACATAGCATTCCAAAGCTGCTTCTTTGTTTGCAGATCAGTTCCTTCTAGACAACCCCCCTGGGATTTATCATACTAGTTCTTTAGTGGTTCTTGAAAGCTTTTGACTACAGTACAATGGTACTCCCAGAATGAGCAGTGGATGTGTACTTTGCATCCTGAAACATCCTCCGCCTCAGATTTGTCATAAGATTGAGCCTGTTTCTCTAAAAACCAGGTGGGAAATGGAACAAAGGAAATAATTGTCATTTTATAAATCTTCAGAGAACTACTAAAAAGCTTTTGTAGTTTTTTCTCTCTCTCTTTTGTGATGATCTCTCATGCATGACACTTTGAAAACAATGATAGATCATAAATTCATATGTAGGTTAAAGAAAATTGGCAGAGTTTGGACAGGCTTAACAAATCCCTTCTCCTGCATAAGCATATATAGGTGATAAAGTGAATGATAGTCTGAAGCTTACAACACTCAGTACGGACAGTTATATCTTTATGTAGAAAATCACTTTGTGTGCTGTGAATTGCTTAAAAGTTGTTGACTGTGGTCTAGTGTCAAAGCAAGATGCAACTTGGCTCTGCTTCTGAAAGGGCAGAAAGTTCTTCATTTAAAACATCAGACTGCCACTGAGTTCAAGAGAAGACAGGAGTTATCTCCCCTGCTGCATCATCTGAAAACACAGTATCTTCAGTGTGCTAGTTGAAGTTGTTTAAAAGGCTTATTCAGAAAATAGTCATGCATTGGAAGTCAGCAGGGAACAGAAAAAATCAGAGCCTCATCTACTAGAATTATAATATAAAATGTTGAAATCCTGATCTGCTGCATAAGAGCTCATTTTAGAGGAGATCACATGGCTATATTATAAATGCAAAGTTTACCCTTCTTTTTATTTCTGCAATCTGGTCCGTTTATGTATGAGGTAACGTGCTTTATAACATCACAAAGAAGGACATATGTTTTCTGTATTTAAATTCAGGGCAGCACAGGAAAATACTTCCTCACAGGAAAATATTTCTTCTTAATAACTAATTTATTCTAATATCTAAATTAAATCTTCCCTTTTTCAGCTTAAAAGTGTTACTCCTTGTCCTGTCCCTGCACCCCGTGATCCAGAGCCCCCCCATCTCTCCTGTAGCCCCCTTTCAGCACTGGAAGCTACTGGAAGGTCTCCCCGGAGCCTTCTCTTCTCCAGGCTGCACACCTTCAACTCTCTCAGCCTGTCCTTGCACAGGAGCTGCTCCAGCCTTTGGACCATCTTCATGGCCTCCTCTGGCCCCACTCCAACAGCTCTGTGTCCTTCCTGTGCTGAGCACCACAGAGCTGGATGCAGCCCTGCAGGGGGGCTCTCATGACAATGGAGAAAAGAGGGAGAATCACCTTCCTCAACCTGCTGGTCACACTGCTGATGATGCAGCCCAGGATACACTTGGCTTTCTAGGTATTCTCACTGTCAGTTTTCTTCCATAAATATTAACCTGGAACTGGACTTTTTTTAATGACCCATTTATTTGCTAGAAGAGAGTATACTTTAAGGGCAAATTCAAATCCATTAATTCAATTTCAGAAAGCATTTCTCACTTAAAAGTTAAGGCTTAAATGTCTTATTTAGATAATTTATAACAAAAATATTGCCCATATGTTGTTCAGGTACATTCCTGACAGTATGATGCCTCAGGCTCAGTATAGATACTAGGAGTCATTAAGACCAAGACAAATGCTTTGATTTGTCATTGTAGAGTCATAAAAAATAATATGACGGGGATTTTGGCTAGTAAGAAAGAACAAAGGAGATCTTTTGAGCGGTAGGATTTTTCTGTATTTTTCAGTTGACTTTGAATTTTGAAACTCAGTGATTCACAACTTTGCCCATTGGTGCTGAATTTTGAAAAGCAGTATTGCTTATTCTTGGATGGCTCTGATGGCTTCATAAAACATCAACCTTTCCTTAATGCTGTTAGGTGTAAGACCAAGGGGTAATCAAAACCATGTTGCAGTTATTTCTACCTCTCTGGTTGTCTGGGAATGCATCTGTGCTGTTCTGTAGCAGTGACAATACTGAAAAAGTGGCCTAAGGGCTCGCTGTGTACACAATCTTAGAATACACAAGAAGCTGTAAGAGAAAATACACTTAAGTGCGCTTCATTGACACTAGAATGCCAAACTGGGAAAACAGATTATTTTGTTAAGCAGCTGTTTGACAAACTCCGGGGTTTCAAAGACGACTCACAAAGCAGGAAAAAGCACAAAAGGGGATTTGTAAAGGACAAGGAAAATCAAGGGAGACCAATTTTTTAAAATAATCCATAAAAATAGTAAGATAGTAGTACAGATGTCCAAGGATAGTAAAACCTGAGTCTACTGAGGTTTGCCCACTCATTTTAGAACCAAGAAAATTCTCCTTCCTCTCTTCAAACTGTCCTTTTTACAGTATCTAAAACTTCCCGAGCTCTTTTCACATTGCATTAGTAAATTTCTCCCTAGCTCCTATGGCTGTTCTTAGTCTATCTTCAAGTTGATTACACAGCTGCAGGAGAGGTGGGTATTCTATCAATCTTCTCCTGCTGCTACATAGTCTGTCATTTTATTGCCTCTTTGATGAATCTCGAGAGCTTTAATTGATTTTAAAAATAGAAGTGGCAAAAGTAGGATTAAACCAAAAACATATCATTGCTTTTCCTGCCTTTTCCAAAGCATATTATCGTTGACTTTCAGAGCAGCCAACAGCAATGCTCATGGAAGCAGTTCACCCTGCAATTTGAGTTGGAGCCCACTTCTGCAACATGAACAGTTTACCAAGGGGTAAGGTGGATTTTCTGTTTCTCAGCCACAAAGAGCTTGACTCAGTGATGGAATAAGGTTCTGTAGTCTGTGTTATGGAGAAAATCAGGAGGGACTTGTCATTGTTGATGAATGTGATGCTCACATAAGCACGTACAAACAGTAATATCTGGAAGATCAATTATCATTTCATCTGCTTTTAACTGCTGAAACTGCTATAGTTCTTAGAAATATTACATTCTTCACTCAGGGGAGTGGGGGAAGCTTTTAAATTCCTGGGTTCCATAGCCAGAAGTGATGGAGAGCAATGGTTGAAATCAGTCAGCCTTTTCCAGTTAGCAGACTTCTTGTTGTTTGTCTTGATACTGTACTTTGTCACCATAATTCCCATTACACAGTGGCAGGATGGGGAGGTTTATAATGAGGAAAAGCCTGTAGTGAATGAAAGAGGCGGGGAAGATGTTTAAAGTGCAGGTGTCTGAAATTAGCAAGATGTTTCTGCTTTTGTTTTTTGAGAACAGTAATGTGATAAATTGAAATTTGACTAGAACTTCTTGAATTTCAAGTGTTTTTGATCTTTCAGAACTAGATTTGTAGCTGCCTTTATAGCCTTGCTCTAGCATGGACCACCTGATACGTGTACAGTGAGAAGTGTTACTGTAGGATACTGGAATTGATGGCATAACACCCAGTGGGAACAGCATATAATACCAACAAACACATTCTGAAAGACTGAGCTCGTCTAAGTGGGAGAATAACGCAGAAAACAACCCCACATTGTTTCCCTTTTAGATTGTATAGGTAAGTTGCAATGCTTATTAATAAAATACTAAGGCACAAGAGGATGTGTTTTATTGCTCGAGTAATAGCTGCTTTGTGTGTGTTAAGAAGTAACCTTGGACCATTATTTCTTCTTAGCTGATAATTAACTAGGAGGATCATTACAGCCTAAATTAAATTTAATAGCCTCAGAAAGCCTTGCAAACAAGATAAATGTGGGGTTGGAAAAGATGTTATTGCTCATGAGGTGAGGTGGCTTTCCACGGAAGTTATTGGACTGGGAGCTAAGAGACCTGACTGCTGTAGCTGCCGCAGGTACAAATTTCTCTTCTCGCTGGGCATGCCACTTTGAGTTTAGTTACACTCCTTCCTTCCAATCATTTGTTTATTTTACCTATTTATACCTTTGTCTGGCCCCATAGCAAACCTTATCTAATAGACACAGTCCTGTTCGGGCTGTAAACAAGTAAGTATCTCTGTCATGATCTGTGAAGGGTGATCGATATGTGGCTGCCATAAGCTAGTAGGTGTAAGTAATCTTCAGGAAAGTTTTGCTTGCTTCCTATGTATACTTCTGGGGTCTGGTAAAGGCTTGGAAATGTAAAACTGTACAGGAAGTTCTCCCTGTTTCTCCAAGTTCTCCTAAGCTAATGTAGAGTTTAAATAAAATAATGAATAAATCTCAGATGCAATGGGAGATGCATGTATTTCTGGACTCCAGATAGTCTGGCTAAATTCTCTCTGGCTGGTATAATATAGGATAGTGCTGATAAACTTGTGCAATGCACAGTTTATACTTCATTTCAGTTGGATTTCATTTGATTATGTTTGAGAGAGAACAAAACAGGAACAAAAATTCCACACAATGAACAGTCATGTTCAGAACTCTGGCAGCTTTTCCCCAGCATGCTGCTTTGATTCACAAGGTCCTTAAGCCAAAAAGCTGTCTTGTTCCAGTTCCTGACTCACAGCAATCAACCTAGTTGCGTTTGGACAAGCGTGTAAAGTTCACATTATGCTAAATTCCTTCAGGTGACGAGCATGGGCTGATGTATAAAGCAACATTCCCTTAAAGACCATGTTAGGGCCTCGAAGAAGTCCAGTGTGAAGGGTGGCTGTGGGGTAGGCTGCTTTTATACAGAAGTAATGCTATTTGTGGTACTGGTAAGGAGCATGGTGGTTAATAACTTGGAATACTGTTGCTGAGCATCCTCAGAGAAACCTAGATCCCACTCCCTCTTCTGAGTGTGTTTTAGCTGCAATAGCTGAAGAACTATCTGGCAGATCATGGAGGAACTCATGGAAGTAAGCACTTATAGCCTATTTCCAAAATTTTCAAAATCTCACCAGGCACCTGTGTGTGCTGGCATGCCTGAATGTGCACATGTAAAATAAAGTAGTACAAAAGAAAAGTGGGGAAAAATTATCCTCAGTCCATGATCCAGCTGACATATCCCATTGCTGGGCTGTTTGGAAAGGGATGCTGCTTCTCAGTCATCTATATCTAGTGATTGACTAGTTCTTTCCCTTAATATCTATCTATCTAGAGCTAGTAGATAGAGTAGTGGTCTGTGATATAGGTTATGTCATTTGCTGCTGCTGCAAGAAACTGAGTATGTCAGCCTCTTGGCACCAAATCTCTTCATCTGGTAGCTAGGGAAAATACTATCTTTTTTGTCACTTACCTTTTTGTATTTTCCAAAGTATTCTCAGATTTAGTGATCAATTTATTGGATTAAAATTAAAAATTTAAAACCCAGCGTAAATAAAATAAAACAACCAATTAAAACTTATAGTAACAAGACTGTGCATGCATTGGAATCAGAGGAGCAAAGGGCATCTGTTACATGGGGTTTATGAACAAGGCTGCTGATGGTTAGAGTACTGCCTTTTGTACCATGTGTGTGGAAAAATGAGTTGCTGTAAGTAGAAAACAGTAGACTCCCTGTCTTACTGTTTAAGTATGAGGAACAAAACCCGACATTCGTTCAAGGCAATAGATAAGTTTGTCATCGTTAGCTGAGTCAGGACTTCTTCCCTTGATGTATTTTCCTAAAGCACTGAAGTTGAGAAGAACATGTACTTCAAAAGGATGATCATGGGTAAAGCCAATTTGAATAATATTTATTATTAATTTACCCTTTTAGTTAATGATTGTCTTTTTTTTTTTTTTAGAATTAATCTGAACTTCCAAATGCTGAGTATTTATAAACAATTGTGCATTTGCCCAAATGAACAGATTTCACCTGAGGGTAATTTACAGACTGTTTGTTTTGATTATACTGTACTCATACACATATGGTTAATCTGATGCCAGGGTATTATGTCTACTCTGTGTTTTGCTGATAGATGAATTTTAAACAAGATCATAATAATAGAACTATCATTTATATATGTGTATATATATATACATAACTAGTTATATATGTTTATATATAACTATCATTTGTATAGGTGTATATATATTAGTGGAACCTTCAAGAGTCATGGAAACTTTAAAAAAATTCTCACAGGTGTCTACAAATTCACAAATGTTATAATCAAATTATTGTAGCCTGTATTGGATTTTATCACTCAATGTTTTAACAGTCTTGTGGCACTCACGTTTCTACAGATGGTAGTTGTATCCAAAAGCCATTTATACCTTTCCCTCTAATAGAGATTTGCCATTTAATCATTATCAGAATCAGGCTGTTAACAGCCAAGTTTGGGTGCGTACATAAACTTACATCTGCTAAAAATGTAATTGATAGGAGTATAAACCTACTAACAAAATCAGACAGATATTGATACAAATTGTGGTTTTAAAAATCAGGAAAATATTTCCGTAAGAGTTCAAATAAGTTCTTTAACATCAGAAAAAGAATTGTCAATTTTTTACTTTGAAATTATTGTTTCATAAGATTGCCAAAATAGGCTAGGCATGTTCTCTTAAGAGGAAAACAAAGAAAGCTTAAGAGTAATGAAAACTGTTTGGATCAATTGTTTTGAGTTGCTGTAAATGGTCTTTCTTGCTTCACTTTTTTTCTCAGTCAGCTAAAACATTAATTTTACATAGCTATTCCCTGCATTTAACTGAAGAATGATGGCTTCAAAATTGTAGGTGAATTTCATTCACTGATTTAATTGGGAAAGGGCTTAACTGTTTGCTTAAAAGATTCAGCACCTGCTTTGTGTCTAAAGAAAAAAAAAAATGGTGAAGGCAAAAGAAGATCAGTCAGGAAGTATGACCTGTGCTTCCCTGTCCTCCTTTACTTCATTTATGTAAGTCTGCCTGTTTTCACCAGAATTTATTTTTCTGAACTAGAACAAGTTGTTACAGCTCATTACAATGTGTAAGTATATAATCTCTCTTGCTGCTTTCTGATTATTTCAGTGTCTGCTGCATAAATTAACCTACCTACACCTCGAGAATGGACAGGATGTAAAAAGTAGTACAAGATTACTGACTCTAGAGAGAAGATTGGCTGGACATGCTTTGCTTCATAGTGCCTGCACCAAGCTAAAAACAGTTGGTCACAAAACCGTCAGGTTCCAAGTCATTAAACCTTATTTTATTGAGGCAAATAGATTCTTGGGATGCCAAAAACAAGTATGAAGTAGGTATGTGTTATCGGATCAATTTCATAACAAGATAAAATAAATGGAAAGAGTATTTTCAGTCAATTCTGTCTGAGATAATTACTGCAAAGTAAAGAAAGAAAATACTTTGTCTAGCCACGGTATATACCAGGTCCAGACCAATGAATGCATTAGTGAACTAACTCTAAGCTGCATGTGAGGAATGGAGGGTGAAGGAAATATATTTCTAATTTTCCCCGAAATTGAAGTGCTGAGGCAATTTCATTTTGGAAACTCCATGACATAGTGCCTCTGCAAGGAGCTATGTTCTCCTTGCTGCTGTAGTTGTTCTTCCAATTGATGTTCTCATCAATGTTATTTCATTTTTTTTTTCCTGACCTGTCCAACCAAACCACTGGAGCACAGCTAACATATTAGCCATTGCTTTCCTTCTCCTTCACTCAGGGACAGCTCAAGCTTATATGTGTTCTGATACTATTACAAATTAAAAATGAACGTGTGCATGCATTCATGTCATTGTTGCTAGGAGGCATAAGAGCAGCCATTGATTCTACATAAACACTCCCAGCCTACAGGTCTGGGGATCCCTTTGACAAATTATTGCCACCAAAGTGAAATGAAGCATGGTTTAATTTTTTTTTTTTCTTCTTCCTACTTTGGTCCTCTGTACAATCACCTCTGCCAAGGTTGACTTACCCATGCAGGTTATACACTTACGAGAAGTAAATCTCTTGCCTTTGGACTAAAGCACTTTTTCAGGATGGTAGGTGCTTTCCTGCGAAAAGCTGCCTTCACTTCCCACTAATCTATGTGCAAGGGCGAGATCACTACCACCCTTTCCCCACTTCCAGATTTACAAGCTGACTGTAGTCACTATGCTCAGTACATGCTGTTTGGTCTCTGAGCAGCTTTGTATTTGCTAAGTAGCATCTCTGTCCTTAGCAAACTGGGATTGAATTGACATTGAGTTTGAATGACACGACAGAGGAAGAGTGTGTCTAACTCCTCTCCACAGCACAACTCTCCTGAGAATACAGGGCTGAGGTGGAGGTTTTAAGCAGGACCTCATTAAAATGTTGATATAACCTCACTGCTAGAAGCATGGCAGCTAGCATGCATTTCATAAGTTAAACCATCGACTTTCTATCTATTGAGCAGAACCTATCACTCCCCTGTGGAATATTTCTTTAGAGCCCGTGTGTGGCTCTGCTTTTCCTGCTGCTTTTGATTGCCTACTGACACACACATGATAAGGGCAGACATAATGAAAGCTAAGACATGTCACTAGGGTGTTTCCTGGACTCATAGCCAGGAGCTGTGAAACTGGGAACAGTGTTTGGCTAGATTTATGTTTCCTTTTTGACAGAAGCTCTGTATAATTTTCAGGGATGTGGGATAGCAGCCTTTTGCTTTAGATCTTGCATGTATTTAAATCTACTCAAGAGTCCGAAAAAGTATCTAGTCTCATTCCAGTCTGATTTATTATATCATCAGTATATTTTAGCAAGAGTTGCTAACCTACCTCAGAAGAAGTCCAGAGCTGCAATATCATGAGTGCTGGAACTTCAGTCAATTTTTCTTCAGGAAGCTTGCATGGCAAGTACTGTGCTTGGCTTGCAAAGATCTAGGCACTGGCCTCAGCCTCCTCTGTGGGGAAAACCTGTCTGTATGAAACTCCAGGGAAGTCAAATGTGGTTTTCCACAGGCAGACCTGCTTGGAGTGACTTCCAAGGTCAAGGCTGCTCCTGCAAAAAAAGTCAGAATTGTAACTTGAATTTATGTGCACTCTGTGTTTGTGTGTGTGTGTGTGTGTATATATATATATATGCCTGGATTTCAGGCAAAAGGTTTTGTACCCAAACCTTGATTCTCTTAGTTTCTCACCTGCACTTTGAAGAGCCCATTTTAGTGTGTACTTTTTCCTAAGCACTCTTTATTCCCCTAGATTTCTGCATAAGCAAACATTTAATCATGCTTGAGAGATGGGATATTAAATAAACAGATGATCCAATTTGAGTGGACAGTTTGTGGAAAATACTGATGCATTCCTCTCCAATAAGAATTGCTGCCTGAGTCTAGAGATAACTAGACTACAATGTACAAGTTCTACAATGATGAGGAAATCTCCATGTGAGGATTAATATAAAAGTGCCTCATGCTAACGTGGAAACATTTATTAAGAAAAAAGTTACGGGAAGGAGTTTGAGAGCAGCTAGTTTCTGCAATGACGCACTTCCTCAAACCACAGGGAAAAGGAGTGACGTGGATTAGCATTCTTAGGGTGAGAACTTCCTGGCTTCTGTGCAAAAGTCTTTCTGCAGCCAGATATAAGGATAGACCAGACCAAATTGTCTCCTATGATGCCAAGTAGCAGAAACTTAGGAAAAGAATATTAAAAAAATACAAATACTAGAGTATACTACAGTACCTAGGATCTTTGGTGAATCTCAGCTGTCATCTGCTTTTGCCTTTCTGGCCTCCACAACATTTCTGTGGGATGAACTGGGTAACATGACTGTTATACTGTCACACCCTTGCCGGCAGTTAGCTCTGGAATTGCTCTTTCCAAACTGAGTTTACCCACAGAAAAATAGGGCTATTCCCTCTATGCTGGAGAGGGCTGTAAGAAAGCTGGGCATCCAAGTTCACAGTCAGTCTGTTGATACTTATTCCAGAGATTATTCTTGAGCATTTGCTGTGTGGTTTCAAGTTAAGGGATTAAACTTTCTCCTGATGCAAATAGGTTTATCTGTCTAATGTCAGTGGAAAGCACACGGGTTGACCCCCTTTGAACTTGGCTCATATGAGTCTTACATACTCAGAGAATATTTTCACCTTTCACCCACCCACACCATGATCCTGAATGGCAAATTAGGAAAGAACAATTTCCTACAATGCACTTTTACATCTCTTTGGGATGACAATTGTTACACAGTGTTCTCAGATTTTACATGCAGAAAATTAAACTAAGCATAGGTGTAAATGAAGCAGTTATATTTCTGAATGCTGTGTAACTACTGCAGTCCCCTATTAAGCATGCTGAAAATCCATGTAAAATAAATTAGGGGGCATATTCTGTATTATTTTGGAGTTTATTATATCAAAGCCTTCAGGGAAAATACTTTCTCCTACATCACAACCTTCCCTTTGAATAACCTTACTTTTGTATGCCTTTCTACCTCTGACTGACATCATTAGTCTTCTAGTAATACACAGAAATTTAATCTCTGGTAATATATGGAAATACTGTCTATACTGTGTGAAATGGCCATTATAAAAAAGCTGAAACAGGGATATAATAACCTTTTCTCAAGTGTTCAGTCATTGACTGAATACTGTCTACATTTGCCTGCAACCAGAATAACCTGTCTTTGTACTTTCCCACAGGTAACAGCAGTGAGAAATTTGAGGCCCTTTATGATCTGTATCTTCCATGCAGTCTCATTCACTCTTTCAGTGTTGATTCTTACCTCAAAGCAATTATCATGAGTTTCCAACATGCTGAACTTCCAGCAAGCAGCTATGTGCTTTCTGTTATACTGGCCCTTGCAGTTTAGAAACATGTACAAAACATCATTGTCCTCCTGCTTTCAAACCTTGTTTTCCCATTATGGGCAGAGGACAGCATGGTTAGCCTGTGCCACAGCTAACCATGGGCACACTTTGTGCTTCTTCATCTGTCTGGCTGTGTTCCCTGCTTTCTTTTGCTTTGTCTTCAACATTTTTTTAATCGGAACTATCCTTTTAGTTTTAGGTTTGTGCTGCACCTAGCACAATAGAGTGCTGGGACTCCAGGAATCACTGTGATACAAATAGTAAATAATTTCCTTAGCAATAAAGACTATGCATTGGGCAGAACAGTTTGGTGTCATTGAATTCCCATTCACATGTGCTGTCTATGGCAGAGTAATGTGTCCAGCATCTTTATGCCCAAGTATTTTTTTAGGATTGTCAGTGTTGGGGGCTACATTTAGAGGGCCTTTTGTCTGCTAAAACTTGTGCTGGAAGCCTGGTTAACTACAGCTTTCCCTAAGCTACAGGGTTGCAGATCTCCACCAGTCTACTGAACCTGCTGCAGCTTTTATGCAACCCTGTTGTTAAGATGATCCACTCCTGTACGCTTCTGTACATTTTGTTCCTTTTGACCCATTTTTTTTCCCTGTGTGGTATGGGCCAAAAGAGGCAAGTGGATGTCCGAGAAGAAATCTCATTCTCTGTGTGAAACTGGAGTGTCAGGAAGGCTTAAAGCGCTGCCTGGGATATGACACAGTTTCTTTCTCCCACTATGTAAGACCTCTGTTTCCATAACCTCCTCTAATACAGCTCCTAGCACTCGTTATGTCCATTGTCCTACATTCTCCCCCTCCCAAATTCTGTAATGATATATATAAATATGCAATTAAACATGCTGCAAACCTTTGATACAGAGATATACTAATTAACGACCTGCTGACTCCTATTTCCCTATTGACATTGTGCTGCCTTATTACAATTTATTTTTTCTTGTGAAGCATCACATTTTCAACTTTGAATTGGATCTCTGGGAATAAAGGACAGCCTTGGAGATGGCTTCATGAAGGAGTCACTTAGCAGTGAGTTTTCCACAAATCTGCCATTCCTTTTGTGTAGTTGGCCAAGGTTATCAAGCCAAAAATGGTCCAGAGAAAAGTGGCTCTTGGCTTTTTCAGCCCAGACTTGCTGCTGCCTTCCCCACTCCTCCCTCCTTTCTTCCCCTCCATCCTTGCATCACCTTGTACTGTTTACCTTCCTGGTTGGAAATCTGGTGTAGGGGGCAGAATAATTATTTTAGACTTGAAACTTGTCAAAATTGTGCACTCTATCCAGCTGTGTATTTCTAACAATGTTCAGGAATGTGTTTAATCTCTGCCTCAGTTTCCCCTTTATAACCTTGGGTTGAGGATCCCCACAAATGTAACAAACTGTCACAAGGGAAGTCATATTATATGTAATAAAGACTCTGGGCTGTGTGGGTGTGATGGTGTCAGGAACCACGAGAGATTTGGGTATTTGCTAGAATCCAGGCGGGGAGGGTTTGGAGGCAGCAGGAACCCCGCTCCCCTCCCCTGCCCACAGTGCCCTGAGGAGGGTGCCCTTGGTGCTCACCTCTCCCATCTCAAAGAGCACGGACGGAGTGCTTGGCTGGGTGGCTTTTGTCCTGCCGAGCATAGTAAAGGAACGAGCAGACTTTGGAGAAATTTACAGAAAAAAACTTACCTGACAACTGCAAGATGGAGGCCACAGAGAGAGGGGATGGATGTTCGTGTGGGGCTGGCAGCAGCCTGGGAGGCCTCCTGCCATCTCTGACGGCCAGGGTCCATCATCTTCATAAGCCTGTACCCACTTTCTACAGAACGTTTCCTCTGGTGGTTTTTGGAAGTTTTCAGCTGGGGACTGAAAATCTGAAAATTGAGTGTTGGGTGTTCAAGGCGAGAGGTAATCCGGTGGAAGGCAGTGGGCAGCAGAGCGCCTGGTGCCTGACAGCTCAGCGGGGGGACCATCCCCTCAGTCCCTCGGTCCGCCCGTTTCCCTGCAGGTGCCGGAGCGCCTTTTCCTGAGGTGACATGAGGCGGCGCGCGGGTGCCGGTGTGAGGAGAGGAGAGGGGAGGGGAAGAGCGCGGTTCCGGCGGGAAGGGCGGCCGGCCGCCTGCCCCACAGCAAGGTGAGCCGTTTGGCAGCGCCCCGAATTTTACCCGAGAGGGGTGTACATTATACTGTAAAGCAGTTCAGTGCCCCCTGAATGGATTATTATTGTTCCCTGCAGTGACAGCCGTTTGTCGCGCTGTTTCTCGGCAGAGGACTCGGGTGTTGCTGCGCGCAGGTGGCGCTGGCTCCAGGTGGCTTTAAGGTGAAGAAACCTGAGGTAATCTGCTCTGTAACCCACCCCGGGACAAGCAAATACTGCATTTTGGGGTTTGCTTAAAAACATCTGAGAGGGTTTAGCAGGAATTAAAGACGCCCGACTCTGGCCAGGGCTCAGGTGGGGTCAGAGGCTCTGAGGCTCCTCCGCTTTGCTGCTCTTTTCAGAGTATTCCAGGCACGCAGAAACAATTGACAGCTGGAGGAGCTGGAGCTGTGGTGTTGCTAGGGGATAAACTCGCAGTACAGTAAGCGGGAGCGTTGGAGGAGCACAACTTGCGGCACTGTACAAAAAGTAAAGGTCTGAAGCGCTGTTGTGCTGCACAGAGGTGTGGACTCGAGCCCTGCAGGCTCCTGGAGACCGGCTGGAACGTCCCTGAGCGTTGAGCAAGTAACCAGCTGAGCAGCACCTGAGCTGGGGAAATCAACGGAGACTTTCTTCTGGGCATAGCTTTGCTTTCCTACTTCTAACAGGTTTTGCAAGGGAGTACTCTGCAGCCGTCTGCATGCAAAAGGCGAGTACAGTGCCCGTAGAATAAAAAGGTGTTATTTTCTGCTTCCCTCGAGCCTGATGAGAGTAAAATGGACAATTGCATTTAAATCCACTGGGAAGAGCACCAAGAAAACTGTCCTCAAACAGCAGCTTCTTTTGTTTGCAGCAGTCCCCACCCTATGATTCCAGCATTAATCTCTGCATTTCCAGTGCCCGGCGTGCAGCCTGCAAAGCAAACCCCTCCTTCCCTGCCTGCCCGAGGTGCTGCCTGTGCTTTGCAACTTCCACCAAGGCATCGCGGCGTGTCTGCAATCGCAGGCGAGAGGCTGAGCGGAAGAGCTGTACCTTTAACGAACAGGGGATGCAAATTGCTCCTCTGCACTCCTTCCTAGCAGCTTCGGAAAGGAAAACCTCAGTGCAGGGGCTGAGGCTCAGTGCGTGAGAGCAGAGTTTTGTGCATTGCCCAAATTGTCATCTCAACTTTGTAAAGGACTCGGGTTTTTATTTTTTGTTATTCCTGGACTTTGTAAGAGAGAAGAGTCTTTCTACCTGTTTGAACCATGAGTGGCTGTTCGAAGAGATGCAAGCATGGGATTGTCAAATTCGCACAGACTATTTTTAAGCTCATCACAGGCACTCTCAGCAAAGGTAAGAGAAAACATTTTAGTTCATATTGTTCTTCTGTGTTGTTAGCTTTGTGGGGGGAGTTTTGCGGTCTCGGAGGCTTGTGATAGAGTTCGTTATCCTCTCTTCAGAGGTGTTCTGGTTTAATGGTGGGAATTGGCTGCTCTGAAAGAAGTTGCTGTGAGAAGTGAAGGTTGGAGCTATGCTGTAAAGCCTTATGTAATTGTTTCTAACTTGTGTAGTTTGTAACCTGGATTTGTCTGTTTGCCATAACTTGCAACAGTAGCGGGCTATTTCGGTATGGCGGAGATGTGTTTCTGAAAGCATCTGATGTGCAGCTTCAAAAATTTAAAGACTCTAACTGGCAATGATCAGTACTTTTCTGTGTCATTTTCTTCTTCAGTGTTTCTGCTTTTTTGAAGCATGTGTGTACCTTGGTTCCAAATCTAGGTCGCTGCTTATTGCACACATTTGAGTACCTTTTGTTTATCTGTTTTGCTTGTCACCTGAATCCCGCGTGCCTTAACAAGTGCAGATGGAACAGAACCAAACTTATTTATGCTTTCCTCTTAACTAAATCAGTAAACAAAACAAAGCCTTTATTCTTCTTTATAAATCTAATAGATCTTGTGATGGTGCACTGAGGTAAGTTGCTACCTTGTTTTTGTTGGTCATTGCTCTCATAATGATACTTCTCAGCATCACTTATGGCAGCTGATTAAATGAGTGTTGGTGATCTGTTGGGGAACTCCCAACAGTGGTAAACAATGTAATACCTGGCTGCTGTTTGTCTGTGGAAATGTGGACAATGTTTAGCTGAGAGTCTGACTTCTCCAAGTTTTGTGTGTGTTGGATTGGAGGGGGTGTGACTTAGTTCAGACTAAGTTATTATCAGAGAGATTTGTTAGCTGTAGAGTCTCTGTTATGATACATTTGTTTAAAATACAAAGTTTGAAGCTTTTTTAATAATGTGTTCATAGTCAAGGAGCAAAAAAGAAGCATTTATTTTTCAGATATGTTTAGATATCATGTGAGGTCTGTGGCTGTGCTGGCAGTCTGGAACACATATGCTGTTGCATGAATTTTAATGTTTAAGTTGTTTCTTAGGATAAACTACAGCAGGCTGAGATGACTTGTAAAATAGGAATTGGGAAATTGCCAAGAACTGTTAAGTCCAGCTTCCTTTTGTAGAAACTGGGGAAATTTATCAAATCTGTCTCTCTGAAAAGAAATACAGTTCTAAGACAGCTTTCTCATGTTACCCTTACTTGCTTTCAAAAGAAACCTGCATAAGAAAATGTTTCCCATTGAGAATATCAGACAGGTTTGTTGTTTTTAAAAATCAAGATTGGTTTAAAATTGCATCTTCTTGTACTTAATTATTCTTTTTCCACTTCCCCCCACCCCCATCACCCATAGGCTGTCAAGCACCAGCAGAGGAAAGATTAAAAACTTGCAAAAGTCTGTCACAGAAAAGAGCTGTCAGATGTTGGTTATAATTCATGATTAATGCCAGGATGTCTCTTCAATATTAAAAACAAAAGATAAATTCACGGGAGAAAATACAGCAAAAGAAATTACTTATTATCATGGTAGGGAAGAGAAATTACTGCAAGACCTCGTCCTCTATAGCATGTCAGTATGGTGCATTTTGGGGTACTTTGTGCTTTTTTCAGGAGATAATGGAACATAGGGTGTATACTGCTATATTCACAAGTGATTGACAATGCACTTTGTGCTGTTTGCTTGAGCTTCCTTTAAGGAGAAGCGTTTGTTCTGGTGGTGTTTCCTCATGTGCTCATCTAGAGCAGCTCATCTAATGGGGAGTTTTCAAGCAGTCCTTGTGCCTCTACAGCTTGCCTTGCTTTGGCAAAGGAATACATCAACATTTGACTCTGCCAGTAGAATAGCACTGTACAGAGAACTGGAAATGGGAGATCAAATGCCCAAGGCTTGCTTCTCCCTGCCTTTCTTCTGAAAGATGCCAGTGTTGCTCTATCATTGTCTTTTCAGCCAATGTAATGGTATCATACAGTTTTACCCATATCTTTCCTATGGCAGTGTCTCATTTCCAGCTGCTTGCATTAGATAAGAGTGGCTTCCTGGGATTCAAAGAATTTAAAACTCTGAATCAAACTTTTTTTCTTACTCAGCTGCTTGTGTTTTGAACAGGAAGAACCAGATTGAGGAAGGAATAAACCATGTGAATGAGTTTGTTGCATAGATATCAAAGACCTGCTATAATTAAAATAAATGTTTCCATATCATTACCTATGAAACTCATAACTAGAAAAAAAAATATTAGAAATCTTGCTCAGGTGTGTTGATTTAAAAAAAAAAAAACCAAAACACAACCCCCCCCAAAAACCCCCAAACTGCTGAAGTTTGTTTGTACATTTATCCCAGAGCTTATAATTAAGTATTTCTTTTACTGAAACTTCTGCATGTACAACCAAGAAATAGAAGCTGTTGTATATTGCTGTTTTTATGGTTTTTTTAACTTACGTTATACATGCTTTTGAATATTGAAGAAATATCCTGTGTTCTTCATCCCACTCCTGCCTCGTCTCCTTCATACTGTTTATTTTTTTTATTATTGTTTTTACTTTAAACACTTTTTACAAGGAAAACCCTTCGGGAGGCACCAGATTCATTCTCTTCTTATGCTTCCATCTTTGTGAGGGTTATTGTGGTGGGAAATATTCCACAGTTCAATGAGATGTAATCTCTGTGGCTTCTGCTTGTCTTAATAATAGCATTTTTTTCCCCTTGATTATTTAGGATAATAAAATAAGAATGAGCTGCAGCTATCAAGTTCTTCCTTTTGCAACAGGGTGTGATGACTTGCAGTGGGAGCAAGGGAATAGGCATGCCTGATACCACTGTGTGGTCGGCAGCCTGTTCTGTATGTCATGATTTAAATCTGCAGCAAATCTATGATGTTGTGAGCCAAGAAGTTCATAGCTGGTACCTCTGCAGAGCTGGACTAGCAAATTTTGCTAGCTTCCCTCTTGGTGTGTTCTTATTTGGAAAACCTTAGTAATAGAGCACCAAGAGCTTCGTGTAGTGGGATGTATGGGTTACAGGAAACATGCCTGGAGAAGCATGCCCCTTTACAGCAGAATAACTCCCTTATTCTCCTTCATGGCTTGGATGGGGATCTAGCCCTGCAGGGAAGAATCCAGAAAAGGCTCCGGGAAGTGAGTTAGTGTCGTGATGGACTGTGTGAGCAGCAGCACCTTCACCAAAGTTACCTCAATTGGAGGGGGGAAAAAAACCAAAAAGGTTTTGTATGAGGTTTGGGTGTTCTTTCATGTTGCCTGTACTGTGGTATGTGAAATGGTGGTTCATCCTCCATGCCCTGGGAGCAAGTAGGGGTGGTAAGAGTGAGTTTTTTGGGGGATTTCTATTGAGCAGAATGATAATACAACAAGGTTCTGTGTGTGGTGTGAAGATATTGCAGATGTCATTAAAAAGTCAGTAGAGGAGGGCCTTGCTGAGTGACCAAAAGTGAAGTTGGAATGAGACCTCTTGGATTTCTGTTAATGTGTTCTAATTATCAATGCAAGAAAAGCAAGATTATTTTAGGGACCAACTCCTTCGGAATTTTCCTTTGCAAAAGCAAATTTGCAGATAAGCTTCTGCAAATTAACTACCCTTTCACCTTTGTTCCTGCACTGCCCCTCTTTTAGTCCTTCTATTGAAATGCTTGCCAAGGGCTCTCATTTCTGTCTTCTCGCTTCTCCCATCTCTGTTCCGCAATGCAATTCATCTGGAACTGGTAATTTGTCCACTTTTCATAGTTTTAATTGCCTAATTATCTGTTCTACTGCAGTGATAAAGTCTTCAAACATCTTGCTCTCCTCACAGCCTCCTCCAGCAAGAAAGAAAAGTATTCTGAGTGTTTTACAGCAATATGGTCTGTTTTGGTGCTGCTTTGTGAATCCAAATTACAGCTAGTCTGCTGAGATGGTATGTGAGATGGGAAGGAAAGTACATGGTCCCTTTGAGTTGTGCACAGGCTCTGTCTCCTCTCAGTGGAAGTTAATCTTGTTCCTTTGAGCATACTGGCACTGCGTTAGGTTTGTCTTCATGACTCCAGCCTGTGAAAATGTGAGGGTATGGTAAATGTTGCTAGATGCCCTGAAGACACAGGAAGGTTCAATGCAGTTATTCGGGTGATGCTGGGTTTCTTGCACCTGTGTGACATATAGAAAGATATTTTGGTTCTCCTGCTGCTGTGGAGCCCATCTTCAATCCTTGAATTCTGGCTACTGCCTTCAAATTTAGAGAAGCTATGGTTCAGAGGGCTCCTACAAAAGCTTTTACGTGTCAATTCTATTTTTATAAAACTTTTCTGAGTGTTTTAAGTGTTCCTTAATAAGGAAAGTGGTTACAGAAGCCAGTTGAATAACGTGCTTTTGCAGAGAAGGGTTAGAGCTTGTCCAGGTTTTCCAAATGGTCTTGAAAAGTCAGAGTTTCTGTACATAAAATGCTGGTGTAAAGCCACAGTTAGAGAGGGCCACAATGAGAGACAGAATAACTATCTCCACAATGCATCTTGGAAAAGAATCTGCAACTACTGAAGCTTCACTGTTCAGTACCTGATCCTAACTCTATCCAGTGAAGCTCTCCAATCTCACTGCATAGCTGGTAGAAACTCTTGTATGATGTGTCTGGTTTTTTAAATTTGCTTTTTTTTTGTTCTTCACACTGATGAATCCTTGCATCTTTGAGCCACTAAGCAAAATGCTACTGTTTGGAACATTACATATGTTTGTATGTCTATGAAAAATGAGCTGCAAATAAATCTGTCTTTTCCACAAAAGCTGCACTACTTGGGCAATCTGAATATATGTATGTGCATTCCACTTCTATCTTACATCAGGAGCAAGGTGGATTTTAAGAACTGAGAGTGAGAGGAAGTGGTAACACTCTAGTCTTCCTTTTAAAACTCTTTAAAAGCCCCTGCTTGTAGAAACTAATACCTCTGCAAACATGTGGCTGTGTGTGTGCTAGATATTTATTAAGAACTTAATTATTCGCAGTTGTATAGCCCCAAAAGACAAGTATGTAATGTTACTTATTCAGAAAACAAGAAAATATTTTCTTATCTTCTGGGAAACTGTTCAGGAAGTTTTTTTTTTAATGGTGTTTTCCAATAAGCATGTGTGTATGTCATGTCCAGTAGCCAGGAATATTGTGGAATTTTGGGTGTAGTTAGATGTCGTATCAGTGGGAAAACCAGGTTCTCTTCTGGCATCTGAGCTAATGATAGTAGGTGTAACATCTGTGATATTTGTGATATTTGTAGTTCGAACATATTTGAAAAATAGAAGGCATATCAGTTTACCTGTCCAGGTCTGTATTCAGGACCATAGTAATAGGCAGTTTCTCTAGAGAAAATGTGTATACATTTTTTTTTTTTTGCATAACTGATATATTGATCTGCAGATTCTCCAATAAAAAACAATTCTAAAAAAGCAATAAAGTAATCTTGTTAGATTCTATAGCACTGGAGCAACTTATGAAAATTTGGTATCCTGTTGTGTGTGTGTGATTTTTGGTTAGTTTGGGTGGTTTGGGGTTTTTTGGGGGGTTTTCTTTTTTTCTTTTCATAATCAGTGGGCTAGACAGGAATTATGCTACTGGTAAATGGGCTAAGGCATCTATACCCATGCTGTAACTATATTGATATGCTAATTGATATGCTAATTTGCCACATAGGTTCTGTCATTTAAAATGGTGCAAAATGAACATGCCACTGTGTATTTTGATCTAAAGGACCTTATTACTATCTACCTAATGAATGGATTTAAGTGTAAATGGATAACTTTTGAACATGGCTTAACATAAGTGGAAAGTAGCGTGTATTAAATCATCCTAGAATTAGCTTAAATTAGCACATGAAATGTAACTTTAAGATGTAGTTTCATCTCCAGTAAGTTATATCCAATAGCGTAATACTAAAGAGTGACAATAAGGTAACACTTGTGTCTTTTCTGTGCTCAGAAACTAGTCTTGAGCTGCAAGTCAGCTCTGTTTTGGCCTATACACTGTATGTGTATTTATGAATTATTCCTGGTCTGTAGTGTTTTCAAACGTTGATTGCCTTGATGCTAGCAGCAAAACATGCAGTGGTGTTTCTGCTTTGTGCTGGGTGCCTGGTAAACTTAACTTATTTCCTGAGCAGGAATTCCAGTGTTAGAGATGTAAAAGAAATTCTCTCCTGACTTTTACTTAGGATGGTATTTGTGGGATTCCTGTTCTTGGACCTTTATGCTTTGGTTTGGTTTGTTTTTTTTTTGTTTGGGGTTTTTTTGGGTGTGTTTTTGTTGTTTGTGGTTTTTTAAAAATATGATTAGTAAAGATCATAAATGGTAATGTAATGGAAAGCAGGCATGGGAAGGTTTTAACTAGGGCATCATTTAAGCTCATGATGTCGTTGGAATGAATGTTCACAGACAACTTCTTCCACATTTGCCCAGCTTTACTAAAAACGAATGGCATGTGTATAGAGTTTGACTTCCACTTCTCAGTGGGATTTAACTTCTAATTTCATTCTTTGTAACGACTTTCACAACACTTGGCTTGCAGGGCGTGTGGGTGGAGTACATTTAATGCTGATAACTAGAAGGAAAGTAGTCTGAGGTTTAAAATAAGAGTGATTAATACTTTCTTTTGTAAATGGGAGACTTGGTGCAGTAGCCCTACATTACAGTGACAGAGAAATTGCTACCACAGGCTTGGTGAGGTGCTCATCTTGTAAAGCCAAAACAGTTTTGAGAATGCAAAAATAAAACCTTGTTACATTTTACATAATTGCATCTAGCAAAAGTTAATATGGTTTTCATCTATTGCAGTGTGAAAATTGTCCCTAGCATTTTAAATCTAGTAACGAGCAAGTGTTGAACTTGCCTGCCTTTGAAATTTTGAGTGGCACCTTCAGCTTTTAGGTAAATTTGTCTTTCAGATGTGCAATAATAGCGTGATATTTTCATAATATTTTCCTTGTGTTGTATGGTATGATGGTGTTTACTTTTGCCATTTGTGGATTCTTGTAGCTGGGAGATCAGATATTTGTTTTTGTGTTATTGCAGCAAGATTCACTTCTAAACTGAGTAATGGAAGACTTAATGAAAAAATACATCCATTGTGAAGGGAGTGCAGTGTGTTTGACTCAATGGAACAGCAACAATCTTAAACTGAAATTGCTTTCCTAACTCAGGCTTTGAAGTCTGTAGAAGGAAAAATCTACATAGAAAAGTTTTTACTCACCTCAGCAGCCGAAATAATCTATGGAATTAGGCCAGGTAGGGGTGACCATGTTTCAGGGGTTTGGGGGGAGCTGTTCTGCTGAAGCTGCTCCAGTTTGTAGAGATGGTTATGTAGCAGTGGTGCAGATGTGGAATGTGTGTGTGATTGACGCACCGACTATGTAGAACTGCTCTGCCTTGCTGTCCCCTCTTGCAGCTTTCCTGATGATGAGGACGGGCCATTTTTCTCTTCTTCATGGGCTTCTGACTATCACACTTTTAAAATATCCACTGGATGACTGGGTGCAGGGTGACTAGCAGGAGTGGATTTTGAGGTAAGGATCCAGAGGAGTGCACTACTTGTTTGTCTCTGTGGATCCAGCTTTACTTGTATAGAAACTGACCCAAATGCAACATAAGAAATGTACCACCTTGCCTGCCTGAAGTTGTTCTAGGATGTTTTCGGATCTGGCAATAAAGGTGTTGGTTTTCATCAAACAAATACAGGTTTTAAAAATCTTTGAACTGGCTGTATTTCTGTATGATCTGCTGTTGAGGATGGTGTGTTCTGAGTTTTTTGGGTCTGTACCCTCATAGTTTTTGTATAAATGCCATTTGTTTTTATAGAAAGTCTTATCTGTGGATTTTATTACCAGAATGTTGTATATCTTAGGTGAATGTGTTGCATAATGCTTTGATTAAGGCAGCAATTCACAATAGTAGCTCGTACATTATCTAGTCTACATTAGAAATGTGTGTTGGCTACAAATGAAATTAATAATAGGCACCTGGGAAAACCACACTAACCAGAATATCATTCTGTCTTTTAAGTGTTTTTGTATTTTCAGTTGGAAAATTGATAATGAGGACGATGCAGGGGAGGAGGGCATCCCAGTTAAGTAAGTGCTCCTAATGTGTGGTTTTCACTCTTCCCACTACTTCAAAAGAGGCAGCAGTTTTCGTTATTTGTATTCAGTGCTAGTGGAGCTCAGAAAAGAGGACTGTGAGGGCGCTGTGATCCTGCTTCTGATATCAGTCAGGTGTTGTCTAGGGAGGTGCAGGAGAACCTTGTAAACTCTGTGTTTACTTAGGCAACAAACTTCCACTCTGAATTCTCAGTGTTACTGTGGAATGTGGGGAACTGGAGGAGAAAATGAGTAGATTAAAATCTTGAGATTTGAAGAAGTTATCTGTTGAAATATACACACTTTAACATAAGTATTCACAAACATGAGTTGCTGTTACTTAGCAAGTTGAGTCTGCTTTAGTGATAATAAACAGTAAATGATAAACACAATAGATCATCTGTCTTTCAAAGAATAATGAAATTGTATGTAGAGAGGTACATTGTTTTTTGCCTTTTTCATTCACAGCTCCTCATGGTTACCCATGAAAAAGTGTTGTTACTACTGCACAGTAAAGCTAGTGCTGATTTTCATCATCATCAACTTTTGATAGTTCATCAATATTCCAACATCTGCATGGAGTTCCTGGAATAAACTGGGCATAAAAAGTGTGAGAAAAATTTATCATTTATATTTTGGTAAAGATAAACATGCTACTTTAGGATGAGACATTCTACATGGAAATGCTTAGCTTAATATTATAAAGTATGACTCTTGTCACACCACCTTGAAGTAGTAAAACTGCAGCTGACTGTTGATAAAAATTGAATAAGAACGATATATTCAGTCTTAAGAGGATTCAGTCTAAGAGGAGTCCAGCAAAAATGAAAAACACATTTCCAAATATAAAACCAGGGGGAGCTAAGTAAGCTTGAAGCTAGACAAAGGCATAAAAAGTGAAAGTCTTCTCAATTTCCTACTTAGTGTGCTGTGATGTATTTTTTTAAATCCTATTTATATGGGGAGTAGCAGTTCTTAAGTTTGTGGTTTTTAGGGAAACTCATGAACATCAGGAAGTTTTTGACTTGGCTATGAAAATGTTTGCAAGCTCCCCAACTGTTGAATTTTATGTTTATATTGATGCCTGGATATAAATTTTACCGTTTTTTTCATGATAAGCAATTAGAGGTTCAATGAATAAAAGCATTGTATAAATGCAATCCATGCTCAGGATGCTGCAGTGATTGTTACTGGCAGCATGTTGAGCTGTGATACCTAGGGTCCTTTCAGGTTTCAAAAGGTCTCACTTGAAACTGTAGTGATGTTAATCACTCCTTCAGGAACTGAAAGAAGTGCTGTTTGCATCAAGGTCTGGCGTTTGAATTTACGGGTTAATACCTCATGCTGTGCCCTGTGTTCACCTTAGAAATAATTCTGCTCATTGTGAGTTTTCTGCCTTCTCATAAATACAGGAAAACAGGAGAAAAAATTGCATTATGAACATTACTTCTGCAAAATCACTATTAAAAGCTGAACACATTTGCAGTATTTCATGGGGAGGTAAAACATCAAAACCACAGACTGTCTCGTGAACGTACCTGTCATAAACAACCCATGCACTTGTCTTTACAATATTGTAATTTCTTCCTCTTACACAAATTGACAGTCTATAGTATGCAAATAAACTTTATAGAAGTGAGAAAAAAGGAGTACATAGCTAAAATTACTTTTAACAATCTCTGTGGGGTTTTTTTGAATTTGGGGGAGAGGGGAATTGAGCCTTAGATGCTTATTAAATATAATTGTGTCTAACTGTCATGCAGCTAATAGCACAAGCAAGGAAATGTTCTTTAAACCAATAATTGCTTCAGGTGGAGTACCACAAATCAGACTGTCAAGAGTGATACAGATGTGATAATGTAGATCTATAGGAAGTAACTCTGCATAGCAAAGATGGTGTATGGAGAGATGGAGCCTGCTCAAAGCTTCTGTATATATTTTTTTTCGGAGATGCTCAGTGTGCTGCCAGTCGTACAGAGCCTAATTTAGCATTTTTAAATGCTTTTGTAGGAGCTTAATTGTTTTAGTCCATCCTTAGACTGACTGGCAAGCATGTGACAAAAGTAGGTGTCTACACTATAGCCATAAAAATTGAGATGCAATTTATGCAAGGCAAGGGGCAGAATGAACTTGATGTCTTCTGTTATGATTTGGTTTGGATTTTCCATAGCACATCATCTGCAGGTTGAATAACCTCAGGTAACAGAAGAAACAATCTTCACTTGTGAGGATGGGGCTCTGGATCAGTTTCTATAGAATTAAATTTTAAGCAGAAGTTTTTGTGGTTTTTACTTGTTTATAGTTGGTATATCAAAAGTGCCTTGTCATGCACAAAACTCTGAAGATTGAGAACAGTAATTTCAGGATTCACTTATTTTGACACTGGATTTCTAAATCCTACTGAATTTTACAAGTTGTAAATCCCTTTACAAGGAACCAGAAGAAAAAAAAATATGAAAGGCCATCTTTTTCCATTGTGCAGAAATACTTCCATTGCACTTAATGACTCAGTACTAGGGGCAGAACTATGATCTACAGCAACTAGTAAGCTACAACCCTCATACTACTGGAATTATAACCAATTTTCAGGATAAATTTTTTGACCAAGTTGTCTTCAAGTCTATAATGAGCTTTACTGCTCAGGACCTTGGTGTGGAAGTTCTATTTTTTGTTGTTTTTTAAATGACTGAGACTTGGCAAATAACTCATCCTGTAGTGAGCTTGTTACCTTCAGAGGAGTTAGTCCAACAAGGAATTTGACATACAGTAAGTGGTGGTTTGTTGGTAATTATGAACTTTTTCTTGGACTTCGTGTTTTCTGGTGTTGTTCTTCATGGCAGCTGCACTTAAAGCTGGATGATATTGCATTGTAAAGTTTGTTCCAGCAATAAATACCTCATATTATGGATACATAGACATGTAGATGCTTACTGGAGGGGCACTGTGAATATTGGATCATTGATCTGTCAGCCGAGGGTCTCCAAATTAAAAAAAAAAACTGTGGTCCGATATCCAGTGGTACAGCTCTGTGTGGCATTTCAAGATCTTTATTCTTTTGGTACTTGGTGTCCTGCTAGAAAAGAAATGCCACCCTTGGCAAAGTAAACTTGCCATTTCTGGGTGGTGACATTTTGTGAGTGCTATACCAGGAAAAGCACAATATGCTTGATAAGTAATATATTTCCTAACTACAAGAATCTTGGATTTCCGTTTAAAAAGGACAGTGCAATTTCTTTAAGTCTTCATCCCTTGAAAGTATTTTAATATCCTTAGTCCACTGCTGTAGGTTGTAAGGCATAGATGTCGGGCAATGTTTGAAAAACTGGTCTCTCTTCAGGTAAATAATTTCATATGTCTAAACTGCAGGGTGTTTCTTAAATATCCTATCTGAGGAAGAGAAGAAATAAGGTATTTCAGAGGAACTTTAGATTATTGTGAACATGATTTTGGTTCTTTCAAGTTTCTGTTTGACTGAAATTTCTGACTTTCTCCATGTAGAGAGAGATACAGTAGATATTAAAAAACACACACAGACATTTTCATGGTAATGTGAAAATAATTTGTGCACTTAATGCTGCATGAAGAATCCAGTGGGTGCTATCACTGAAGAAACAAAAATAAAACTTGGCATTGTGTTTCAAAAACTGAATACATTTTCTAGAGCTGTTCCATGCTGCTGCCTGAAGTACAGTGTTTCCTAAGATGAAATAAACTGTTGAATTGCACTTTAAAATGATAACTGAAGTGAATTTCTTGTGGTAAATTCATGACCTTTTGGGTTGGTAGTAATGTTCCAAATTAGCTGAAAATAGTCCCAGAAGCCCAGTGAGGAGCTGCAGAAAAAGATGCAGCTAGCAGTGTTCTTGCTGGGCAAGACATTCTTTAATTTGTATGTAGGGTTTTTGTTGTTGGAGGTTTTTTTATTCTTAATAAAGCCTTTGTTCTCTAGTTTGAAAAAAAAAAAAAGGTACACTTCAAGGAATGCTGTAAATATAACAGTGTGGATACAAGGCCTGTAAGTACTTAATTTATTAAAGAACAAACTACCATAAACACCATTTACCTTTTAAGAAATGAGTGTGGAATAGAGTTTGGCATGTGGTTCTCCTTAATGGTAGTATAAAATGAGTTTTAGTTTTGCAGCCCTTATTGCTGCTTGCTAGATTAAAGCAGGAGCTACCCAGCTGCTGGACATGGAGGGAATCTGCAGAATAGCACTAAGAAAATGTTCCTGTTGAGCAAAACATGCTTAGGTGTTGGATTACTTTGTCCTTGCTTGTGAACTTGGTCAGCACTGCTTTCAAGGGCCACATCTGGCAGAAATGAAGAGTTTAGTCAAATCTTTATTTTTTGCCTTCTAGCCAAGATAGATTAAGTTTTCTGAAGTGGTGAAGTGGCCAGAAGTCTCTTTACCTGCCTCCTTGTGCCATGTGCAGTAAATGAATGTAACTGAAATGTTTCCCTCCAGTGTGCCAAAGTATTTAACTGTACCTTTCCTATCTTCTTCGCCTCTTTTTCCTCCAGCTGTTGAGCTGTAATTTAACCCTATTTCTACTCCTTATTAGGTAACTGACAAAATGAGAATAAAAATAAAACCTGAGCCCAGTAAAAAAATGCATGTTTCCCTTCTTGCATAACGCAAAAATGGCAATGTTCTCAACATGTTTGTGCCGAATGGTCCTCTCTTAGCCCAGATGAAACGTGTTAGTTCTGAAAGTGAATGGAATAAACTAGGTTATAACTAACTAAACTCTGTTTTTTCCAGTTTGAGCATCTTTTTAATCTTGGAGGTTCCCAATGAAGGCTCTGGGTTGAGACAGCAAGGAAAAAAAACACTGTAACATCTGTTACAAATGTTGGATCTGGTTACTTTCCAAGGGTCCACTTCTGACACGCTCTTTAAGGTAGAACATCCCTTGTTTTTAGACAACCTAGTTCCTTAGGTATTTATCACACTTTATAACTGCTCTATCACAAACCATTAGCTATGTAAATAAATGACTATATAAGCACCATGTGTACTGAACTGGTGGAGTGATCCATTGATCTTCTTGCATCAAACCAACTGTTCACTCCTTAGAGTCTGTCTTGGAAGTCATCTGGGATGCAGAAAATCAATAGGAAGCAAATTTCTGGAGGAGGTTGTGTGGCATTGTTCTGGTTAAATCTTCCAATTAATGATTTAATTCCTGTAAGTATTTTTATTTTATGGATTAATTCTTAAACTTTTCTTTAACAAATTGGAGTGGAACTCTGAGATACTTTTATTGGTGTTGTGTAAATAAAGTTCTCCATGGGTTTTCTTACTTTTATCTTTATATACTTCTGTAGTCAGTATCTTGGCTGTTCCCATTGCACCATTTGTAAGGTTGCAGTAGTACTGTAAAGTAGTCCACATTTTCATTCCTCATCCTACTTTAAAAAAATATATTTCTAGGCAAGTTAAATATGCATTACCCTGGCATGCTCTTTATGACAAATGTTGATAGTAAACTCTTGACAGCAAATACCTGCATATAGCATTAGTGCATATCGCTGCCTAGTTGGCAGTTGGATAAATTCAAAGCAAACTAAACTACTATTATTGTACATACAAATAGCACTTGCAAGCTCATCTATTCCTCTTTAGGAATTGAACTTGCAGATGTTGCCATAGAAATGCCTTGCAAACCAAGAAGCAAAATCTGACTTTACTTGCAATAGTTCTTTGTAAGGGGACAAAGGGAAGCAACTGTCCAAGACCTTAGATCCTGGACCTGAATTCTGAACTCAATGCTGTAAGTATAAAGAACTAAAAAAAGATGGAGTTCTGGTTCAGGAATTGGAAAATTTTATGTGGCTCTGAAACATCTTCACATAAGCAATCCTACGTTAAAAACCCTTTTATTTCACTGTGTTTGGCACTAATACAGAGCTGTTAATGCAGAGAATTAACCACTATTGCAATATAATTGAATCAGTTAAAAAAATCCTTCCTTCTTTGCAAATGTTGGCTTTTGTTAGTAGCCTTATACTTCTTAGAACAATCCCCATTGATTTACCCAAGCAGTTAAACAGGTTTTTCAAAATAAACTGGTTTTAAAAGTGTACTTCAACAAAACAGATACCAAAATGTAGCAAAATGTCTCCATAATCTGAGCTTGTTGGGCTGAAGCTACTCTGGGACTGGGAGCCAAGAACAAACACTGTGTTTACAGGGACCCAGTGAAGTAACATTAGAAGCTACTGTCTTGAGGTATTTGAGGGTGAGCTATGATAAAATAAACGGTGATTTGTTAAGAGCTGGTAAGAGTTTATTTTAAAAGGTGAGTGTGCTGTGCACCCAGCTCTCTTTGCCCTCCTGTCCCTAAGCCCTGCAGGGTTGCACAGAGGTCATACCTTCTGGCATCAGACTGCTGGAGGAGGGGACTTAAGTGCTGTGCAGCAGCCAGGAACATTCTGCAGCCCAAGGGGAGCATGAAAAAACTGATGTCTTGCAGCAGGGATGGGGAAGCAGAGTGGGCTGCTGACACAACAGAAGAGTAGAACTGAGGCACAAGAGGCTCTGACTTCTGCTGACTGCCTCCCATGACAAGAGACATTGCCCTTAGTTTAGGACTTACTGTGAAAGAGAGATAATGGTATAAGCAGCCTATGTCTTTAATGCAAAACAAAATTATGTGCAGGTTCTTTTCTTTTTGTTTTAAACTTAACAGGAAAATAATGACTGGAGATTTTGCCATTGGTATTTGCTAAGCCTTTTTCTTTGTCAGCCCTGCATTGCAAGGGACTCTTATTTTCTGCTTATCCACAGCAATGTCTCTTGGTGTTCTCATTGCTTTTTGCTTCTAATACTGATAAATAAAGCTGTCGACAGGATACTGAGGTACTTTTTGGTGGGACCATCTTGTATCACAAGTATCTGAGTTGCTCATTCCATTTCATAATGTAGTGCAGGTACAGTACTTGATAGGATGCAGATAACCCAGGACTAGAAATGCACTTGTTGGTAGTCTTGTTTTCAGTCCTCCCAATGGAACTGTATGTAAACATACAGGTATACCAGCCAGCCAAAGCAGAAGCCGTATGGGCTCTAAATGATGAAGTATGCTGTAATGACATGGCAGGATTAGAAGGCAAAGAATGAAGTTGCATAAGGGACCAAGGAGGAGGAAGGACTGTAAGCTTGAAAAGACACAGAGACCAGGCAAAGAAATATTCTGTGCAAGGGGTTGTCATGGTACAACTTTACTAATATGCATCTTTTCCCTGCTCCGGTGTTACACTAATATTAAACAATGCATTAACAGAGATCAAAGGCATCCCCTATGTGTTTCTTAAACAACAACAAAATCAACATGGAAAAAAACCCCAAACCTGACCATGGCAAATAAACCTCTGTGAATAGGCTCTTAGGTAAGATTTTTAACCTCTGCAAGGAAGTTTGTCGCTCCATGTTCAGGAGGGCAGTTTCTATAGGCCAATAATCAGAAGTTGTTTCCAGGTTATTTAGGAGCCCCAGTGAACTATAAAACAATTAAGGTAAGCTACCTTTAATCTCCCTTCTGAAGTCCTTTGTGTAAGAGAAGTTTTTTTCAGCTTAAATCAGCTGGTTTTTGTGCATGGAAGCACAGTGATGCAGAATTCTCCATTCTGTTTTATTTTCTGTGTAGGAATTAAAGTTGGCATTTTTTTCAGATGAGACCAGCAACAGCATGAGATGGAATCTCAAAAAGGAGCCTTTTTCTTTTTTGGTCCTGTTTCAGGAGAATAAATGGTTACGCTTTTTCTACCTTGTTTGCTTCAGTGTTATATCACACTGAAAATATTGCATCGTATCCTCAGAGTTTTTCAGCTTGCACAACATGAAAGTTTTTCATTTTCAATATCAATGTAACAATTACATGAGATTTTCCTGCTGTTAGAATTATAACATGGATATTTGAGTTTCAAGATATTAAAGGAGGTGGCTAGGGAAATGCAATAATTTAGGTGCTAGTGTCTACATTTTAATGGAGAAGACCTTGTCATAACTAAAGATTACCTTAAATTTATGCTCAGTTTCAAGTCCTCTGTGTACAAAATTGTCTTGGTTACTATCTTCCAGGTAAAGCATGAACACTAATTTAACTTCCTCATTCTCTCTCCGGGAGTTTGAAATAGCAAAGCCTCATCTCTTCTCTGTAACTTAAACTTCTTATCAACCTATGTGTGTGTTTCCTTTCTAAATTCATTAGTTCATTAATTTTTGCACTAGCTTCTTGTTGAATTTCCAGTAATAGAATGTGAGAAAGCCAAGAAGACTGTCTGCTGGAGACATTTCTTTTAATGATTTTGTATTAGTGCTACTGGGGGCACTTACAGAGAATTCATTTGGTAAGAAGGCTTTATAGGAAAACCTATCTCATGCCACTTGGCAAGGAAGACACAATGCTTAATTGTAATGAGTATTGATTGTTTTTAATTTGTTTACTGTACATTAAGAACCAGCTTTCCCTTGCATCAGTTAAGGAAAAGAAGTGCAAGTTGAATGATCCCCATTTCCCACCTACCCTAGGCTGCTCTCATTGGAGCTTTGCGGGGTACAAGAGTACAGCATAGCTCTAGGGTGGGTAGTTAGACAGCAAAGAGATCTGTTTGCTCAGGACAGCAAATTGCAGTAAACTTCTCCAGTTCACTTAATGAGAATCTTCTCCCCACAAGCTGTAGTTTGAGAAGGAGAACTTGGTGCTGTCTCACCCCTGATTCCAGACTCTCAGTCCTTTTAGAACTCTGGTTTCATAGTTAACTACTTTACCATTTTGTTTTGTCCTTTCATGTGCCTTCCATTAGTCCATGAACAAGCATCATGTTTACATATTATCAACTTTTTTTTCATTATTTTAGTCGTCACTACAATAAGTGGTTTCCATGGATATTCCTGCCTCAGTCCTGTTCTCTCATCTACCAGATTTTGAATGAGTTAAAACTACAGGCAGTTTCCCTGATGGTTTCTTCACAGGAAGTATTTCTTCTTGTTTAAGTTGAGTGTAATCTGTGTTTAAAGACAGAATTTCATAATGACAGTAGTAGAAATGAGGATGACATCTTTTTTTAACATCTGTCATAATTTACCCACGTTGAGAAGTGAAATAAGGCTCTCTTTTTTTTCCTTTATTTAAATGTGTGCAATATTGTAATAACTTCATCCATCACAGATTATGATTCTCTGTTTGTTTCCACTGTAACTCAGAAATTTGTTTTTAAGAGAAAGTCATAAATATTACTGATAAGTAGTATTTATGCAAGACTTTGCATTGAGATTTGAGTCAGCTCAAAAATCTATTTAAAAAATAAGAAAAATAAGACTGCAAACAGCCAGGATATTTAGTATTGGCTGCGTGTGTGAAGCAGCTTAACTGTTGAAATAATTCAATTACAGGTGCAGAATGAATTATATATGAAGAAATTTGTAGTAGACTTAGTGGGTTCACACAGTGGTATGCAAGTATGTTGGGCTAAAATCTGCTCTGTGGTGTAGCTGTGATCTTCCCTGAGGTCTGTCATTGTGTGTCTGTAGGCATTAGCTGCGGCACTATTCCGTTTTCAGATCAAAGTAACTTTTGGATTGGTTTGACCAGGTGATAATTGCCATTTCAAACCACTGCACTGGAGGTTCATGCGTGCAGCACTGCACACTTCTGTGGAGACTGTGGAAGGGTAGTGCCCTGGTCTTCTGAGACCTCTGACATCCTGTCAGTCATGCTCTGGAATAGAGCCATAATTCTGAGCAGATTGAGGGTTCAAGAAATGAAAGAACTTTCAACATTCAAGCTATGTATGAAGAGTTACTTGCTTGGTGTAGTAATAAAGAAAAAAAGAAAAAAGCTTGTTATGCTAATCTTTCCAATGGGCTCCTCTTGGGCTCTGCATGGGGTTCCTAGGCTCTGTTGCAAACCGAAGACTTGAACAGCTAATGAAATCAAGGAACAAAAAGCTAATGACATTTTATCAAATTCATTAAACTTGGAAATAAACTTTCAGTGAGTACCATCCCCACTCATCCAAAATGAAATGCTGAAAATGCAAGTCTCTTGTAAACACCCTAGCATCCTCAGTGATTTTAATGAAAACCTATCTGCTGCTTAGGTAGTCGTGCCTGCTGGGGGGTATTGGGAAGAGGGTGTTACTGGCTAAGTTACTCCCAGTGCTGTGTGGTGTTAAAAGGCCTTGCTTTTATGGCCTGGCAGCTGTAGTGCTTGAGAGGTACTGGATTAGTCTGCCTCTTGTCTGGCTTTACTGTAGCATGCTAACAGAAGATGGAAGAGAGGAGAAGTATACTTCTTCCTCAATATCCAAACCACTGTCCAGGACCTTTTGCTACAGCTTTAAGGTATTGAGGATCTGCCTTCTCACAGGAAACTTTTTTTTAAATCTGTGGTTAGTACTTGATGCATCTCTGACTGAATCCCTGAAAGCTCAAGGTGAAAGACCTCTTGTTTCAGACCTGACTTCTGAGCTGTGCTTGTCGATGGATGCTCATTGCTATTCCTGCGCTGTCCAGCAAGTGCAAAAAGGAGTATGTGATGTTCTACCTAAAAATACTCTGTTTTCTTCTTATGTAATAGCAAAGGCTGCAAGTTATACAGGCCAAAGAAATTATTCCAATTGACTTCTTCACACACTTTGTTTTTTATTTGGTGCTATATACAATTATTTATATTCATAGTATTTTTTTAAAAGCCCTAGTTTCAAGTTGTTCTGTTTTTTTTTTTTTAAAAAAGCTTAAAATAATATGAGAATACATGTCCTGTACTCTAGTTCACAACCATTCTCTTTCTACCAATGTTTACCTTCTATAACAATAAGATTATATTGCAATGTATACACTTAGTATACATTGTATGGATTTGGAGTTTTTAGAGCTGAAGAACCTTCAAGATTGCTGTTTGAAAATATAGATGGTGGAAAGTTTGGTGTGTAAGAAGCAATTTGACAGCACTTGTGAAGAGCACCCAATAAATACATGTCAGGATGGCTATTATAACATGCTGCTTTTCAGAATGAATTAATAAGTGAATTGTGCAAGAGACCAGCCAGCAAGAACTGATTTGAGAAATGAAGGCTAATACCTGCATTTTCATTACTGGGCTTTGTAAAGCATCTTGTGTTTACCTAACAGATAATGTTCTGCTTGGGTGCAGCCTTTGGTGAAGGGAGCTGACTAATGGTCTGAATGAATTTGCTCCAATCTTGCGCGGGATGGGTTTGATTGCCTTTTCCCTTTGATTAATAATAAATAATGTTTTCGGCTAATTCAGACTAATTGAGTTTTTGGCAATATGTGCATAATGGGAAGGAGAGAGCAGGAGCTCTTTACTTTGCTAGTTAACCAACCTTAGAGTGAGAGGTGAGGTTCTGTGTGAATGCAGAAATCCCCAGACTCCTGTGGAAAATACTACCCTGGTTTTTAGCAGCAGTAGGTGTTTCAAGTCCATGCTGAAAGCTAACCTTTCATTTGGGTTAAGTCTGTTGAATTCTACAACAGCCTTCTATTGAATTAAGAGCTCAACTGACCTAAAACTAACCTCATAAGGAAAATGCTGCTTTTCTGTGAGCTAGGTCCCAATGCCAAGGTGAAAGCCAGTGTCTGAATCAGAGGGAACACAGTGCACACACAGAAAGAGGGGAGAGATGCGCCTGTCCTCTCCGGTAAAATTGTTAGATCACATTGTCTGCAATGCTGACTCAGCCATCAGAGCACTCCAGTGACCAGGCTTTTAGGTGTTTTGAGACAGAGAACTTTCAACCTGTTGACATATTCAAGCATTTTAAGGACTGTTTTAGAACTGAGGGTGATTAATCACCCTCACTGAGAGTTGGTGCCCTCATTGACTCCTTTCTCAGAATTAGATAGGAATGGACTCTGAGGCCAAGATCTCTTGATTCTCAAGAGCACCATACTGTCAAGCAGTAGTTGTATGACAGTGTTTAAGAAATGCAGGTTACAAAATGTTAAAGCAGTAGAGTGTTCTCCGAACAGCTTTGATTTATTGAGCAGACAACCAGTAGGATATAGTATATCTGAATTTTATGGGATGTAAAAACAGAAAATGGAAACATTATGGCTTGTATTGCTATTGCGGAGGATAAGGTTCATCATAATTTTTCTTCCCAGACATAAAGTGTATCAATTATTTGCTTAGCAAAGCAAAGTTTGGGGTGTTTTTAATTTGGTTGGTAGGTTTATTTGGTTTTTTTTTTATGTTGCATATTGCCCTAATGGTATTGCAAAAGTTTTTCTTTGTTTCAGTGTTTTCTTTGTTTCAGTGATCTTGTTCTATATGTGCCTAGCAGAAGATATATTACACTGAAAATTTAAACCCAAACAGCAGTATCATGTCAAATAACATTACAGCAGTAATGCAGAAAATATTAGAATGGAAGCTGAGATTTAATGTGGAAGTATTAATTAATGACAGACATCAAGGTTTGCTACAATGAAAAAGGCATTTTAATTGGTTGGGTTGATTAGTCTCGTGATACAAGAAGTGGGTACAGTAGTTGTTGGTTTTCTCTTTTTGGGGAGAAGGGAGCAAGGGAAATGATGTGAGTTACAAAAGAAAAATCATGCTAATCATATGGCAGGGAGCTTGTATCTGACACGTGTTGTTGACCTCTCTTTCTATTGAATAAGGTGTTGGAGGAGTGTTTCACTGGGATGCGCTAGTGCTATATTCAAAAGTGAAATGAAGTGAGGTAGGTCTTAAAATACCAATACATGGTTAATAGCTATAAAAACGTAAGCTATTCTTTCTTATTCTCTGAATTCAATGCAATAGGGTTTTTCTAACTTTAATTTGAACCGGCTAACATCTTTCAAGTCAGACTTGTTGATTGTTATCTCATCAAGACTTATTTTTAATGAAGAATAAAAGATCAGAGAGGCAAAACTGGATTAGATTCGGCATAATTTTTAGGTGCTAAATGATACATTTCTAACAAGTTCCCCAAAGACTGGTCAAGTGAAATACAAACTTCTCTCATTTAAGGTTTTCTTTTGCATACACCCTTTTTCACATATTTTCTTTGCATACAGTCGAATGGCATTGTAGATACCTTTCTTTAGAATTTATAGCCTGAATTTCCTTATGAAATGAGTTGTGCAGGAGGGAAGTCATTGAAGTGAGAAAATGTGGAGAATAGAACAAGAAATCATCACAAAAGCAAACCCCATAAAAGAGAAAGATAAATTGGAGCAGAAAGAAGAAAAGTGAAAAAAACAGGTAGTCCTAGTGCCACATGCCTAGGGAAGGTGAGACTCCCATTTGTTTCTGCCAAAGCTGTGTATAAACAGGAAAGAACAATCCCACTGTTTTCGTAATTAAAAAGAAGTATTGAAATATGGGCTATGCTCTCCAATCTCTGATGAACACTCAGCATTAGTTCTACTTATCTTTTCAACCGTGTTAATAGTTTTAATGGAACTGAAGAGAAAATTAATATTACTTGAACCAAATGTGTCTTACAGCCTACTTGTAACTTCTGCCAAAAATGTTCTTTTGCCTTATTGTTTGCAGTTGCACGATGAGTAGCTGGGGAGGTGGATGTGTGGGGACTGTAATCTGTGTAAGTGTATTGTTATGCTGAAGGATTGCTACTGGCAATATTCAAACACCATTCTACCATCTTCAAACACGAAATATTATATTGATTACTACAGGTACAGAAGGAGTCTGAAGTTTCAGTCTTTGCATGCTAGATGGATCTTGAGTCTTTTGGATCAGTGAGCAGAGTAGTCCTGGGTCATCAGTTGAACAGGATATTGTTGTGGGTTTTTTTTTCGTTATGAAACCAAAAAGATTGCTACACATTAGTTTGTGTTGTTTAGCTCTTAAATTTTATTTTGCCAGACTGCACTATCTGTAGATATCTTTGATATCTTTGAAATATGTGCTTTATTTTGATATTTCTGTTCTGTATTCATCAAATGTCAATATTTTTACTGGCCAAAAACATATTAAGGGTAATAAATAGCTCTTTATAATTACATCAGTCAGGCGGTGGATTTAATATTATGGTACAATGGACGCTATTAGATGCTGGTAAAGTTAAAGAATTAACTCATAAACCAAATGTTATCACTTTTCTTTGTTCAGAACTGGGTAATTTTAGGATGGCCCGGGGGAGGGTGACTGTTAGGTGAAGGTATTTGCAAATGACAGGGTTCACAATCCTACATGAAAAAAGAAGAGCAATAGCACAGTAGCAGTATGCGAATATCAGGCTTCAAAAAAGAGATTTCAGCAGGCTTGGGAAGCTGATATGTAGTCTTCTGGGAAGATAATATTAAGCAACCTGGTCACTGCTGGAAAGGGCAGGCAATGATCGTGATTGTACGGGAAGATAAGCACTGTAAGAGACTAGTGCAGATGAAATAGTGGAAGCATGTTGGGATAAAATCAGAAAGGCCAGTGTACAAAACGAGTTGTTACAACTGCCAAGGGACTTAAGAGATGGCAATAAAAGATTCTAAAAATACACTGGAAATGAGAAAGACAACAGACAAGGATCATGAGTGCTGAGTGACTCAGAGCTGAAGTAATGGCTGATTCTTCCTTTAGTCTTCAAAAACACTTTGTGACTTGTTGCTTCATACAATTAATTACCACAAGGAAAGAGGGGCACAGATGGGAACAATGGCTAAAAAATATTTAGATAAGTCAGACATGATTGAATTCATAGTGCTTGATGAAAATCACTATTGAGAGCTAAATCTGTGCAATCTTTCGGCTTTTTAGAATTTATTTTTGAGAATGGGAGAAGCTTGGGAAGAGCAATTACTGTATCTGTAACATGGTGTGGGGAAAAGGGAATGTATAGGCCAACCAGCCTAACTTTCCTGGACAGAAAGAGAGTAGTATAAATTATGGAAAGCAGCCCAACTGTTTGAGAGATGAGCCAACTTTGAAATTATTTCCTTTTCACTATTCTCTGCCCACCCAAAAAACTATACACCCCTTCACAGCTAGTCAGCTTTGTTTTGTCAAAAATCAAACATGCAAAAACGCACAACAAATTAAAAAAACAAAAAGCAAAACTTTCCTAATGGCAATGCTGGAAACAATAGATGCAGCGTGGCTTTACTAGGTGGTTTGTGGGTTAGGTGTTGTTTGTTTTTTTTTTTTAATTACTGTACCTGACCACCTTACAGTTGAAATTGCTGTTAAAAGTCCATTTAAAAAAATCCATTTAAATACTTCACTAAGGTGTACTACCAGCAGAATCTGGTGCTATATTGCTCTGGTCAGGTATATGCAGCTGGGGCCTCTGCTATTATACAGGTGGGTTATTTTTTTAATTATGAATTTTTGGTTTGTTTGCTTGCTTGCTTGTTTGGGGTGGGGGGTGTTTTGTTTTGTTTCCTTGTTGTTTGTTTTTGTGTTAGTTTTTTTGTTGTTTTTTCCTAGAAAAGTAAATCTCTTGTTCTGTTTTTGAGCTGTTTTCATTCTGTTGCAAACTTGCTTCTAGATAGTGTTATGATCCAGTCCCCTGTGGGTAGGACTTGGGAGAAAGAACAATTAGAGTAGCAACTTAGATGGGCCCCAGTTTTGATTGTGTCTTCAGCTACTGGGAAATCAAGGCAGATGTATACTGCTAAATGCTACTGGTCTGTATGGAATTGTTTCCTTCAACCACAGCAAGACAGATGTTTAGTCAGTTAGCTCTTAAATGCTGGAAAATAATATATTAATTCTTACAGCTGGGATTTGTACCTTCATTTTTCACAGTCAGATAAATTCTTAATTTCTGGATTCATATTTTTGACTACTGCAGTCAGGTGCCAGTGTGTGCTTTTGACACGGAATTAGGTTGAGTTGAGAAGATGGGCAACAGAATTACACTTCATCTGTTGTTTTCTGCTTGTGTTGAATTATTTTTTATCCACTGAGAAATATTTTTTCTAATCTTAATAGGCATAGGTGTATTCCTGTACATTGCTCTGATTTAAGATCATAAAGTGTCATCAATTTGAGTCTTTAAATTTCATTCTTTTTTTACACTACCTTCCTGTAGAGTCTTGATATTTTAAAGCTGTATAAAATACTTGCTCTCAACACTGTCTGAGAGGCTTTAAATGTCAGCTGAATAGGTGATTTGCTGCATTTCCATGTAGATAAATTCTGTGCAAACATGAACCTAAACAGTGCTGATTTTCAGAAAATAATGGAACAAGCATGTTGTTAATCTTGTTCCAGAACAGCTACTGTAGGTTTTTAGTAATAACTTTAAAAAAAACCCCTGCTTTCCAGTGAAGAACCAGCTGGGCATCAAACTTCCTGTATTGATCTGTTCATTGAACTTCTAAAGAGGCCATGAGACTACAGGAGCTCCTCATATATTAGGAATTTTTTTAAGTGGCTGGGGACTGTGAGAGCTTCCATTATTATGTGTCCCGTGCTGACAACCAGACGTTTACATAGTACAAGCTGGAATTCGGATCCTCTCATGCATAGGGTAGCCAGCCTACAGCCTGACATCAGCTGTGGCTCGCTACAGGAGCAAGCTGTGGCTGCATCAGTCATCCTGGTGGCCTGCTGACTTCTTTCACAACATGTGACTGGAAATGTTTGTTATGTGACAAGAGATATATATTATTATGCCTCGCCTTGCCTGAAAGTTTTTTTTTTCTCTTAAAAAAAAAAAAAAACCACCACCACCAAAAAAACCTCAACTTACTTTAAACTCCCCTGAATTGCCCATTTTCAAAATGGTCACCTTGCAAATACCAATAGCTGGGAGCTTTTTGGCAGTTGGGGATTTTTGTTGTTTAAAGGTTCTTCTATCTCCTGTTTGCGTTTTGGGGTCCTTAATTTTGACAGATTTGTGCAGTGCTTTTTTTCATCCATAAGAGCACATTCTGGGTGTGTTGGTGAAAGTGTTACATGACCTTTACAGTCAGGACTATGATTTGTGTATTTATCTCAAGCCTCTGCAGTGCTCATGTACTCTTTAGTCCAGGTGAAATGCTTTGATGCTTTTGAAAGCAGCTGGCTCTTAGGCAGTGTGTTGTGTAGAGAATGTTTGGAAAAAAAACCACAACAAAAACCAATTTTGTCTTGCAGGTGTTGTATGGTTGCTGGTATTGTATGTGTTTCAGCTATTCTGCATTACTAACTGAAATATTTACAATTTTTTAATAGCTTTAAGTGAACTTGGTAACTGTCATTCTGAAACAAATTCATAATGTTTTGGCTTTTTCAGCAGTCCCTAATTCAAGCATTTTACTAACTCTCTCTACATTAATTTGTTTATACTGTAGTAATATCCACTGGTCAATCATCTGTTTTTTATCCTCTTACATTAAGACTCATTAATGAGACTAATAGTGTGGTATTATGCCGTTTCTTGACTCCATTGTCTTAAGTCCTGTTCTTGGATTTGGGCTGCCTCACCAGTTCAGTGTGACCTGCATCTCTTTCTGTAACCTCCCTTCTGTTTGCGGGTTTGTCTATAGGTAGCTGTATAGTGGGTGTTTAAATACCCTGGAATGGCAACTGATGTTTTAGCTATTAAAAAGACCGAATTGTTTTGCAGTTTTCTGAACTCAGTTTAGTATGTGACTTCTGGGAGGTAGACGTGAGAAGGACTGGAATTCGATCACTTGCATTCAGTGACTCCTTGAGCTACAGTAAAAACAGCATATTGCTCAGCAGCCCTGGCCTGAGGAGCTGCCACTGAGTTGATGTGTTGGCTGTGAGTCAGTTAAATACTTGATGCTTCTGCTGAAATCAGGAATAACAGTACCATTGACACTGTTATTTCTTATCATTGTTTTGTAAAAGGAATGGCTTATCTGGAGCTGGTACCTCACAATGCTGCAGGCTGAGCCACAGCATTGAGCAGCTTATGTACGTAGCTCACACCAGAGCCAAAGATTCACCTCACATTCCTCATCTCCAGTGCCAGACCCAATCTTCTAATACACGTTGCTACGCTAAGACCAAAGCCAAGAGGTCCTGTGCTTACAGCACAGGCGGTAGGACACACTTAAGAACTGTATTCATTCAGAAAATTCACAAGTGCACCCTAGAATTGCAGTTCTGGGGGAAATAAAGCCACCTTGTATAAATCATTTGCTAAGCTTGTGCTGAGCATTTACTTGAGGAATGTTGCCAGCATACCCTGCTGCTCTGGAAAAGACTCCTGAGTGCAGCACTGTTACAACTTTACAGAAGAGAAGCTGCCAGGAACCATTACAGTGGGTTGAGCAATTTTGTCTGGTTCTTAGGCCAGCTAATCTAAACCTCAGTCTTGCCAGGACAACTCGGTTCTTGCTGTCTAAATTATTTGCTTGTATGAAGTTCTTTGGGCAAGAATCAAACAATAGATAGTGCTTTTACCTGACCCAAAGAACCCCAAATTCTTCTCTTCAGATGTAGGGATGAACTTGAATTTGCTTAGTGTGTTTAGACTCCACATTAACATGCTACTTCTGAAGAGTAAATGGTACGTTGCTCAAGTTCAGGTAATTTGATTGATTGTACCATATTTTAGCACCTTTAAAAGGTGCTTAAAAGGTTCATTGGCGCTATTTCATTGCTGCTCTGAAGCAGCTGAGAAGGCAATAAATTATTTCCTGTCCACTAGTGAGGCATGAAGAACCATTTCAGAGGCTGTAGAGGGGAACATCAGCAGCTATAAAAGGAGACTTTTCAAATTTTTATCTGTGGAAAGGCAGACTAAAACTTTTATAAGCTGTTTTAAAGCTTCTTCTAATATAGAACTTTATGCAGCTGCCCCAATGCTATATTCTGAATTAATTGCTGGATACAGAACTTCTCGTACAGGTTTAACTTCTATTGTCATAGCCTGTCTGATAAACGTGTTAAAAAACCAAAACCAACCCTCCACAAAACAACCATGCAAGTATTTCTTTAGAGGGCTAGCGATTCTTTAATGTCCAGTTCAAGGAAAAAAATTGGATGCAATAAGGTCAAAGCTGGAGAAAGAGGAATCTTGATCAGCTGTTGCTGTGATCCCTGTGTCAGCAGTGAATCACCTCAATTCCCTCGCCTTTAGGAGTTTGAGTCTCTCTTGGTTAGCCAGACATCCAGGCTTTGCAGTTGTAACTCCCTGGATTTCCACTCCTGTTGTTGATTTCAGGATCATAGAAATAAACAACAGTATGTGTAATTAAAGGCAGCAAATGTTTACTTACACAACAGTGCCTCCATGTAACAAGTTTAATATATTCTTTAAAAAGTGCAGTAAGGGCAAAAACTGTGGTGCCAAAACTCTGGACAGGCCAGATAGTTGATTCACTCACTTTGTTTAGCAGTTTCACCCTATTTCACAGGCTGCAGCAGGGACAGGCTCCACATTATTCTGGGTGTACAAGATTCAGCCATGGTTGTGGGGATTTATTCCTCACAAATCAGATGGTAATTCAATTTTGAGGCCTGTCCAGTCACCATCTTTCTGTCAATCTATATAGCATAAGAATAATTAATTGGACACATTCGTTCATTACAACTGTGTCATGAGACCAGAGGTGGTAGTTATTTTCTGTAGACTAGGCTTCGTCTGCTCCTGTGGCTTCAGGCCCTACTGATTTAGAGTTCACATGATTATCAAGGAGGTTTTTTTGTTTATATTACAAATAAGCATGTCCAATATTTTGAAATGTTCCAGCAGAAAGAAAATTGTGCAGTACTTTAGCAAATTCTAAGCCAGTAGGTGCATCAAGCATGATTCTTTTGCTCAGCCTCTATCTTTGAGCTTTTTTTGGAGACACCTCTTTAATACATTTTCCTGTCTCATTAGACTTTAAAGCAGATGAATGAAATTATTTAAAGACTATTCAAAGAGTTTATATAAGAATGGCCTTGAGTTTCGTTGAACTAAATAACCTATATCCAGTCATCTTGTTCTAAGTGTGGTGCAAATAGTTTGCTGAAGAGATGGAGCCTTACAAACAACTCTCTCCCCTGCCTGTATATATCTATAGTATTAATCTGGTGTTATCTTTTTGCTGAAGATGAAGTATTTTCAGGTGCTCTCTTTACTTGGTCTTGGTGCTGAATACAGAATGACTTGTTCTGTGTGCTGAGACTTTGAAAACTCTGCCTGGAATTATAAGAAGTAAAAAGTAGAAACTACATCTTTAAAAAGTTGGTTTTCCTAGATAAGGCAATTACGGTAGTGTGTGTCTAGCAAAGGTGTGTTGTGTGTGTGTAAGACATACTAATATAACCTCAGATATTTGGATTTATTATAGAAATAACTACATGATCAAAGAGAAAAAGGAACATACGTGTGCTGGTTTGGGTATGACAGTGTGTGAATGTTTTTACCCATGTGACAGCTTAATTTCTGTGCAAATGCTGTATGACACCTCTAGGGAAAGAAGTAATGAGACTACTTGTATTTATTTGAGAGACACACAGATATTTTTAGGAAGCTTTGAAAGAACAGCTTGTCCTTCAACTTTGACAAGATGGGGTATTTTTAATTGCTATTTCTTCTAGTGCAGCCTAATAATAAATAGTCACTTTCTTTAATCTGTATTTCACTGTGGAAGTTGAATATAGCCACCTCTATCTGATCTTTGCTGTATTTTTTCCTTTCTGTTAATGCTCTTGAAAGTGTGGAGAATTGTGGTCAACAAGGAGAAAAACATCTAATATTGCAACACCCCAATATAACTTACAATCATCAAAGCTGACATTTGCAGCACAGTGAAAGAAACCTTGCTCCAGGAGAACTAAATAATAATAACAAAAAACCCCTACATGCCTTCTTTGCATTTTTACTGTTTACAAATATTTTAGGAGGAAAAAAGAAAACTGCAGTGTGCTCTGCAGGTCCTCTGATATTCCCATGGTGCCGTGGAGCTTCTGAGGTGATTCCTAGTTCTGCCTTCTGACAGGGAACAGCTATGTGCTTAAACACCCAACTTGTTTCCTGCATGGGGTTTGCGTGGCTGGCCTACACCCTTTGTGCCAGCCACCAACCCTTTTTATTGTCAACAAAGGATAACTGCCTCCAATCACTACTTATAATTATTTTTCCTTTATTAAAATCTTACCGAACTTCAAGAGAGCTTGTAAATTTGGAGACATTCAGTTAAACCTAAAAGATATTTTTTCTGTTATGGAAATTGCCAGAAGTGAAATATCTGAATTGTTTTGTCTGGCTTCCAAATAGTAAATATTCTGGAGACCCCAAATCAGTTTTGTTAAGTTTTTTCTTCATGTCCTTATGAGAAAAACCTCCACCACCAACAAAAAAAACCCCAAAACTAAGAACAAAGTACCAGTTACTCAGTTGGAAGGTATTTCATTGTCAAATGCAATGGGTTTATACAATGAGTGAGGAATCTTTGGGGACCAGAGCATTCTGTGTGTTAACTGCCCTGTTACTGCTTCAAGGATCAGGTAATGAAAATAGCACCAGTTAGCAGGATACTGAAATCAAAATTGTCAGCGGCAGCCAGAAGGCACCTGCACTTGTTTATGTACATTAAGAACATGCTGGTGACTCACAGATGAATTCTTAGAGAATTAGTGTCCCATAAGTTCCTCTTAAGCTGTCATTGTTGCTACCTTATCAAAGTTGAAGAAAGGTGATCTTTTTAAAAGCTGATGAAAGCTGAATCTACTGAATTGACCTCATCCAGAAAATAGCCTCCCAGTTATTGGGTAATCTTCATTTTACAACCTTTAGCAATTTTTTTTTCCTTTTTGCCTGGGAGGAATGCTAGTTCCCTCAAGAATGGTGCTGGAGCTTTTGTTCTTTACCATCTTCCAACGGTAGAATTGCCATGCCTGAGCCTTATTTGGCATCAAGAAGAAAAACAATTCCTGAGAGTCTGTGCCCAGCATTTGAAAAATAGGGTTTTTAGTAGTCACAGCAAAATAATATTATTTGTACAGACATATAAAGGGCCTGCACAACTGAGCTATTCATTAGAGTCTAAAATCTGTCCCAGTTCTTCCTGTGTTCCTTGCATGTTCCAGTCGACTCAAGCACTATTACTGTCGTCTAAGCATCATCAGTGCTTGTGAAAGCCACATGTAGTCAAACAGATTTCAAATATGAATTTCATCTCCAGCGGCTTGTGCTGCCACTTGTCTTCCCTGGCAGGAGTTTTAATGCTGTAATGGATACCTTGATTATCTACTCTGCCTTGGGAGAGTGAGTTGTGTACATCTGTCACTGTAATGGTCGCTGCTTGTGTTGAAGCACTTTTCATAGGAGGTATTTTGCTGGATCTCAGAAGAGTAGTGTTTTATTTATCAGATTTATGGCAGAACTTGATGGTATAATCCAATAATATTAAAAACCCCAGCCAAACAAAAACCCCTGAAGGCTATACAGCTTCCTTGTGTGCTGCTGTAAGAAGCATAGTGAGTGTTATTAAGACTTCACTCTCTAGTGAATTACAACTTTTCTAGATGGAAAAAGAATAGGAAAATGTTTACAAAAGCTCAAGAGTAATTCAGCAATGTGGCACACTGTTAAAACATTTAGTTTCAACTAAGACAGTGAAGGTGTGAAGGAGAAGGAATATCTATGACATGAACATTAAACTTTCTCAGAACTGTAGAAAATAACCAGGACTGTATACATGGGCAAACCATTATTTAAAACCAAGAACAGACTTCAGTGGTCCCTGTACACTTTGTGTGTTTGCTTTCTACTTTAGAATATTTGGCTTTTTGCATTTAAATCCCCTCTTTCATTTGGGCAAAACAGGAAGCTGAGTTTGAGAGTCTGAAACATTAGTTTCCTAATTTGTGTGTGGCTTTTTCCCCACACTGGCTGTTTTCACTTTGAATATTTCCTGCCCGAAGAAGAAATGCTGCTTTTTTTGGAGAACAAAATTAGTGTAATGTTTTTCTTTATGTACTTGCAATGTGTACATGTTGGAGGTAAATAACTCTCGTCGTGTATTTATCGACTTGCTTTATTTTTGGTAGAGGTAAATCTGGAAGCACAGCTTGCACTCTGAATAAATTTTCATCTACTGCTATGAGGGGTAACTGTGAGCAGGGAGGTGAGGAGGCTGTGGCTTTAGGGGTGATCTCGGTGGCCAAGGTGGGAGTCAGAAGCAGGAGCTCCTGGTCTTCACACCTCATGCTGAGTTCCGAGCTCAGCAAGATTAAGCACTTCTGCTCTTCAGAGACTAGTTACTGACTCATGAGCCAGTGGGTAACAGGGACTGGCTCTGGGAGGAACAGCAATGTCCAACCTTCATTCCCTATTCTGAGCTGAGAGGGGAGCAAGGGGGCAGGGCTACTGATTTGCTGGACTGAGTGTAGAGTTAGTCACGAGCACGTTCTGGTTGGCAAATTAGAGACAGTTTTTAAATTGCTGAAAAGTAAAATTTGGAGTAAAGATTTGAAAGAGCCTATTAAGTAAAGCTGTCTATTTACAGTTAGCTTGTTCACCTCCTTTGGCACCAGTACAGTGTATTAGCTTCAACAGGTGTCAGGTTGCACGTTGAACAAGTGTTGCTGATCTTAATAACTGCTATTTTGTGCTATGTTGGTCTAATTCTGATTTGCTGATCATGATGAAAAACAAATTCTGACACCGTTTCATTAGTAATGGGGGGAAATGCATGTAGTAGGTTAATATCTCAGCCTTCCTCTTGTCTTACAATGAATAATACAGAATTGTACCACTTTAATAAGAACTTTTTCTGCTACAATGTAATGATTTTAAATTTCTATTTAAGCCCTGAAATTTTCCTTAGCTACTAAGTGGTTAATCAGCTGTGTGATGAAAAAACTTGTGTCCCGAGTTCCAGTCAAATACAGCACGCAGGAATTATCTTATATTTCTCCTGTATCCTGTAACAATATGAAAATTGTCTGAGAGAATTATTTTCAGAGAACAGAAAATGTGTCAAAACCTGAATCAGAGCATTCCTAAGAGGCTTGGTTCTAGAAACACACACGTGTCTCTATTGTGAAATATCTTTGTGCTGAGCATGCAAACTTCTATGGTTACGTTAGATTACTGTATTTAGTAAGACATCATGGATGTTTTCTATTATATAATCGTGTTCTTTATGTTGTGACCTCCTTTCCTTAATAGTTTTACAAGATAATAGAATCGTTAAGGTTGGAAAAAACCTCAAGGATCATCAAGTCCAACCCAGCAATATGCAAATGGGAGGCAGGTAGCCTTTCCTTAGTGGTACACTTGTTTCAAAGTAAAGCAAAGCTAAGATTTGAGTTAAATATAAAAAATTACTTCTAATATAAGCTTCTTTGCCATATCCTATAATTTATGCATATATTTGACTATGTACAATTGGTGAAAGATGTTTAGGGTGCAAACTTCATTGTGTCTGTGTGTGAATATTTTGTTTTCAGGTGTTTTCCCCCCTCCCCTTTCCCAAAAGCAGAGAGATCCACAATAACAAAGTATCTCTTTGGACCATAACAAAACTTTTCTTGACAGATAAGTGTGTGCAATGAATACATACTGTGTCAGTAATGAAGCATATAAAGGTGTGTCTGCCAGTCAAGATGTATATGGATCTGTCACCAACAGGTCTCAACCAGACAGAAGATTAGGACCCTGTCTGAAACGTGCAATAAGAGTTTAGTAGCAAATTGGAATTGTAGGTCTGTAAAGCAACTGTACCTTGGAAAACCCAAGAAAATAATAGATAGTAACTCAGTCTGTATTTTTATGAGGTATTTTCAGGCAATCAATTTTACATTTAGGACTCAATTTTATATTTTGCCATCATGTAATGGGTTGTCATCCGCAGTGGGTGCTATTCAGTTTTCTGGAATGCCTGCCCTTGGATTGACACCTGGTATATTGAAAGTCACAAAATGCAGATGAAGACAGGCAGAACAAAGGCACTTTAATATCTCACAACAATCTATGCTAGGTATTTATTTTCTACTGCCAAGCAGAAAGCATGGAAACATACTGACTAATTTTTACCAGAACAATGATTAGACATCCACCAGTAAACATGAGTGTAGGCCAAAGGAAAGCAAAGAGGAGGCCTTTCGGGGGATAAAGTCTGCTTAAAATTACATTGGTTTGCATTCCTCCTGGGTCATAGTAGCATGGGAAAGTCTGGTATTTTTTGAAATTGCTTGCAATTGTTTCTACTCGTGCTTTAACTTCTTTAGAGTTCTCCAACTTGTCTGGGACGTACGAGCACTGGAAGAAGAAATCAAGGTGACTCATTATACCAGGTATTCAAATACAGGGTTTGTAATTAAGTCAGGTTGAGTAAAAGAAACATACTATACTGAAAAAAACTTTTGTGGTTTGGCTAATATCACTGGAGATTGTTTTTGTTTTCTTATGTCCATAACCTGTTTGTCATGCTTCACTGTTTCTGTCAGTGTGTCTGTGCCCCTAGTCTGCAGATTTACAGGTTGGAGTAATGTTGGAAACCAATAATATGAAGTTGAAATAAAACTGAGGTCTTTGGAACTGTCACTTGGATATTACAGTGCCAAGCTCAGATTCTGAACAGAGATTCTAGGCACCGCCACAGCAGAAATGTGTTGTGCAGAAATTCACAACCAGCTTGTCTGTGCAGGGAAAAAAAAAATTGCTTCGCTGTGCACCTCTGGTTGTAACTAGTAGACAAATTAGAGGAAAGCATGGCTGTTGGACGCTTCCTCCTTGTCCTCGTAACACAGAACCTGTAGCAATAATGCAAAGTTATTTAGTCTTCAGTAGAAACGCTATTAGACTTTGAAGCAGTCATTTTTTGTTGTTGCTATTCATGAGCTTCTTTCCTGCAATATTATTTTGCATACATAATAATATTGAGGTGTCTTAAGCTGGAAACTGGCTAAGGCAGAAAGGGGACAGTTCCTGACCTGAAGGCTTGTACTTGGAGTAGTGCAAACAGTTGGAAGGAAATCAGAAAATCGCCTCCTTTTGCAAGAGGAGCAAGACTCTTGTTTCAATCTACAGCAGATAATTTCTGCTTTGCCACTTCATTGTATGTAGCTTTTCCTGAGATAGTCACTATAAAGATAGGCATTCTCTTAAGCTAAAGTGCTTTATGGTATCAGATTCGCAGAGTGTGCAACTCTAATCTATATAATTTCTTCAAGAAGATGAGCACGTGTAGTCTGAGCATGCTTGTGTTTTTTGACTCTGAAAGTGCTTTGGTCTTGGACATCCAAAATCTAAATTTCTCTTTACGTCCCCTTAGAGAGTGTTGAGCTGGAGTAAGACCTCTGAAATACTAGTGGTTTTGGAACTAAACTGAACCTGGCTTTACTTGGGACAGTAGGAGCACTTGTGGTTTTGTGGGAACAAGCCTAAAGATGTTGAGCTCTTTGCCATTTCCCAAGCAGAAACACTAGCAGAAGTGAAAGGATAACACCCTACTGTTACCCTTTCCCTGATCTTTCACAAACCTCAAAAGCCAAATGAATACTGTGCACCCCCATTTCTGTCCCACCCATGCCCTGCACTCATCCTTGGGGAAGAGATCCCTAAAACGACTGATCCAGGGTCCTTTGCTGCAATACCCAGCATCTCTGCATTGCACAGGTGCTTCCTATAGCACCACTGCTTTCTGCGTGAGTCCAGCTTTTTGCTGCAATGCTGGCCAGACCAAACTCAAGACTAATTTTCTGGATGATCATCTTCCAAAAGTACTGATTTGTTTTTCCTTTCTGTTTGAAGTGTGCATCATGTTCCCAACAGTACCCTCATTTTTTCCTTTCTCTGCTTTCTTTATTACCTGCTTCATATCACATGCCTAAAATGGGAGTAAAATTGGGATTTGTGCTCTTACTTGGGACAGTTTTTAACTTCAGGTCTTTTCTGTGATAATTCAACAAGCAACTGAGCAAACCACAGCTTATACACTATTTCTTACCATTGGTCTTCAACTCAGAGACTTACATATTTTTAAATGTTTATAAATGTTAATTACACCAACTAAACAAAAATATTTGCTTCACAATAATATTAAAAAATGCCATGGTGCAATCACACAGACATTAACATGTAAAAGATGAACAACTCCTGCTCCTACTGTGGTGCTTGGTTTAAAAACAATCACCCCTCCTCCTCAAAGATGATAGATAGTAGCAGAGAACATTTATTCAATCTGTGTTGCAAGTACCTTGGGATTTTTGTCCAGTGTATCTTCAGTGTGATAGAGCATAACCTCCTGTCCTGACGCTGTTAGATTGACCCACACCTGGAGACAGGGATAAGGAAAGACATCCTCATCCTCTGAGCCTTGGCTGTTTGGGCAGAGAACTTTGTCCTTGATGTTGACTTTGAGTACCTTGCACACAGTTTCTGTTGTCCAAACACTACAAAAACAAAACAAAAGCTATTGCTTTTAAAAATGTTAGCAGCACCAGTTATGAGTGACATGCTGGAGATGTATCCATGTGTGCCAGCTGTGAGTGGTGGCACGGGTCGAGTTCACAGCGGTTCAGTCCTGGTGTGGTGAACTTTGCCAACCCTGAATCGAGGGCTGCGCCTGGAGAAGGGCTGCCATAGGAAAGCATTTTTTTGGTGGTGGTTGTTGGTTGTTACGCATTCTGTGGTTTGAAGTTAGATTCTAACCTCATCTGTAATCAGCTTCAAGTGTTATTCAAGAAAAGAAAAATTGCTATGGGTTGTAAGTGCAACATGCTGGTAAAGCTTGACCTTATTATTTGAAATGTGGCTGAGCATAGTGGAGCTTCTGATGTCTCAGAAATATTTTGGCTAATTTCATTCTGTAATTCTAAAAACTCTGATCAGTTCCCACTTTCCCCCCTCCTTCCTTTTCTTTACTATGTAGACCTTTTGCATGAATAAGTAGCAGGATTTTGTCTGGCAAAAGTTCATTTTTTGCTGTCACTATTGCCTTTTCCTCAAAGTTACTTTTTTATTACTGACACTACAGTAAGCTTTTGCTCACAGCAGTACACTTTGGCAAAAAAATAATCACACTCCAGTTCTTAAGAAATGAATTTTTTTATATGCAAATATCTTTTGTAAGGTAATCAGGAGGCTGGAAAATGCATAAAATAAATGTTAATTGCTCTGTTTTAAATACAATGTTTTTCAAACATTTCTGAGCTTAAAAGGTGCTTTTAGTAAGAAGAATGAGGTGGATGTACTTGCTTTCTCCGTCAAAATCTGCAAGCATGAAAAGCTGAGCTACACTCTGTTCTGTTAGTTTGGGTTTTTTGCAAATTGATTTTGTGTGTGGATGCAGAACTTGCAATGTGAAATAAAAACGTGGGTAATAGCAACTTCCTCACTATTCATTGTATTCTGCGTCATTTGCTGTTGTAGATCGGGCTGTTGAAGGTGCTAGTTTCTCATGATGGTGGGTTTGGCAGTAAGATACGCATTATTGCCTGAATAATTTCTTATGTTACCATTCTTATGAACCATTACTTATGTTACACAAGTTTATATTTTTATTGAAAACACCCTCCTGCACATGGAAAATCTTGCTTTTTTTTTCCCTCATTTTTACAAGATAGATTTCCATTATCAGGCTTTGATAAGCACAGTTGCTTTTTATTTTACATGTTTTCATTGAGTCTGTTTCCATTCTCACCCTGAGGATGATCATTTCTTGTTGTGCTTACCAGTAAATGTCTGATCACTTTGACTCACTTTTTTTTCCTTCTCTTCTCTTCGGTCTTAAATTCTTATGAGCTCTTCAAGAACATGTTGTTTATTCATTATACAACGTACTGGTGTATATTTTGGTGCTGTTTCAATAATTGTATTTGCTGACAAGTAAAAGAAATAGCTTTGTATTCATAAACAAATGACTGTTATTACCTTTTAGTGTAGAATGGCACAATGGTGATCCCAATAAAAAAGTACATCATCATGGAGCAGGCGACCATTCCCAGTCCCAGGCACAGGGCTCTTGTCTCCCCTCGCTTCTGTGCAGTCACTAACTTTTTTCCCAACATGATTTAGAGTTGTGAAATCTGAACAATCCCTTTCTGGTGTAAAATAAAATACAGAAAGGAGAGGGAAAACATGACTAGGACTGGCTACAGGTGTCCAAGCAGTGTAACAAGTTTCTAAAATGTAATTTATCCCATGGAGGAATAGTCCTGTTTTTGTAAAAACGAGAATTTTGTTAAAAGATACTGTGTTTTGTTATCAGTGGACTCCTTTTGACTTCTTTACTTTGCCAAAGTTATGCCAAATGACAAGACTGGCAAGATTAGTGTGGGGTTTTTGGGGAGAAGGAAGGAAAGCAGAGCAGAAGGACAAAGGGAAAATATTTTACATACATGGCGAAACAGGATTCAGTCCTGTTCTCGTGTACAAGACAATGGTGCACAGCTTCATGCAGTAGCTGGTGCGTTTTCGGGATTTCAGCTCCAGGTGAGTGCAGCTATTTAGTCTTTATCCATAGTGGCTGGCCTTCAGGATGGTGTGGTCCCTGCCTAAATCCACCTGTGTTCAGCTAAACAACAGAGCAAATCCCAAGAGTTAAGTTTATATCCAGTATAAGACAAGCATAGCACAAAGTTAGCAACGGGCTCTTCAGGTTGACCATGAGTAGCTGGTCTCCAGTTGCTCCAGGCTGTCAGAGATGTGAAGTGTTACTGGGGGTGGAGGGCAACACTGAGTTTGGTGAAAGATGAGGTTAAGACACCATCAGCTCTCAAAAGAACATGAGTATAGTCTGAATGTTGTTAACTTTACTATTAGTTCTATTTTTCACTGGTAAAAGTACCTTACTTTGACTGTTTAATGATCAAAGGAAGGAAGTATTTGAACGTTGAAATGCTACTGTTTTTAGACTACTGTAACATCTGCATGTTAGTGTTGTTAACAATAAAAATATCACAGTCTATGGACAGTAAAACAGCTTTGGACATTTAGCATAACTTGAGGCTAGTTACAGAACTTTTGAAGTGTATATATTGAAGTTGATAGTGCATAATACCAAAATGAAAGGCTGTTCTGAGGTGACCCTAGGGACAAAAGGAGATACTCTTGTTGGAATATTGAATTTTGTCCAGTTCCATATTTAATTTCACTTTAAATAAAGCATCCATATCCAGTCTGAATTTTGCATACAGCATTTTGAGAGGAATTGCTTTGCTGATGATCATGTATAATTCACTGGCATTGTAAGAAGCATCTTAAGTTGGAGATTGCCATGTGATGAACCTTACCTGCTTGCTGGCACTTGAGTTTAATACAGAATGTGAGCTAATGCCCTTAAACTAGGGTGTATTGTGTTTTTCTTGGTCTATGGGGCTATGAATAGAACATCTGGCATCAAGCACTGTCAGCATGCTCGCACTGTGTGGGAGTACTTGTGTGTGACCATGTGCAGGAGTACATGCACCCTGCAAGGAAACTTGGGCAAATGTCAGTCGTGACCATTCCTTGGAAACTTCTGTCATTTCTTTTAGTTCTGTGAGGAGGAAGTGGAAATAGCATTTTCAAAAACCAAAGAATTCAAAAATATTTAAAATATTGGAACACTGTACAACGCAGCACCTTACGCCCAGTTGATACTAAACTGACACTCCTTTACCTATGCTGCAGCTTGGTCAGAGAGGAAAAGGGAATAAAGGAACATTGTCAGTCTCGGAGCTTGGGCCCGTAGACTGTGTAGTACCTGAGTGGCAGTTCCTCATAACACAGTGGGAAGCTAGTGATGGGCAAGTTGTGTTAGCACAAAATTCTTACATACAGTAACAATGATTCATCTTCAGTTAGTTCGGTGGGAAATGAAAAAGTGAAAGATCAGCACCACCACCATGACTTGTGGAAAATTTTTAGTGGCCTAGTGCTGTTAATCTGTTGAGTTTTAGATGAACCATAATGTTTACATAGCTGTCCCAGTCATGCTGAGAAATACTGGGGTAATCAGACCTGCCAGGCTGCCTCTTAAGACACATAAGGTGTTTGTATGTGTAAACCTGAAAATTTCACAAGTGGCCAAGAGGTTTTCCCAGCATTATGTGCAGCGTTGTTCCCCATCCTGACACCAGCCAGGCGGCCTGACCCTGGTTCTCTGTGTGGGCTCCTTTTTGCCTCTGTTCCCCCAGTTCAAATGTGCCTGTTCCACCCAAAGAGAATAAGGACATATGAATTATGCAGAGAATGTTGACGAGAAAGATTGGTCTAAAAATATCTCGCTGGGTGCTTCTGTAAGCATAAAAAATAACTGGCTAGGTCTTCAGGCAGTGTAAATCAGAGGTGGTCGTGTCACTGTTGTGTTGCTGCACAAGATTAGCTGTAAACGTGGTCCCTGAAACTGAAATACGTACTTCCTGATGCATTTTTTTATTTTTTAAAATTTAGAAGACCAGAAAAACTTGTAACACCATGCCTGTGCAGAATAACTTAAGAGTTAGTGAAGGAAACCCCGCGTGCACTTATTTTTCTTTTTTCATGTATAAATATTATTAGGTTGTTGTACTGAAAATCCTGCATTTTCTGGCTATTTCAAGACAAAGGAATGCTGCATGCATATAGAAAAAAAACATTTATTTGGAATTTCCCCAGTCTTTAAAAAGGAAATATTTTTCAGATTAAAAATTCTTATCTTCTGTCTCCTAGCTCTGTCAATGTATATTAGGAGGACTGTTGAAAGAGCTAATTAAGTGTTTTCTCTGACAAAATTGTGAAAGCTTTGAAAAATGAAGCACTGCAGAGGACTTGACTGACCCAGGCAAGTCTCTGAGCTTATTTGAGTTGGAAGATGTTGAAATGTATAATGTGGGTTTTAGTCCGGCCTTTAAGAGTAAATCTGAATGTATCTTTTGCACTGAAGATTGTGGGCTGCCTCCATAATTAGGAGGAAAATATAAGCTCCAAATCTTTTTCATAATGTTCCCTCTCCATAATCTTCTTCTTCAAACTAGTTAAATTGTACAGCACATTAGCTGTGCACTTCCAGTGTCTAATCTCTGCATTGACAGTGCTGGTGATAATGCTAAGGATGCCATCTGCTCCGCTGTGGAACGGAGTTCCCTGTTTTGATTAGTAGTTGTGTTTTGATACGTGGTGGGAAGTCCCTGTCTTCTCCATCTCTCAAGGAATTGCCAGTGCCGTGACCTCTGAGTTTGGATGGGACCCCTCTCTCGGGGCGTTCAGGCTGCTCTTAACTGGATCTGGCAGTGTCAGTAGCACTGATGAATTAATCTTTCTTACTTGCAGAAAAAGGGTGCTAAACCCTTCTCTCATTTAAGTTGGGAATAAATATTAACAGTGAGCTTGTAATTTTTTTGAGCTGGTTTATGCTACACCATATGGTGAATTTCCAGTGAGTATTTATGTATTGCTCTTAGATGATCATCAAGTGCTAATACTGCTTCATGCCAAGTAGTGTGATGCAAGTCATACGCATCTCTGAAGTGTTGAGGATTTTTTAAACGAGCCTGGACGCTTTGGCCTCTGCTGCCCCTGCATGCAAAATAGCCATTTGCTTTCTCCACTCAAATGCCCATTTAATGGTCACCCGGTTTTATTCTCAAATCACCTGGTGTGGGCCACATAAAAATTTCTGGCTTAGCTGGGTGTTTAAGAGGAGCATAGTATTTATTGTCAGTTTATTGGTAAAGTACTTTTTGTGGGAACCAGAAGGCAATCCTAAGTTTTAGATCTATAAATTATCTCTATACTGGCTGTGCTACTGCGGCAGAGCTGTACAGCTTACGTATTTATTGTCTTTGCATAAATTAGTTCGATCACTCTTGCCTACCTGTTTCCAATTTTAGTACTGCTTAGATTCTTCCTTTCCATTTCAATCCTGCCCTCATACTTTTCTCATCTACTGCCCCACTGCTTACACCCCGGGAAACAGCCCTGAAGTCAAAACTACATTTGCATTGGCACTTGTTTCCCCTTTCCCTGCCCTCCATATGCTAGCGTTTATGTGCATTTCTTGCCTATAACGGATCTGCTTTTGCAAGGGGTGCTAGGGCCAGGGAACACCACTTTTGTTCATTGCAAATTGGTAAGAACCCATTACTTAAAAAACATTCTGTGCATCTGGACCACAAATACTGTGGTGCTGAACCTTGATGGAAATGTGCACAGAAACTAAGATTCTATCATGTACTCATGCAGCTGTCTTGGAATCCTGAAGCAGCAATATTTTGACTGTGTAACATGATACAACTATAATTATTTTATGAAATATGCTGTATCATTTTACTTTACTATTGAACTGTTTACCTGATGTGACTCTAGAGTGAATTAAAGGTAGCTTTTTTTGTTTGAAAACAAATACGTTTTTTTAAGAGTAATTCTGTTTCCTTTTAAACCTGTCTGTGGTTCTTAAAAATAGAAAAAAGAAAAAAAGAAAAAAGTTACTTGCTCAGTTCAGCAGTTCTGAGGTTTTTCTAGAGTGCTTCTTTTGTATTCTGTGCAGTACAGGGCTGCACAGAATGAATCAATTTAAGAGTAGATTTCAGGGAAGCCTGAAGGAGTTCAAGTGCCTGGTTCCTCTCTGACTTAAAGGAAACAAGCAGCACAGCCTCTAAAGGAATGCTGAACGCCCAAAGCCATGGAACTCCTAAGAGTAAAGGTGTATTTACCATTAAAATGAATAAAGCTGTAATCTCATATGGGCTGCAGACTCCTAAGCTTCTGATGTTTGTGAAAATATTTGTTACCTTTGCTAATAATTGTGGAGAATTATTAGATTGATTCCAGTTACAAAAGAGAGAATAACTTTTCTGTAGCACGTGGGCTAGCTGGGCTGTCCTCCATAGTGCTGCCGATTTAGAAAGATCATTGCTTTTCAAAACACTGTACTTTTCAAAACCCAAAGCTATTGCATGCTCCCAAGGAAAAATGGTTGCTTAGAAATATACTTACTGTTTTTGATGAAATCCTTCTTTCTCTGATGAAAAAACTTCTGTTATGTGACAGACTTGGGATAGTAGTGGAACTTAGAGCTGAAAGGGATTTTTTTTTCCTTTCCAATACTTCTCCGAGTTTGCTTTGCTGTGGCTGAACTCCTTAGTTCCCCATTACGAAGCTTTCTGTAACCATAAATGGTAAGGTATGAAAGAGCACTATCCTTTTTAAGATTAATTGCTGAAAACCAGGAAGCCACAATACAAATACAAACTACAGCTGAGAAGACTGAGTTTTCTTGTATCCTAGGGCCCCTTTAGCATATATCCCTGTGGATTTGTCTTAAGCTATGATCCTACTCCTTTTGTACAGCTTTTTAGTTTAGAAATCTGATAGGAATTTTGGGTAAGATTTAAGGAATTGACTGTATCAATGACCAGTGGTACTGATTCTGAATTCTTAAAACCCAAGCTATTAACAGCTATGTGTGAATGCTTTGTTGCCACTAGTTTTGGTCAGTTTGGATGCAACAGATACTGAAATTTTGACTGTACGTTAGAGCCCTAGAGACAAGAACAAAGCATCCATCATACCCTAGATACGTGAGTGTCCAGTGTGTTCCTCTAGCCAAAAAGCCAAGTCGTTTTCTGGGACATATAAACAGATGACTCCTAGCACAGAGCTTCAGAGAAGAGCTAAAATATTTTTTTTTTGAGAGAGAGGGGAAACTCATTTATTGGGAGACTAAAGGAACTGAAATGAGTTAATCTAGTAAAAGCATGAAGAGTGTTCTGAGCGTTGTAAACAAGGGTAGAATCCCTCCACCCTGCTATAGGTATCTAATAATTAACTGTTTCAGCTTAAGCTGGTCTTCTGGGGTTGCTTTTGGTGAAAAATGTGAAGTTGGCATGTTCAGAGAGTTCATGGTGTCTAAAGATAGCAGATGGATCTCCCCCAAAAGGACCTCTTCTATTATTATTGATGCAGAAGAGAGCACAACTTGGATTTAGGCAACTGTCTGTTAAACACTTAAAACTAAGTAAGATGAAGCCTGCTCCTAGCATCTAGATCAAAAAGATTTATGATCTTAGTAATTTTTTAATATTTGAGACGTGATGTAGCTAAATTTAAAGAATGACATTTGAAGGTTGGAAAAAGAGCCTTACGAACAAAACTTATTCCCAGATGAAACATGATCTGTTTGGGTAGAGTTTTTTTATCATTTTTTTGATACTTAGGAAAAAAGACTGGATATTTGAAAGATGCAGGCTCTAGCTCATGCAGAAGTCATGCTTTTAATGAGGAATTTATTAAAATTGATTTTTGAGCTGTGTTGTTCAAGAGTCGAGGTAGAAAACAAAGTAACCCTTGCTGACTGAAATTCATTAATTTCCAGTTCTGACTGTCTCTTCTGTCTGCTCTCCTTAGCTCTAATGGCTAATACACATGGATCAGTTTTTAACCACTGGAATAAGGAGTTCTACTGCAAAATTAACACAAAACTTGTGGATTCCACAGGCAAAACAGGTTCCTCAGTGTACTGAAGGAGGTGGTGGTAGAGTGTTTTGGTTCACTTTGAGGTGCACTGGTGGTCTATTTGAAAAGACAGAAGCTATACCTAAAGTCTGGTGCTATACGTTACCTTTTGCTTGTTTCTTTTCTGCCACAGACATGCAAGTCCAGGTGGCTCCTGGCTGTTGAAGAACTAACCCAGTAAAATAACGTGGGTGTGCTAAAGGGAGGTGCAGTGCTGATAGCTGCTTCTAACCTTGGGAGATTTTGATGTGCCGCTGGCCTGCACCAAGTGATGTGTGTGCACAAGAGCACAAGTATCGATAGCAAGCTGGATGTTTGTTGTATTACAAACTGTAACTCTGTATTACAGTCTAAAATAGCCTCTGTCTTATTAAAATCACATAGAATATTTTATTTATTTGTAACTGGAGGGGAGGGAGGAAAAAGGAACAATCTGATGATTGAAATGACCATGCACTTTTACCCTGGTGCTCCTTTTCGTTGCAGGAGCTGCAGTGCTCACTCCTCCTCTAGCCTTGCTCCTGGCTGTCATGGTGGGACACTGTGAACCCACTGGCCTGCTTGTTCAAGGCAGGATTTCCCTGGTCTCAGAGGAGCGCAGGACCAGCTGTAGCCTCTGTGTGAGGATCTGCTGCTGGGACATTAATTCACTACTTACTTGTAAGCCACGTAACTGGTGATGCAAAGTTTCTCCTGGTGTTGCGCTGACCCAGAAACAGGGTGTGGGGTCACGGCTGGAAGTGCTGACTTCCTGAGAGTGCTCTGTGCCTATGGGTGGCAGAACAATTCAAGGCCAGTTAGGGTCAGCTGGAGATAAAGGCAGTAGCCCCTGTTGGTCTAAGATCCTTTTGCAAATACTAGTTTCTAGCCAAGAGAAAAAAATTTACAGGGGCTTTCCCAAGCTTTGCTTGAGGTGCTCTTTTAATGTTTGTTTCCAGACTATAACTGAGGGAAGAAAAAGGGAAGACATTGTCTGAGTATGGTTTTCTGAACTTGAAATACTCTGTTTTGAATCTAAACACGTTTCTTTTCAGTGTCTTGCTTCCCACTTATTGTATTCCAATGTATTAAACCCTTTGGCTAAGGCCAAAATAAGTTAAATCTGAGGGATAATTTCCTGACTCTTTAAAAAATGAGTAATTCTTCAACTTGGAAAAAACTGCTGTAACTGTAGGTGAAGTATCTGCACTTGCAATTATCAGTCTCCAGAACTGTAAGAAGCTACCAGACAAAGAGAATTAAGAATTAGATTTCTGAGGAGTTTTTTCCTCTGTAAGTGCTTGTAGAAGAACAACCGTGTGAGAGAAAGCATGTGGCTCTGAAAGAGGAATGCGTGAACAACAGCATACAAGATTTGTAGCACTGTTTTGTAAATAAAAATATGAAGGGTCTGTAAACTTTACAGTTGTCCTTTGTGTTCCATTTGGGTTGGAGAATGCTTTGTTCCAGCTCCCTTTTGTTTCTGAAGGGGCCTAGTCACGCAGGTGTGTATTAGTTCAGAGGAGTCTCAACCCTCCCAAGGAACTGGACTGACTTTGCTGTGATCTTGGAGCTTCAATGAAGCTCAAGAGAGTCTAGTTCAACCCCGTCTGCTCCTGAGCAGTTTGTTGCTGTGACATCACATAGATTAAACTTGGTTAGTGTTTGCAGGTGACCTGTTATGTGTTAGGCTGTCCTATGTAGCAGGTGTATCTTGCAAGTCAGATTATATAAATAGTGTCTGTAGGCAAGCAGACGTTATGTGAATTTGTAAATTGTAAACTGCCTTTTGACTCAGAGTGTAGTTCAGGAGAAACTGTGAAGAGCAGTTCCAGATTTAAAAAGGGGAAAGGCAAAAAAGCAGTATCTTGTAGTTGGTCAGAACTGCTTATTCCATAATTCTAAGCTGATCATCCATAGGGGTGGTTTTCATGTTTGGGCATAAGAAGTCGTGAATAATTGGCTGAGGGGCTGGTGTCGAGACAGGAACTTTGGGTTCTTTGACCATGGGGCAGTTTACTCAGCCCCTGGCCTGTTGTCAAGGGATGGAACTCACCTGTCTCATAGGGGGAAACGCATCCTAGCACAGGATCTGGCAGGGCTCATTGAGAGAGCTTTAAACTAGATTCGAAGGAGGATGGGGCTGTAACGGGGCTTGCAACAGTGGGGCATCACTCTAGTGCTGATAAGGACCGGGAGTCCTCCCACCATCCTAGGATGAAACCGGCGCGCTCAGCTCGCTCCCTGAAATGCCTGTACACAAATGCGTGCAGCATGGGGAATAAGCAAGAGGAGTTAGAAATCCGTGTTCGGTCGGGAGATTATGACCTGGTGGCAATTACAGAGACATGGTGGGACAGCTCACATGACTGGAATGTGGTCATGGGTGGCTATACCCTTTTCAGGAAAGACAGGCCAGCAAGGCGAGGGGGGGGAGTTGCTCTTTACGTGAAAGAACAACTTCAATGTATTGAGTACTGTCCAGGGGTGGGCGACGAGCGAGTT
>WKFP01014814.1:100909-125366 GCA_011057875.1 Pterocles orientalis
TCCAGTACCTGAAGGGGGCTACAGGAGAGATGGGGAGGCACTCTGCATCAGGGGGTGTAGTGAGAGGACAAGGGGTAACGGGTATAAGCTAAAAGAGGGTAAATTTAGACTAGACATTAGGAAGAAGTTTTTCACTGTGAGGGTGGTGAGACACTGGGACAGGTTGCCCAGAGAAGCTGTGGATGCCCCATCCCTGGAGGTGTTCAAGGCCAAGCTGGATGAGGCTTTGAGCAACCTGGTCTGGTGGAGGGTGTCCCTGCCCATGGCAGGGGGGTTGGAACTTGGTGATCTTTAATGTCCTTTCCAACCCAAACCATTCTATGATTCTATGATTCTATGCTTAGGTGCATTTACAGTAGCAAGCAAACCTGAATAACAGGTTTTCAGCATAATCAGGAATTGGTGTTGTCCTCTTTTGTCTGAAAGTGTGTCTCAGGCTTGTAGTGTGTATCACGTTGTACTTGATGCTGATGGGAACTTTATGCAAAGACTGAGCATCTATTTCAAGTAAGCAGAATCTGCTAGGAATATAAATTTGCGTTCAGCTTCTCACATTTGGGTTAACTACAACATGGAGCAAATATAAGGCCTTTCTTGAACTTGCGAACTTACTGCAGCAACTCTCTGATACAATGAAGTGTGAAATACACTATACAGGTTCTGTGAGCTCATGCTGGGAGGTGTAAGCATTGGAAATAATCAGGACAGATGCTTAACCAAGATAGGATGGAGGGCTGACTCTGGTAGTGTTGTTGCTAACGGTCTCTGCTGTCACCTGGTGAAGCTGATTTCTGTGGCGGAATGGATAAATTTCTGTTTCTGAATCTTGTTTGTTGAGTGTTAGTACTATATCTGAAAGAAGGGCGTCCAACTCCTCATCTATAGAATGGGAATAGTATTTCCTTTGTTGCTGTCCTCAGGCAAAAATACATTAATGAAATGTAGTTTCATAAGGCAATCAGTATATTAGCATGAGTATAATTCAGTACGTACTCTGGCCAGTGAAAGGAAAATTGGTTTTTCCCCTGTGCTGGTTAGTTTGCCAAGCTGACAAAACGCAAGCAGAAAAGAAATGTAAAGAAGCTTTCACAAAATAAGATATTTAGTCATGACAGTCTGGTGTTAAGTAAGCCTGTGGGAATGTTATTTCTGAGCAGATGAGTAGAATTGTGTAGTACTGTATAGCAGAAGAGATCAGAGAGTTGTTATGACTTTTCTTCTCACTTTTTAAAACTAAATAGAGCACCTGCATTTCTGTCTGACAAACCCCCGGCAGCAGTATGCCTGTGTGCAGTTTAACAGGTGCTGGATATGTCAGACCTCCTGCATATGCAATCTGCAGGTGAGCACCTTAAATTAAGCAAATCCAGCGTGTTCTGCATGATTTAATTTCCTGCCTCAGTTCTGGACATTAGACAGTCTGGTTGTAGCAAGTTACATAGAAATGATAAAAACTTTTTTTCTGGCTTGAGGGAGAACCTCTGTGTTTTGGGAAGCCTGGATACTGCTGACTTGTGTACAAGGCATGTATGATATGTATATTTTTGTTACTTATCAAGTAATACTTTGAAATGGGGGCAGTTGGTATGGTTCACGTGAGCTGCCTGTTGAACTCTCACAGCTGGAAGAGCCTGCTGTTTGCTGCTGTGGTCCCTGATGCCATTGCTCGCTTTGCTGAGCTCTCCTCCCTGATGTGCTGCTGCTGTTGTTACTGTGTGCTGGGTGGTGTGAGGTGCTTCCAGCCTCTTTGTCCCTTTGCTGCTGTCACACCTTTACTGCTGTCCTGTAAAGGGAAAGGGGGATTGAGAGGGAACGTGCTAATCTTCAGCTTCCTGTACTCCCCAAATACATGATACTGTAAGTGTATCAGCCTTGCTGCTGTGTGTTCGGAAGTCTCCAGAAAAGAGATACAAAACATAGTAGTGGAAAGGACAGTGTTCCTTGTTTTTGTGGAATTAAATTGCTTAAAGGCAGGATTTTAAAAAAATCAAATGGAAATATATAAATATGTTATGAAATGCCCTTTGTTCCTATTCCACACCCACTCTATATAGAAAAGTTCACAACTTTTTTTTTTCCTTTCTTTTGCCCAAAGTCAAACTGATATAAGGAATTAAAGTAAATAGTCTTTTCCTTAACATTATTCTTCTGTTGCAGAAAGTTACTCTAAATGAGACTGTTGTCTATAAATAATAGCATTGATCTTGTGTTCCCTGAAGCAGCTAAATTTAGTTTTGGAGTGCAGTCCCAATATCTAGGCATTTTGTGTACTTTACTATACACTCCTCATGAAAGTAACACGAGTACTTTTAGCTCTTCCTTTACCTGGGGAGTTTTAACCCATTTCAAAGGAACATGGCCCCAAGAAACTAACAGCAGATAAGTTTTAGTCTTATGGAGCAATTTCCACTGTGATTAAAAACTCAAATGAGCCATTGGTAGCAGAGATCATTAATTTTGCCTGTGTAAGAGAGAAGGCTACTACTACAGTCCAACCTGGTGCTGGACTTCTCTGTGACATATGGCAGGTCTCAGCTGAAGGGTACCTGTGATATATGGCAAATCAGGGGAACGTAGTTTGTGATTTGTATTTTTGCAGATTTCACAGAATCTCTGGTTGAAGTACATTTATCCTTGCTGATGTAGAGCCTCAGCTGCTCTGTGTGTGGAGAATGGGAGGGGAGTGCTGGAGGGAGATGTGCGGCAGGAATTTGGTGGAGAGAATTGCTGGGAAATGGTCTTTTGCACACATCAGAAGCCCTGGCTTCCTATCTTGACAGAACAGAGGCAGAAATGGAGGTAATTATCAGACTTCTCCATCTTTTCCAACTGGTAATGCTTTTGGGTTGGCAGCATTTTTATTCTGTAATCTTGGTCTTTATGCTTCTAGTACAGCTTTTTGCTTGCTTTCTTTATTGGTAGCTGAAGATGGAAATATCAAGACAGGGCACGGATACTGGGCAAAAGGAGCAATTCTTCAGGGCAGGCAAAGATGAAAGGTTATGTGATGCTTGGTCATTCCAGTGCCACTCTGCTGCCAATTTTCCTGCAGGGCTGTCTTCTCTTGGTGCAACACCTGGCACTGGGAAGTCCTGGCTGCTAGAAACTGTGGTGAAGCAAATGGTGCTTATGCAGCATTAATGTGTTTGCATCTCAGAGAAATGGAAAAAAAAAGTTGATGGAAATACCTAACACCCGTGTACCCTACCACAGAGAGCAAAAAGAAGTTCTGTGTGACAATTTAGGTTTCTGAAGGAGAACAGGGGAAGCAAAGCTGAGCAAAATAAATTATTTGGGCTGCTAGGACATATATCCTGTTGGAAATATATATATATATAGGCAATATTTGCACACAAACAATTTCTGCCTTGAGTTCTTCTCCCCACCAGGAGTGTTTAAGAATGTATTTGCATGGACTTGATTCAGCTTTTATAGGTTCAATTACAGCACATCTGCTTCCCTTTTACTAATAAAAATGTGCTTCAATGTGTAAATTCTTCTTCCTCTCAATGCTTATATTTAAGTGTTGCAAAAATTGAAATTTGATTTAGTTTTGCCAGCTGTCTCGGAGTGAGTTGTCAGTCTTAAAGGTGTGAATAAAATGTGCACCGTTAGAGGAAACAGCACTAGTTCTTTTTGTGGGGAGAAGAAACCAACAGACCTTACTTTGTCAACTTTCCTTACTTTAACTGTATATTTCTCGCGTGGACCCTAATCTTTTCAGTGTTGGTGTTTAGTTTCTTTCTATGTTATTGCTGCTGACCTTGCAGTCTTCTCAGAAGGAATGGACTAATAAACCAAGATAGAAACCTGTGACCGTCAGGAAGAATTTAACGTTTGTGAATATCATCTGCAGGAACTCACACTTGGAGAGGAGAAGAGGTTCTGCAATAGCAGGAGGCTTTGCTAGAAGTGAAAGGAATGTGTGCTTCACTTAGGAGGTACAATATGGTTTTCTGCTTGTTTAAAAATGCAGGTGGAAAGAAAGAAATGCTGAACTGTCAGGGCCTGAACGTTTCAGCATGTCCTTTTCTTCAGGAAGGGATGTTCTGTTGTCTGGCGAGTTGGGCATGTTTAACAAACCTTCAAGAAGAACGCCTGACCTAGGATGTGGTGTACTTTGCTCTGATTTACCTTTTTCTTATCCATGAAAGCAAGTGTGGCTACGATAAGGACATTCCTTCTATTCCTATGAATCCAGGTTGAAATCTTTTTTTTTTGTATTTCAAAGGCAGTGAGTGCTGATACTTGTATGGTTCGTAGACTTGTTTTACAGACTCGGTGTGTTGTAATGCAGGGGATTATGAGAAGAAAGACCTTTGTAGCTGAGCAGAGTCCCCTGTAGAGTGAAATGTTTCTGTTGCACTTAAAAAAATGAATACTTGGAGAATTGGATCCCAGTAGTGTGTATTTTGTTTTTGCTTGCAGAGGAAGGGTGTTGAACACTAAAGTTACTTTTCTTATCCTCCTCGTCCCCTTTGGTATCTCACAGTACCGTAATTAGAGAGCAACAAACTAGAATATATGAAAATTAATTTCAGGTCATAGTTCTGATTGCCTAAACCAGAGAAAATGTTGGAACCAAAGTGATTTTAGGACAGTTCCCTAACCTTTGTGCTATAGAGTATGCAGGAGTAAGTTATTCCTCCCAGTATCCCTAGGGGAGCTTTTTTTGTGATATAAAGTAATTGGAAATGCTTTGGAGAAGAGACTAGAAATCTGCTATCCCAGCCTCAAGTCAGTGATCTTATCTCAGAATGTGGATACTTTCCTCTTGTCAGAGAGATCCACCCCCTGTGGGTTTATTTATGTGTGAAGTAGAAGAGCTCCAGCACAAATGAGAAACTGAGATGCTCATCTATCACATTGTAAAATTGAAGACAGTGGAGAATGTGGGAGGACTTGATAGGCAAAACTGCAAGACCACTATCCAAAACTTTGGATTAAGAAAGAAATATTTGCTGTTTGGCCTTGGGAAATAAATCTAAATCAAACATATTAGTTCAGCCTCCAAACTAAAATATCAACTGTATGCAACTATTATCAATAGAATTAGTTTTAAGAAGACTTATGAAAATATAAATAATTTGTTATATCTTTACTGGTCTTGACACAAACTTAAAAGGTCCTTTCCAACCCAAACCATTCTATGATTCATTAGTGAGCTTCATTAACAGTGCTATGCACTTTAATAGGAACTTCTGAGACATTTACAGGATTTGGAAACCTCTTGATTAAATGCTATGGCTTGCTACTTTTGGGCATAAACAGTGGCCATGTTTAATCTTTGTGATCTCTCTTTGTACTTGCTCAGCAGTTCTGCAGTCTCTCTGGATTTCTTTGTTTTTAGCAAAATTATATTACCTTGCTCAGGTTCTGTCAGTCTGTTGCTTTTCTTATTCAGTTTCTAGGTGAATAAGTTCCTTTTATTACAGACTAAAGGCAAGAAAAGGTGAAAACTGCTTCCTGAACTTTGAATATGTGTGATCAGTTATGAAAAATAGCTGGGGATGATGTGTGAAATATGGGTACTCTGCAGTAACAGGCTTTGAATTAGGTCTCAAGTTAATGGTCTTTTAGATATTTTTCTGGGGGGTGGGGAAGACAGGGTAGATGGTGTTTTCCCTAACAATAGGTTGATTTTTTAAAAAAACTATTAACATATAAGGGTAGGCGAAGAATACTAGATAAAAAGCAAAATATTGTTCTTTGACTCTACAAAATGGGATTTTTCACAAGTTGACTTTGGTGGCAAGACGATCCATGCTGACAGCCTATGCAGACCTTACGTGGTGTTATTTAAAACTTGGTGTAAGCAACTGAAGCAAAATTTTGACAAATAGATGAATCTGTTCCTGTAGTATTTATTGCAGGTTTGCTGAAAAGAAGTAAAATGTGTGGAACAAAACCACAAACCAATTTTCTACTGGATCGATGTCTGTAGTGTTTTTTCTCCAACTATGTGTTGATATGGTGGACATATTTTTGTCTAGTGAAGAAGCTGAAGGAATAGTGAATGGGGACATAGGAGGGGATAGGCTAAGTATCTGTGGTATATCAGGTGCAATTTTGTATATATGGCTAGAAATTGTCGCACAAGAATTCCTGATACAGAGAACTTGACCTAACAGTTTCATCTTGACCACATAAATGAAGCCTGCTGCCTGTTTTTTGTGGGTGATGATAAAGTTCTCAAACTCAAAATGATCATCAAGTATTACTGTGTGAATTGTTTGAGGCTAATCAGGTTCCTTATGAAAACAAGAGCCAATAATTTATCTATATTTTTCCCTCCTTCTCTTCCGCTACCCTGCTTTTGTTGCAGGTGCTTTCCAAAAAGCTTACAGATCGCTGGCACTGACATGGTAGGTGCAGGAAGCGTGATAAGCTTCCTGTGTGATTTGGAGTGGGTTTTTTGTCATGTACTCAATAGCTGTGTGCATAAGGTGCCCTTTATATAAACTGGTTTATGTCTTGTATTGGAATTAACAAGACCAGATCCCTGCAAAGGTAATTATGTCAAGATAATAGCCACATATGGGAACATCTCCATATTTTCTTCAGTAAAATATTTTGGAAATAACCAAGGACATGCTAGCCAAAATCCCTTCAGAATCTGCAGAAATTGGCAGGTGTCTATGTGTGGGATCAGACAAGAGAATCCATCAGAAATTTTTGCAGGATTTGCAAACTTATTGTTGGATTTTAGAGCCAAATTCAAGACATCAAAAAATCCAGAAATTATTATAATGGCAACTAAGATAAAGGACAGTCACAACGTGTCTTTGTATCATGTGCTCGTGACACAGAACATGCAGCATGTGTCTCTGCCTGTTGTTCACCTGGTAAGACCTCTGTGATGCCCAAATAAGAAAATGGCATGAATTTCTCATAGGATGCCCTGCTGATTTTCTTCACAGGCCAAAACTCAAATACATCCAAACTTTTAAAAATCTGAACTCTGTGCTTGTTGGATCGGTGCTAGAGAGCAGAGATAGCACAGGGACTAGAGCCATGTGCACGCCAAGAATTTATGGTGACAGCAGATCCAGCTGCTCTGACATATTGCCTCCTTTGCCTGCATTATGATACCACAAGGTGTATCCTAGCCCATTCCAGTTTCCCGGCAGGGGTGCTGGGACAATATTGTGTACGTTCAGCAGGTGCTCTGAAAAAGGAGTGTTTTTTAATATTTTCCTTTTTACACATAAAAAGGAAGACTTTCACAGCATTGGCACTTCATGTAGTTAACTACTTTAGCTTTGAGTTCAATGCTGTTGGGCTCATATGTGCAATAAAAGGTTTATGCCAGACATTTTGTTGGGCAAAACAGGTAGTATGCTTTCTGCTAAATATTCTGGTTTTCTTTAGTCCTCTTCATTGCTTTTGACATTGCAAACTTTTGGATAGCTCCAGATTCACACTTGCTTCTGAGACTGAAGTCAGCCTCCTGAGTCCCTCAGAGCTTTCCCACCTTTTGTGCCATCTCGGGAGTCACAATTTTGCCTTTTGTTGTTGCATTTCCTATTAATGTGTTTCTGTTTACAATTAAATTTATGGCTTTTCTCAATATATTTAATGGTCCACAGATTTGAGTAATGTGACTCTTGTAATGACTTCAGAATGCTTTCATTTTGCTGCAATTCCTCAGAACAGTCTTTAAAAAAAAAAAAAAAAAAAGAAGGGGAAGGAGGGGGAAAGACTGACACTTTTCTTAGTGACAGCAGCTAACTTGAAAATAGATGCTTCTCTTGAAAGTAACCTAGATGGAAAGCAACCTGAGTTCTTTAGCATCTTCTCTTTCGAATAACACTAGTGGGATGATGAAAACACCAGCAACAGGCTTGTAAGAGAAAGCATGACTTTTGGGGTTTAGTATGGACTACTAAGCTTTAGAGAATTTTTGGAAGTAACTTCCTGGATCCCTTGTCTTTCATAGACAAGAATTTCCAGCCTGGGAAAGGCACTCTTACATTTAGCGTAGTAGTTCAACAAAATAATACAGGTGGTCAAGTTCTAGAAGAGGTGGTGTCTCCAAGGCAGGACTGAGGGTGTTGGTATGCGTTAAAGGTTTGCAGGTAAATGTGCTGTGACACCTTTCTTTAGTAGCGAATGCACTTAAACCCAAAGAGAGTTAGTCTGTAGCCTGCTAACCTGAGCGGTGAAGGATCATTTCCCCAATTAAATAAACCACGTGTTAGTACTTCTGCATCCACATCTTCTCTCTGATGACAACAGATGTCAAACTGGGGAAAGAGGTCTCTTACTTTCTCCTACTAGCAGTCAGTTTTTGGCCTCCTTTTATGCTTGAACATGTACCACGCTGAACTTGACTGTTATGACTTGTGGCTGTATGGGAACCAGGATGGCAGAGATGCTAGTGTTTTTGTTATGTCATTACGGCCACTATCTATTCTGCTGAGAAACAGAAAGAAAATCAAAGGGGAAAAAATGGGAAAGAAAATAAATTATGAGAAGAGTTTACTTGAAGAGGGATGATAAGAAAGATCAGAAGAAATGAAGAGCAATATTCGGCTTCCTTTTTCCTGCGTGTGACAGTTATGGAGCTCAGTAATTGTGACTCTGTGGGGATGATATCCAGCTAGGAAGATTAGTAACAGGAACCAAAATCTGCCATAAGACACTGCTGAAAGCTGACGTTTCCATAAGTACGTGTTCAGATCACACCCCATGCAGAGCTTTGCTTATCTCTGAGCCTGTGAGTAGCTTTTGGAAATGGATGCTCTTTTGATTTTTATTACCCAGTACACTGCAAAGAGGTAGATAAGAAGCTGAAATACTTTAAAACTTCTTTGTCATCCATCACTTCATTTACTTCAGGGCTTAGCACACAGCCCTGATCCTTCTTTGCTGTGCTGTAGAGCTAAACATTATGGGATGTGCTTGGTCTCTTGTATTTATTTAGCGTGAAGAACAGGGGCAAAAATGTGAATTCAGGAATTGCCTCAATATATGTAACCTTTTAAATTTTGCTTCTCTCTTTACTATTTCAACTGCAAGGCAAACTGCCTGCAATGTACCTTGATGGAAAGTCTATTACAAATACAGCCTGTGTAACTGTAGGATATGCATAGCTATGGACAGGTACATACATACATACAGCTGAAAAAGGGAAGCCAATTTTGAGGACTGCCTGTGGGTAAACGGAAAATCACATCTTTGCCCACAGTAAGCGGAACTGGTCTGTTGTACAGTTGGCTGCTAATAGCAAATCCTACCTAATGTTTAGATGTTAATGCTACAGGATGAGTTTTACTGAACCAAAGTAATGACTTGTATAGGGATGGAGCAGGGAAGCAAAATACTGAGTTTACTGAGGGATGTTGATGGTTTCTTTATCAATGACTAAGAATGGCAGATCCTAAGTGGCTTTATAACTAAGGTAGGATGAGGACAATACAAACCAGCTGGCAGCTGGTATAGGAAGACTGGCATATCTGCTTGTATCTGGAATTTGTATCTAGAGCAGCACAGAGCCTTTTGTGTTTTGGGAAGTATGGTATGGTGAGCACAGCTAAGACTTCCGATGTGTAGATGGACACAACATGGACGTCTTCTGTCCCTCAAAAATGGATTCAACTGTGAAAAAGAACAAGCAGAAATACTCCTTCCCCATTGTTATCTGGACCAGTGATGAGCTGCTGAATGCTGCAAGGGTTATAAATTCCTGTCATGGTCACATAACTGAGTTATGGGATCTTGAACTTGGTTGGCTCATATCACTGATATGAGAATGGTTGCCTTGATGTTTGGGATTAACAGTGCTGGTCTGTTGATGAAAGAATGGATTTACCAGAGGTGTAGGACTCTAGGTGCTTGCTGAGATGCCTAGCAGTAAAGATCAGAGAGTCCACAGTGTTTTAATTCTTTTCTAAAGTTATTTTGTGAAAATTTAGTAAGTAAAGGTAACAGAAAAGAGCATAACAGAAGATTCCTCCCAGGCTCTTGGGATGCTTGAAGAATGTCTAATGAGTTGGACTGCATGAGATGTTAGCAAGGTAGAATTCTCAAACGTTGTCCCAGACAGTATGGGGCTGAGGGAGGCTCTTCTGCAGTACCTCCCTAAATGCAAGTCTGTATAGGCACATGATGGTACCTGGAGCAAGAAAGGGGAAGATGCTGAAGCAGCCTTGAACTCGTCAAGTGGTTGTGGAGTTCTGTGTGCCTTTGCAGCTGCAGTCTGCTAAAATTCATCACTTGCCTTCATGGCCATTGCCCAATTCAGAAAGTGGGGATCTATTTTTAAAGATTTTTCAATCCTCATGTGCAAAATGGAGCTCCTAAGCTATATTATAATTTAATTACATTTTAATGACCATTAATTTGTATTAATTAAATTCAGCAGTTTTAAAGAAATTATGTGTATCCCTTTTTATTAAGATTATTTTGCCTGTCAGTTAAGGTTAAAAAGCTTGCTCACGGAAGTTTCCTGATTTGATATTAATCAGAAATCTTTTCTGTTATTGCAGCTATTTTTTCTGGAAGATAGATGTTAAAAGACATCTTGGCATAATTTCTGTTTGCATTGTTTTCTTTTAATTCCTGCCCCTCTCCCCACCAAATCTTATGGCTTTGTTTTTCTACAATCAGTCTTAGATGTATAAATATCTGCTGCAGTCAGTGGATCTCACATCAGTTCATTCTGTTCTGTCCTTGTTTTCCATTTTACACTACTCGTATTTCCCCTAGGAGATGTTCTTTCGTCACAGTATTTTGAGACTGAGCCTCCCTAAGCAGGCTGCTCCTGGTAACAGTTACGTGAAGTCGTTGTTTCTTTAATCCCCACAATTTGAACTTTTATATGATGGTTTTGATTCAGCATAGATATAACTAAAGAACAAATAATACTCTGAAAACACCAGGTCATTTCATGAGATGCAGAAACTGTTGCCCTCTCAAATCTTGAGGATCTTTGTATGTTCTCTGCCAAGGAAAGTATGTCAAACCTCATCATGAAGAGGGGAAACCTGTACCTTGTAGTTAAAACATGGCTCACTGCTCTCCTGAATTTGCAAAATTAACAGCTTTTGTAATTTGAAACTAGATAGCCTCTGATTTGTGCAGATAATGCTTTCTTGTATAATCAAATTGTTTAATATATTTGAGTTTCCATGTTTTAGAGGTTGAGCTCTGTATGACTTGGTTCACACATTCTTAGTTGCTGTTATATTAACCATCTGTGTTACTTGAGAAAGATTTCTCGGTAAAATAGCCAGCTAGCCAGCGTTTCTAAAATTAGCCTGTCTAATTACGTTGGCACTTCCTTTCTAAGAATAGTTTCTGTTGAGGATCAAAAGAAGCAAAAATAGACTTTTTTGCAGTGAAGTGTATGTCAGTATCTCCAACTACATCTGTGAAAACATGCCTAGTTTTCTTCTGCTGTCATTTTAAAGCAAATGGAAGAAAAATCAGCGAATGAGTTGTTAGAAAGCAAACACAATTATAAAATATCAGTAGGGATAAGAGAGTTCAAGCAGGAAAGGAAGGAGTCCAGTTGCACAGGGGAGGAGAGGGTGATGAGCGGGTTTGTGCATGCAGTGACCAGTGCTCTCCTAGAGTGGAGTTTTGCTGCATGGTGTGGCTCCATCCCTTTCCTTTTTGTTTTGGAGTTGAACATGGCTGATCCTGTTTCGTACAAGCAATGTTATTCCTATTCTGTGTGAGGATATGGTTCCTTCTTTTTTAGGAACCAGTACTACTGAATGATTTTAATATGATCTACAGTCTCTTTATACAAGTATGTTGTGAGCAGCATTAGATTTTGCTTAACCTGTGCTTCATTTTTTAAATTTGCTGGGCCATTAAAATTTTTGGAGAATACAAAATGGCAATGTGCTGCCCACAAGCTAGGAGGTGTTGCTGCTGGCTCAAGATGTGGTATGCTGTCCAATAGAGCAGCTGCAAAAGAAAAATCTGTCCTAGCGAGAGTTTGCTTTGCTTTACAACCAACACAGTGCAGCTGCAGCAGTGAGGCACTGGGCCCAAGCCGTTTAGCTCTGTGGAGTTCAGGGCTTTTTGGTCAGGAAAAAAAATCATGGCTAATGTGGCAGTGCTCATTTTTTAGTATCTCCACGAGTAGAATTGGTGAAGGTTGTCTCTGCCACTTGCGCTCAGAAGAGATAATATTGAGAGGATTACAAGCTTGCTTGAGGGTTTCCCAAGACTCCTTCAAGCAAGGACAGTCCTTCACAAAGATAATAAAAAAATGTTTTATTTATTACTCTTTTCCAATATTAGTGTTCTGCTATGCACATGAACATCCAAGTATATTTGTTTGATGTAGATTTATTTTCTTATTCTAGTACTTTTAGCAGGATCAATTTAAAATTCTATATATGTTGCAAAATTTACCATCTCGAGCAATATTAAAATATGTGCTGTTATTAGAAATGAAAGTTATGAAATAATGAAACAATAAATTTGCTATACATCTACCTTCAAAAGTCATAAAAGATTGAAAAAACAACCTGGCTGTTGTCTCTGACTGTTTCCATGCCATTTTTTGCTTAAGATGGTATAGCTTGCTGTATGCTTTTCCTTTTTTTATAATCTGGTTTTAATTTCTATGCATGCCTTCTCCATTGTGCTGGAAAAAATTTGAATATTAGACCTCTTCTGTAAAACCAAACAGATAAGAAAATTCTTGATACACTATATGTGGGCTCTTCAACAAAAACTTCTTGTCTCTAGTGAAATTTCCGTGAGGTTTCAATGCTGTAGTGCTGTTCAGGATTAAAAGCACAGTGTAGCGTATAGCAGTGAATACCCCCATCGGGCATCTCTATGCTTCCATGGGGTGAGGACTGGGACTGGTGTACATTTGTCAGTAGGAATGTAGCTAAGTATCACAACAGCCTTGACAATGTAGTCACCAGTGCAACAGCACCAGCCAAGTGTGTGAAACACAAATGGTGGTTTCAGCTGGGAGTGTCCTGGCAAGTGATGAAACCAGAATTCTGTCTCCACTCATGGTTTGGAAGAGGCAAGTTTTTTTTTTCTTCCTAGTTTTCTGGCAATGAAAGAAGTCGGGTGGTATGGTTCAAGCAGCTCCCCTGCTTAGGTACTGAAAGCCTAACACAGAGCTGGGAGAATAAAATGACTTTTAACAGTGTGTCCATGTCGCAGGATACATTTACATTATCCTTTCTGTTTCGGCATTGAGGACACATGGCATTAATCTGTCAAAATTATCCAGGTAAATTTATCCTCTGTTGTGCAAGCGTTCCAGTTAAATGTCAGAAGCACTCTCCTTTTTTTTCTTTTATTTTTATTTTAATTGAAGAATATGTGGAGTATGCATTATCTAAAAGTCTAATTAAAAAGTACTTTTTGTTCAGACCCTGTCAAATGGCAATCCTTCTTCTCCAAGAGCAGGCTTTCTGGTAGCAGGGTCTATCTCCATAAAAAGGAAAAGGCACATTATCGCAGCTTCCACCTGGCTTCACGTGCTTGCATCAAAGAGGCTCTTTAGTACACAGCCTTGCTCTGAGAACAAAAGTTGTGCATGTGTTTATTTTTGAGGGGATGAAGGACAAACTAAGTCCAGTGTCTGTCTTGTATCAGTTTTCTCTTTAGCTCACCTAGCAAGCAACCTTACTGCTTCTGATTTAGGAAAATCCTGTTGGTAAAATATGTTGAAATTCTACCACAAAGGTGTACAAGCAGTAGGAGCGCATGAACTGCAGTTACAGGTCTTCCTTGGCAGGTCAGCAGCTTTCTTACACGTTGGTATGAATGGTCACCAGTCAATGAAAAGCTGGGGATGAGTTTGAACAGCAAACTGCCTCACTATCCTGCGCCTGTTCCAGCTGGTCTGCCTTATTCAATGAGAAATGCACAGATGTAGGCTGATGCAAAGCCACATAAAATGAATTAATAAAACACTGGTTATAAAGGGGAAAAAAAATTTATCTACTCAGTAGAAAACTGAATGCAGAGAGCCTTTAGTCTGCGCCTGTTTGTACGCAGGGGACCCTGCAGCAGAGGCTGCCATTGCCTGCCGTTGTTTGGAGTGATGCCCAGCTCTGCTGCCACAGACAGCCCCAGGGTTTGGGGAGCCTAACATGAGGCACAGCAGGAGGGGTGAACGTGTGCCCATACAGAGTAGATCAGGGCCTTTGCCCATGGTGGAATTGGCTTAAAATGGACATGGCTTTAGAAGCAAGGAATTTTTCTCAATGTATTTAATTTTACTTTCAACAAATTGCCTGGCTTTCCCTCTTGTGCTTTGGGTTCTTTGCCCATTTAAAAGAACTGAAAAGGAGAAAAAGATGCATCATCTACTGTTTGCTTGCTGAGTGACTAACGTTTTGAATTAATACTTTCACACTTAATACAACTTTTATAGCTATTACTTTTTCTGTATGAATGTTTAATATTTACAAATATGCACAAATTGGTGCAGGGAAATAGGAAGCCACATATAAAATTAATAGATTAACTTTGCTTCTAAAACCAGCTGCTGAAGGTAAAAATTTACTCAAACATTGAGCTTGTACTTTGCTGATTAGCGTCACACTGAGGAAAAAAAATAAGCCGCTTGTTTTTTTTTATTTTTCTTTTTTTTGAGAAGGTGCTCATTCCTCAGCTGAAAGCCTCTTGTCAGTTTGTGAGGACAAACCGCCATTAAGCCACGTTGCTCTGAAGCTCTCACATACATAATTTATAAGCAGCAATCTCATGAATATTTACTCAATTATAACTTAATTTAAATCTTATTAGTGTGTACTATTATCCGTTTCAGCTTCTTTTAAAACAGTATCTCCATCCTCTGAAAATGAAGTATTTAAGTTGATATTGCATCAGTATGGTAGTATAGTTTAGGCTAAATTAGTTTAAATTTCTTCATGTTCAGATACTTTAAGACACTTTGTCTCTGCCTAAATATGCGTAGAGTAATGGATGGTTGAATGAATAAAAAGATACTTCGAATAAAATGTGGAGGGGTGAATGGAAGCGTAATTGTGACTGGCAATATTTCTGCAGCATTGAGCTAAATCACTTTTCTTCAGCTCTTCAGATGAAATCTTGATTTGATGGCATTGTACTATGCATGGCAACTGAAAGTCAAGCTAAGTGTGATGAGGGGAAATTTTAAGAATATAGTAAATGTTGCTTCTTGAATGCAAGAAAGTGCAAAGAACCATGAAACAAGTTTTAAAATAGAAGCATTTTTTGTCTCAGTTTCTGGCGTATTTGCCCATCCTGAGAGTATATTGCCTGGACTCAAAGCTTCTGTTGAAACTTTGCTTTGAATTCCTTAAATTGACTTCTTACTTGATGTTAAACCAAGTTGCTGATGAATGGTAAATATAACTGAAGGTGCAAAGTTTGCATGTGTTGAGAATTACATGTAGAAGACCATGTAAATCTGGAGGATGCTGACTTCTGTCGTTTTTCTTTATGGGGAGGTATTTACCTGTTGAGACATCACTCTTTCTTCACCAGACAGTGAAGGCAGTAAAAAAACTTGCATGTGCTCTTGTGCTTTTCAGAAACTTGAGCTTGGCTTCAGAAGCTTGGCTTTAGTATGTATTAAAACTTTTGAGTAGTAACTTAAAACAGTAAATCTCAAATGGCATTTGAAAGTGACAGATGCTTTTTTTTTTTTTCCAGTTCTAGAGAAATAAGCCAAACTGTTGCTCAGCTACTGTTTTAGGTCAGTACTGTAAGACATTGTTTGCAAGTATTATCACTGCTTATTTATATTTCTTTGTCTGCCTGTATTTAAGACATGTAAAGATCATCTTTGTCCTGCATTTCAAATATTTTCCTTTTAAAATGTCATCAAATCACATGCCTTTGCATGCAGCAGTATACCTGTGTTAAAAGCAAGCAGATCAACAACTCTGAGCAGAAACATCAAAAGGGGATCACTTTAGTGCATTTAAATTTGTTTTTAAGCTTTTTAGTCCGTTGATTAGATTTGTATTGTCCTATATATCTGTATTTGTTCATAGCAGAAGATGCAAACATATCATGGTGGGTGTACCAGCTGGTATGATTGGTGGAAGAGATGCTGTTACATGGGTTTAGTGGCCCCAGAGTCCTTGAGGAATTAGCTCAGCTTTTACTGAGGTGCTGTCTTCCTGCCCCAGTCCCCTTGCTGTCATGGTGGAGGCTAATGCAGAGTAAAGTTTGCTTTAGTAAACCTCTTTGCACTGCACTGCGCTCACAGCTTTTTTGGGCATGGACTTTTCGTTTCCATCTCTGCTGCTCTGGTACGTTATGTGCCTATTCAGCAAACATGTTATTGCGTGGCACCTGAAGAAGGGCTGGTGTCAAGATATGAACATGTGTTGGTGATTTTTCTCCCAGCAATGTTGGATAGTCCAATAAAACTCATTTTTTTTCCACAAGATGCTTCCTTCATTCTGTATCCTCAGCAAAAGGAGATGGAGTATTTTGTTAGCCCCTTTTCGAAGTGCTAGCTTGCTCTGGAGTTGTATTTTTAATTTAAACTTGTGCTTTGCCACAAACCAATCTGAGGGAAATGCTGCTGGTTATGAAATGGCCCCGACTGTGGGGGGAACCATGGGCGAGGGCTGGAATGGACTGTCAGAGACAGGGAGGGGGTCACAAACAGGACTTGCCTGTCTGGTTCAGCAACTGAGAACACAGCATGCTCTGCTTAATGACAGCCACTCTCTGGTAAGAGAGTAATTCATTGAAATGCTTGATGTAGATTTGTTTGGTTTGTGGGGGTTTTTGTTTTGGTTTTGGATTTTTTTGGCAGGGGAGTGCTTTGGTTTTGGGGGCTTGGGGTTTTGTTTTGGTTTTTATCAAAAGCTATAAATGGAAGAGGTGGTGGTAACGGGTCATCCTGTAGGTGCATTGTATGCAAGGGAAGAGAAATAGTGCTGCCCTAGGTTCTCTCTGTGTTCCTGGGAGGTGACACTGATGTCTGTTCTGTTCATACCCACTGGGACTGGTGCAGGACAGGGGGCACAGGAGGAAACACCCTACTGAGGGGTGCTGCTGCAGCATGGTCCCTTGTCATCTGCAGCCTGCTATCAGGCACCTCTTCTGCAGCTGTCTGGTTTTGCTTGGCTAGAACCCCACACTGAATGCAGGGATCTTTAAAACGGAGTCTATTAGGAGAAGAGAGGGTGTAGAGGAAAAAAATGTCTAAAAAGCTCTGTTAACTTCGATTATGGTGGCCTGTCTTAATACATTTGTAGCTCAGAGTTGTGGAAAATGATTTGCAATAATAACTCTAATCAGGCTGTGCAATTGATTATTTCCGAGTGCTTTACCAAGGAGGTAGCTGTGGTAAGCCCATTTTTACCAAAGAGTGACTAAGGACACAAGGAGACCAGGAAGGGTTAGAGAGGAGCCAAATTTGAATCCTCCTAATTCAAGGGCTTGTCCTAGGTCCGTCTGCCATCCTGAGGTTGGTGGGGTTTTTTTTGTGCACCAGGGGGCAATGTGCCATGTGAGGTTGGTGAGTCTTCCTGGTGTCTTACGCATCGAGTTGGGAAATAAAAATTTTCTTCCTCTTTTACATACTTGGGCAAAGCTTATTTATTCAAGGCCTCTGTAGTTACATAAGAGAATAAGCCTGTTCATGGGGAAGCGGTAACAGGAATCCTTTAAAAAACAAGTAAATTTGGTCTGTCTGAATAGCAATTATAAGTGAGGAAACAAGCAGCTATAACATACGTGGTTGCAACATGCCAGTAGTCCTGTTCAGGCTGTAATTTAGATGCTGCTGATCCAAATTCATGCTATCTTCTATTATCCTTGACAGAGTGCCGTAAAAGCAGCATACACTGTTACAGTTGATATCATCTAGGGACAAGGTGACTGCACTTGGGGAGAGATTCACGGCCCAGCAGCGTGCTCAGGGTACAGCTGTGCAGCCAGGGCAGTCTGGTAGGGCCGGTCCCTTGTTCCTGTGCTGGAGACTTAATCAAGCAAACCAGTACTGAGCCTTCAAGGTGGACTCCTTAGAGATCAAAATTTGCTTGAGTGATTTCTTTGACAGTTTTGTGCAACTTACGCTGAGAAAAGCAGAACTTTTTCCTCTGTTTTCCTTACCCACCCCTACCCCCATGTGACAGCAGTGAACATACAACTCAAGTACATTGTATTTCCAAAACTGGGCTGGTGATGCTCTGCAAAGGAAGGGCCAGAAGCAATGAGGTGCTGCTCTAACTAAAGATGAGGCTCAGGCTGTTGAATCAGGGATGAACGTGTTGAATTTGCAGTGCTGTTTGCTACAAGGAAACATTTCTTGACTGGAACAGTTTTGTTTCAGAGCTCAGCTGGATGGTGACTCTTGAATTGTGTCCAGGAGCTTGCAAGGTATACAGAGCATTATTTCTCACAGCCCTTGTCAAGAGCCTCATCTGCTGTGAGGGCTCTGTTGCATCAATACATGTACGTATTTTATCTGAACATCAGCAAGCAAATTGAGGAGTCACAAGCTTGTGTGTCTTTGCCTTTTTAAATTATTACTATTATTTTTTCCTTCTATTAATTCTACTTGTATGAAAAGTCTATTAGGAGAAATTTGATTAGGTATGCTTTGGCCTTGTCCTGTGCAAGGAAGATCTGAACAGACTGGGAGTTAGGACATCTAGTATCTGAAAATCCCTCCTCTTCCCAGGGCCTTGGGTAGTGTATGCTCTGCAACAGTGAGAGCCTTGTAGATAAAAGGCTAGGAGTCTGTGACAGCAGTGAGAGGCTTACAGCCAGGTTGCTCCCCCAGTAGTGTAACATAGGTTAGATGTAGGATGCTTTCACACCTGCAGAAATGGGGTACCAGCTTCTCTGAACTGTTACGTTGCTTTGACATGTCATTTGGTTATGAAGGATGCATTTTGGCTGAGGCACGATAGAATGGATGAATCCCTCCAAGATATTAGCTAGCTTGTCGAGGTTTGCGCTGTGCCTCAGCACAAGAGGCTGAGCTAGAACTTACGAAGCATTATCCTCTGCTCTCAGCAGCAGTTTCTTTCCTTCAAATGATGATTTATGTTTTACCCTGGGTTAGATACTGAGTTTTGCAAAGAATTTGTTGTTGAAGGCTGTGGAACTTGATAAATGTACATTAAATTGATGTTTTGGGTTTTTTTCTGGGTTAGATTTGCTTTGGTATGTGAAACAGGAACTTCAATAATTTAATAGTTTTTTTCCCAGGAGAAACAGTTTGGGCTGTAATATATTCATCCAAAATCACTTTTAACCTTTGAATTGATGTCCTTGACTAATCATTGCTAATTTTCATTAATATTGATAACTATAGATGACATTTTGTTTTGATGGTACCACTCCAGAGTGAGATATCACATGTTTTGATGCAAGCATTTTCTTTCCTGAATATTCAGCTACCCACATGATTCAATATCAGTTAACTGTTGGAGACAAATTCTTCAGTGTGTTCTGTACCTCTGTATAACCATATTTTTAAAGCATCTTGTCTTAAATACTTTCAGAGTTAACCTAATGTGGATAAAACTTGCAAAAATGAATGCAGTGAGGCTAGGTATTTGATATACCGCTGTAAAATACTGTAGCTTTAGAGTATGAGTTTGTGGCCAGTGCATGAAACATTCATGCAAACATGTACCTGGCGTTGTAGACAACTACAGCAGTGGTGTGTAAATCAGGGCAATGAGAAAGAAGCTGCTTTCAGGCAAGTGTTGGATTAGCCACTGAAGCATTTATTAAGCTCCCAGTTCTGTGTTACGAGCACCTTTTGTAAGATGTAGCAGCACTTCATTGTGCGGTGGACTTACAGGGACCACTTGTGAATGCACTGGATCCTGTGCCTGAAACTGTTACAGGAGCCTTAGGTTTTGCATTAGGAAATTTGCCTGCTTCTCAGCTACTGTATACAGCACGTGCTATATGTACCACTCATTCATGCTTTTATTATTGTAGCCTCCCTATGACGGATCACAACATGTTGGATGTTGTAGGTTTTTCAGAAAATAATTTTCAAAAGATGATGGGAGAGTGAAGGTGTTACTAGACTTGCTACAGGAGCTGAAATGCAGAGGGAATAAATGACTATTTTGTTCTGACTTTGCAACAACAGGTCTGCGTGTTGAGTTCAGACCTCATGTCTGACTTCTTTTACTTCAGAGCATCACTTCTAACAGTTCATACGGTTGCACAGGCAAACCATGTAGGGAAACAATTACTTTCCTGGTTGAAAAAATAGGAGAGATGCTATAAGCTTATGGAGAGATACTGTATGGTTTTCAATATGCATCAGTTTAAAATATGTTGGAAACAAAGATGAATGTGCGGTTGAGTAACTTACTTGAGACAAATAGTAAAACTTTCTGTAGTTATGTAAGAGGTATTTCAAAAATAAATATTGCATTTTAAAAATTACAGTAGAATTACATAACAATTACATAAAATTACATAAAAATTATGTAAATTACGTAAAAAAGTCTGTGTCTTTCAAAAATGTCTGTGACCAGAAAATCAGTGGAATGAGCACGTGATTAAATACTTCAATATTTCCAAATAGATGCTTTAAATGAGAGGAGCTGCTGTAGAGGATAAGCCTCCTTGGGGAGTCTGCTACATGTAGGCAGAAAAGCTATTCTGTGCTTGACCTTGATGAGTCTCCAGTTGTTGCAGATGGAGATGCTGGAGGCTTATGGAATGTTTTGGTTTGAAAGTGCAAGACAAGTTGTTGTTCTCCAAGTTCAAAAGATAACATTGGGGAGAGGGGGTATGCTGATGTGGCTGGAGGGGCAGGAAAAACATTCTGGTGGACTCTCAGTGCAATTCCAGGTGAAAAAAAAAGCACAGGAAGCTAGAAGCAATGTTTAAGTTAGTAAAAGAACAGATCTGTTTGCCAGATGAAAGCAGTAGGCTCGGGCTTGCTGAGCAGTGATGGCTAGCTGTAATGTCAGCTGTCAGTGATACTTCGTTAATAATGTTAGCAGCTGTGGTAATTGCCTTCAGTACCTGGCCTGTAAACACCCAGTGAAGCTGAGTATCCCCTAGCAAGATCTGATACAGTGCCAGATCCGAGGAAGGATTATAATATGCTGAAAGTAGTGTACCATTTGCAACCATAAAATTACTCCCTGTCCCCTGCTCGGCTCAGAGATGGATAAGCTTCAGGGCTGGGTACCACTGGGTTTATCAGTTCCCTGGAGCATCTAGCACTGCATCTCTGCATTTTCCCAACAGCTCCGGTTTTCACATGATGAAGCAGCTTAGTCTACATATGATCAGAGAGGAGGAATTTAGTCCTGTGTTGAGGTTTTTGACTTTGTAAGTATTGTAACCAAATGCCTTTCATGGTTCTCATCAGCTAGAAGCTGCTACAAAAGAGCATGAATATATAACATAACCATTATCAGAAGGCAGCTTTCTGAGGAGAGGAAGAAAGAGTGAAAAATATGTATTCATGATATAGATCACAACAATGAAATGGTATTTGGTGTGGAAAGGGGAAGCATAATGCTTAAATATTAATCTATTTGGGACTAGACACCAAGCTATTTGACTGCAGTTCCCTAACAGTTTTGGCCACTACAATTTCTTACCTGTTATCTCTTCAGAAGGTGTATTTATATTCTTTCTTTTTTCTTTTCTTCTAAATTAGATCAGCTAGTCTGTCACTCAAGGCAGAAGTGTGGTAGAGTTACTTTACATCCTAGATTCACATCAGTGTAGACTGTGGATGCTTATTAAGAAGTTGAATTTTAAATGTCGCTACACTTAAGGTTCAGAAAGACAGGCTGGGCTGTGCTGGTTTAAATGGATGCTGTGAAGCCTCTGGAACAAACTTGAATTGGTGTCAGTTGAATATTGAGTCCAAAATTTCTAAGTGATTAGTATTCAGTTCAACTGGAGACTCGCCATTAAAGAAATGGTAGCTATGCCGTGAACATATAATTTTGGAGACAATTTGAAAGCAGGATTTCAGTCTGAGTGTATGGGAAATGTTGGTAACCTTAGACAGTTTTCAAGCCTTTTGTTCTTTGGCCAGTATTTATTTTACTGAGAATATGGAGAAACTGCATTATCACAAATAAAATATTTCAAGTTGAACAATTCTATCTGTAGTTTAATTTCATGCACTAATACTTTTCCATAGAGACTGTCTTGACTTTTCAAAACTTGTAAACTGGTGGGACTTTTCATGTCACTGTTGTCATACCATAAGAGGTGTATAAAAACAGTGATAAAGCCATTCTGAAAGTAGGCTTCATAGATTAAATACCCTAATTAGTTTTTCTGTCTGCACCTGTTGTAAGTCAAAAATCTTTTGTAGAACAAACGAGTAGAAAACAATGCAGACAACCCTTATTTAAAATTTTATATATGTATATATTGCAGAAAACTGGAAAGAATTTTCATTACTAATTTAGGATGAGTACAAGATTTGCCCTGCCAAAATTCACATTTTGTGGTGAAAATTTGGAATCATCTCCTGTGTTCTTCTTTAAATTAGTTATTTGCTTAACTGAAGCATTAAAGTGAAAAGTGGTCTTGGGTATTCAGTCTCTCCAGGGTTGGGGTTTTTTTGTGATTTGGTGGATTTATTTTTTTTTTAGCAATTCTGTTAATGCCAGACATGTTAAAAGAATGGAGGGCATTAAATCTGGACCAACAGGACTTCACGGATGTAGATTAGGCTGAAGCTTGGAGAATTCAAACAGCAAAAACCAAGGGATCTTGGTAGGACCCAGTGGCCCTTTGTCATTGGAGCTGTTTCCAAACCCATCTTTGTACCCTCTGTACTTAGTCTGTAAAGTTCATCCTTCACCCAGTCCTGGAAGCTGATGCAATCTATATAATCAGCCAAGCACAATGGACAAGATTCCCCTTTGGTGAAATAATAGGAATGCAGTGTTTTCCTGTCATTCCTCTGGGTTGGATCCAAAGGTCCCATGAGCACGTTGCAAGTCAGTTACTTGTTTTATTGCAGGACTAATTTTCAGTCAAATCAGTAAGCTACAGGATTGATTGCCTGGTTTCTGTCATCTCTAGATGAAGAGATGGCACATAGTAGGTTGTGATACAGATGGGAGACTGGGTTTTGGTGGGCTGGACTGGCTCAAGGGTGCCCTTGTAACCAAGCTTTGAGAGACTGGTCAGGCCTCAGTTCTTTTGACTTCTGATAACGACATTCTTCCTATATTTCCGAATAAAAAGGAATACGGGGAAATGTTGGTTCATTGGAACTATAGAAATTTGTGCTTTATTATTCTTCAGTATTGCTTGTTCTCTGATGTGTAACATTTCCTTTATTCACTGAAGCAGGCATGTACAGCTGTATGTAGAGCTGTATGTGCTGCTTTTTATCTTTGTTAAACCCTGTTTTTTTTCTTTTGTTCCATTTTGGCTCTGGTTTTGGATTGTGTGAGGTCACTTTTGTACAGTAGGAGCTATTCAAAATCTTCATATTGATTGTATGTCGAAGTTAGATTTCCTATAGTTCTTAAAGTATTCCCCAAGTATAGAGGGTACCAGAAATAACCAAGGTTCAGCAAACGAGCATTAGAATAGTTCTTGCTGCATAAAAGCATTTGGAAAAGGATATAAATTACCGTTGTATTCAGCTCAGTGTAGTCATGATCTAAGGGCAAGAGATACTGAAAAAAACCTCTTTCATTATTTTGATGGATTAACTTCTGCTGGAAATATAGGAAATAACATTCTGTGGAGTAAAATAAGAATTACAGAGAAAAAATATTTGTGGAAATGGCTGGAATCGGATTTCTTCAGGGTTTTGGGTTTTTTTTTAAGGTTTCCTGTACAATTCTAGTGCATCATACTATAGCCTTGATGACACTTGTCAAGCTTTTTTTCTGTTACTGTGTCTCTTCTGCTGCACTTCCAGATGCAAACTGGACCAGCTGGGGATACAAAGGATGTACAGAGCCAAAGAAACAAAGCCAGATCAGTATGCAGGCACATTTCTGAAATATTCCAGGGGATAAGAATTCAGAGATAATTTTATTTCAAAGTTGTTTTTTTTTCAAAACTCAAGCACAATTAAAGGCATCCAAGGATGAAAAACAGTGGTTTGAACAAATGATCTTCTGCTTCTGTTTTTTGAGCTACTGAAGTGAGGGAAGGGGAGTTACTACAAGGATAGGAAAGGTAAAAGGAAACTTTAAAGCCATCTCTAACTAATTAAATATTCTTTTACAATCATATTGGATAGCCTTCAAGAGTAATAGTTTAGAGGAAATTAGTAAGGGTAACAAATAATAGTGTGAATGTGGAGTACTAACTGGCTGATGGTAGCTTTGGTTCATTTATAGAATCATAGAATCATAGAATGATTAGGGTTGGAAGGGACCTTAAAGATCATCAAGTTCCAACCCCCCTGCCATTGGCAGGGACACCCTCAACTAGACCAGCTTGCCCAAAGCCTCATCCAGCCTGGCCTTGAACACCTCCAGGGATGGGGCATCCACAACTTCCCTGGGCAACCTGTTCCAGTGTC
>WKFP01014814.1:126019-172140 GCA_011057875.1 Pterocles orientalis
ACCCCTACCCCCATGTGACAGCAGTGAACATACAACTCAAGTACATTGTATTTCCAAAACTGGGCTGGTGATGCTCTGCAAAGGAAGGGCCAGAAGCAATGAGGTGCTGCTCTAACTAAAGATGAGGCTCAGGCTGTTGAATCAGGGATGAACGTGTTGAATTTGCAGTGCTGTTTGCTACAAGGAAACATTTCTTGACTGGAACAGTTTTGTTTCAGAGCTCAGCTGGATGGTGACTCTTGAATTGTGTCCAGGAGCTTGCAAGGTATACAGAGCATTATTTCTCACAGCCCTTGTCAAGAGCCTCATCTGCTGTGAGGGCTCTGTTGCATCAATACATGTACGTATTTTATCTGAACATCAGCAAGCAAATTGAGGAGTCACAAGCTTGTGTGTCTTTGCCTTTTTAAATTATTACTATTATTTTTTCCTTCTATTAATTCTACTTGTATGAAAAGTCTATTAGGAGAAATTTGATTAGGTATGCTTTGGCCTTGTCCTGTGCAAGGAAGATCTGAACAGACTGGGAGTTAGGACATCTAGTATCTGAAAATCCCTCCTCTTCCCAGGGCCTTGGGTAGTGTATGCTCTGCAACAGTGAGAGCCTTGTAGATAAAAGGCTAGGAGTCTGTGACAGCAGTGAGAGGCTTACAGCCAGGTTGCTCCCCCAGTAGTGTAACATAGGTTAGATGTAGGATGCTTTCACACCTGCAGAAATGGGGTACCAGCTTCTCTGAACTGTTACGTTGCTTTGACATGTCATTTGGTTATGAAGGATGCATTTTGGCTGAGGCACGATAGAATGGATGAATCCCTCCAAGATGGGAGACTGGGTTTTGGTGGGCTGGACTGGCTCAAGGGTGCCCTTGTAACCAAGCTTTGAGAGACTGGTCAGGCCTCAGTTCTTTTGACTTCTGATAACGACATTCTTCCTATATTTCCGAATAAAAAGGAATACGGGGAAATGTTGGTTCATTGGAACTATAGAAATTTGTGCTTTATTATTCTTCAGTATTGCTTGTTCTCTGATGTGTAACATTTCCTTTATTCACTGAAGCAGGCATGTACAGCTGTATGTAGAGCTGTATGTGCTGCTTTTTATCTTTGTTAAACCCTGTTTTTTTTCTTTTGTTCCATTTTGGCTCTGGTTTTGGATTGTGTGAGGTCACTTTTGTACAGTAGGAGCTATTCAAAATCTTCATATTGATTGTATGTCGAAGTTAGATTTCCTATAGTTCTTAAAGTATTCCCCAAGTATAGAGGGTACCAGAAATAACCAAGGTTCAGCAAACGAGCATTAGAATAGTTCTTGCTGCATAAAAGCATTTGGAAAAGGATATAAATTACCGTTGTATTCAGCTCAGTGTAGTCATGATCTAAGGGCAAGAGATACTGAAAAAAACCTCTTTCATTATTTTGATGGATTAACTTCTGCTGGAAATATAGGAAATAACATTCTGTGGAGTAAAATAAGAATTACAGAGAAAAAATATTTGTGGAAATGGCTGGAATCGGATTTCTTCAGGGTTTTGGGTTTTTTTTAAGGTTTCCTGTACAATTCCAGTGCATCATACTATAGCCTTGATGACACTTGTCAAGCTTTTTTTCTGTTACTGTGTCTCTTCTGCTGCACTTCCAGATGCAAACTGGACCAGCTGGGGATACAAAGGATGTACAGAGGCCAAAGAAACAAAGCCAGATCAGTATGCAGGCACATTTCTGAAATATTCCAGGGGATAAGAATTCAGAGATAATTTTATTTCAAAGTTGTTTTTTTTTTCAAAACTCAAGCACAATTAAAGGCATCCAAGGATGAAAAACAGTGGTTTGAACAAATGATCTTCTGCTTCTGTTTTTTGAGCTACTGAAGTGAGGGAAGGGGAGTTACTACAAGGATAGGAAAGGTAAAAGGAAACTTTAAAGCCATCTCTAACTAATTAAATATTCTTTTACAATCATATTGGATAGCCTTCAAGAGTAATAGTTTCGAGGAAATTAGTAAGGGTAACAAATAATAGTGTGAATGTGGAGTACTAACTGGCTGATGGTAGCTTTGGTTCATTTAATCAAATACCCTTCCACATACCACTGAGTTCAGCTTTTTGTCATAATTTTGACTTCTCAGAGTGTCACAGGATGTCAGAGAGAGAAGTCTTCTGATTCTCTCCCACATCTGCTGCTGCAGTTTCCAGATGTGTTTTGGCTCTTAATAAAGAGTTGTCACTGCTGCTGCCATTTCCAGACATGTTTTGGTTCCTGATAAAGAATTGACAAGGAATAAAAATGGTTCTGAGGGTATTTTTTCCCCTATCAAGTTAAAGTTGAGAAGTTCAAGCCTGATAGGATACATACCATACCTCTCCCATGCTCTACATTACAGTCAAAATTTAGTATGGGAGATACAGATTAATTTGTCATTACCCATCAGCTGTGCACGTTGCTCTAGGGCCAGTGGACATTCAGCTTCTCATTTCAGCCTGTTTTGTTGTTCAGCTCAATTGTTTCCACTGTTTTCAATAAAGTGAGCCTGCTGAAAGCAAATTGTATCCTCATTAGGACTAATTAATAGTTGCTTTTTCAAAGAGCTTCATGTGAGGCTTTGCACAGAGCAATAAACTGAAATATTATCCAGCTACAGACTTAATGTCAAACTTTGCAGAGGGAGACAGATGCTATATAGAAATAGTTCTGCAGACCCTGGCACTTTCTTTGTGGTTTATGCTCTTCTAAATGGCCGCTGCTACTTTAATTCTTTTTCCGGACTAGCAAAACTTGTAAAGTCTGGCAGGTTGGATCCTGCTGCCCTGGAAATCAGGGTAAGTAGGAGCTGAAAGCAGTTATATTTCTTAAAATTGATTCTCATAACCTGTTTCCTGAGGAAATTCTGTTCCAGGGTTGATTTGGCCTTTGGTGATAAGACTTATGATAACATTTATCTATCCGTACAGCTTGCTGAAATACTGTCTTGCGGAAAGCCATCAAAACAACTTTCAGGTACTGAGAGCAGAAACACTGAGAGATCAATTAGCTTTCCTCTGTTCTTTCAGGTCACACACCACCTCATGCCTTTTATCACTATTACTTTCCTTAAAGTTTAGTAATGCCCACAAGACAAAAACCCAAATATGATCCTGGCAGCTCCCATCTCCCAACAGACAAGGCACAGTAGCTGGAGGAGGCCCAGGTGAATGAGACCGAGAGGGACCGAGACAAGTGATGCCCTGTGTCTGCTGGTCAGGCAGTTTGGCAGCAACAGGTCTCTCCAAGGGAGACTTCGCAGCTGTCACAGTACCCCACTACCAGGGATGCAGACCCCTCTGCCATTCCTATTGACTGTCACTCTGAGAGCAGTGGGAGATGTTACGCTGTGCACAAAGCTTTTCTCTTCTGTTTGTAAAATGAAAGACTGGTTTGTCTTAATTTAGAATGTTCTGGGTTTTTTTTCAACATCCAAGGTTTTATCTGATTTCAGATGGAATTAGGCCTAATCACATCCAACAGAAAGCATATTCATTGTATAGGGCTGAGAGGGCTTTTTATTTGTTTGTATTTACACTCATATAGTGTAAAGAAGAGGGGGAAAACCTGAGGACACTTCTGCATGGGATGCTCTGCCACCTACCATGGACAATGCCCTCTGGCTTTGTCCATGCTGACAGCCAGGCAGTCATCATTCTGAACGTGTTTCCACATGACACTAGTGACCTTTACTGAGAGCAAAATAGGAGCACATCATGGTCCTGTGTCTTCCGTTGTCCTTTAATTCCCAAAATGAGTGGGTACTCGACTTTGAAGATCATAGTTTTCTTACAAGCATGGTTTGTAAGATTAATGGCTCTCAAGGAAAACACAAGGGAAATGGAAATTTAAGGAAAAAAAAAAAAGGCAAAGTCAAGCTTTTTCTTCTTAATTTAGTATGTTTTTTAACTGAAGTGTCTATCCTGAGCATTGCTGAAGGGTGCTTAGGCCAGATTTCCAGCCTTCTTGTGTCTCATTAACTATTTCTGACACACACATGAATGGCCCTGCATGAGAGAAAAGGCTCTTGCATTGGAGCTTGTGGATTACCAAAATTACTGAGTTGTTGTGGAGAAACAGAGCTTAAGTAAACAAAATAATTCCTGTGATTGTTCCCACTGTGTTAATTCTGGGATGTGCTTCTGGTTTTGGTCCTGACTCCACCATGATTTTGGAGATGGTCATGATTAGGGCTGTGGGAAGGCTTTTCAGTTTCACAGCTGTACCCAGGGCTGGCAAATGGGGAATCATTTTATACTGGAATAAACATGTAATTTTTGTGTTTTACTTGCCAAATATAATGCTGGAAACATTTTCTTCTTTTAAAAGAAGGAAATCTCCCTTTGTTGCAGAATAAAGAGTTCTAATGTGGGCATGTATAGAATAAATGACGGAAATAAAATGAAACATTCGAAAGAAAGGTTACAAAATATTGCAGGGGCTTTGACAGCATGCGTTTAAGGTGGAGAGATACAAGTGCAATGAGGGATAATTTTGAGTGCCCAAACTTTCCTGTTTTACTTTCTAAAAAGGCCAAGAGCCAAAGTTTGTTAGGGAGTTGGGAGGCCATGTTCTCTGTACATCCTTACAAAATGTGCTTTTGTGTGAAGAAGTCAGTCTTTGTCGGAACAGTGACTCGGACCCAGGAACCCCTTTTCCCAGGTTGGTGCTGTGAATGCAGTTATTTGTAAAAATAGAGCTGTGTGTAGGACGAGGCACCACCAGCTTCTGGATGTGTCTCTTCATGTTGTTCCTAAAGGTCAATGGGGCCATTTCAGCTGGAACTTTGTATTGAATTTGACTTCAGTTTTCCAAAACCACTCAAATTTAAGTTATACTTCTGTGGTGAACCATAATAATTTCAGGAAAAAGTTTTTGTGCGTGTAACTTGCCTGACCAAGTTCCTACAGCTCTAATTACATACAATGAGACAAGAAATGTCAATTCAACTCTAGTGTCTTTGTTGGGAAACAAACTTCCTGTCATTTGCAACTGTGAGACAAATGCAAGAATCTGCAAACCAGCAAATCTGGAATATGTGTGTTCCTAAAAGAAATAGACTACCACTCCTATAATATGGAGAAATAAGTGACATATGTTTTCAGGATATGGTGAGCAAAAGTACTAGACAGCTCCCTGTTAGCATATTCTGTCTGGTAAATATTTGAAGACTCTTTCCCCTGCCAGACAGAAGCTGTGCAGAGAAATTATCCACTCTATGTATCCACACTATGTAGAAGTTTGCTTCAGTTCGAACTCTTTCCCCCTTTGTTTTAAATACCCTGTCAGGAAAACATGAATAACAGTGTTGGAAACAGAAAATCCATGTCACAGCTGGTGCTTGGATTGTGGTCCTTTTTTCTGGTATGGTATTAAAATGCTGCCAGATTTGGGTAGAGAAGCAACACAGTGCAGACAGGAGTGCCCAGTGCAGTGGCGCACAGCCTGTGGAATAAGGCTGGGAGAGGTTTTGCTTGGCTGTAGCACAGCGCGTGTTTTTTCGGGTGCCATCTAAAGCTTTCGCCAAGGAGAGTTTCAGCCCTGCTGCACCTTAGGGTCAGGACAACCATTACCTCTCTCTAGCCTCTGTGCTGGGTGTCTGCCCCTGGGAGCCCAGCCCCGGCTCAGGGTGTTTGCCTCCTTCCCACAGCTGGATGCTGCAGGCATGACTGTGCTGCTGCTGAAACACCAATATTAAGCCAATAGCCTAGGTCTGCTGTTGTGAAGCTTGATGCTTTAACACTTTTAATCCCGGATTTAATCAGTACCGTTGTATATTCATTCACCTTGTGCTTTACAGCACCACCATATTATGGAAAGCAGAGACCCTTTGAGCAGGAGCTAATATAATTTTAAAACATTACATTTACTTCTGATGACGGTATAGCTGGAGGTGAAGCCTGCTGGGCTTGGCACAGTTTGATTCCCTCATGGACCCTGTCACAGTGTGAAACCAGGCAAGTAGCTCCCGAAGTGTCAGACATCTGGTTTCGTCTAGTTTTGCCTCTCGTGTTTGGTCTGGGTGGTTTCTGATTTGTGACAACAACCAAACCTTGCCCTGTGTGGGGACATTAATGCAGCACCTCACTTCTACCTACTTGATTCTTTTCTTGATTTTTGGAAGGTGATTATTGTTTTGGGGATCACCTCTCCATCAAATACAGTTGAAACTGGCCAGCTGGGGCAAGAGATCTGGGATGAAACAGTGCAACTGTATAAAGCTTATTTCCTTAGAAACTGGGCTGTAAACACTAAAGGTTCGCTTTCCTTTCCAAATGAATCTAGGTATCGTTTACTACTGGCTTAAGTTAGGTTATCACGTTCAGGCATTAACAGCTGTGTTACTTATGTTGTGCTGGCTTTCCCTTGTATTTGCACAGGGAAAATGGTGAAATGCAGTGAGCCAAGCAGCTCGGCTGTGCAGGAACTGTGGCTACATGCACAGCTCCCTGAGCCTCCACTGCTTGGGAGAAAGTCCTCGGGAGCTGCAGCTGGTGCAGCAGGGGCTTGCTGTCTTGCTTAGCCTTGCTGGAGCACTGTTTGCCGGAGTAGTTTAGTTAACCAGTACTAAGAGGTTGAAGGTCCCAGCAAACCTTGAAGAAAGCCATTTGTCCCCTGTAGGACTGCTGCCTGAACTTCTGAAAACGGAGTCTGTTTTCAAAAGTTGTCAGTAGCCACTTTTCCTGTTGGTTTGGCTACGGGATTTCTCCCAGTTCTCCCTGAGCTCCTGCCTTGATTTCCTGTAATGATCTGCCTTAGCCAGTTCATCTCACCCTCTTGAGAGGAATATTCTGTAATAGCAAGAGCTATCTATAGGCTCTAATAGAGATTAGACTAGGGATCTAAACCATAGGGATTTATTTTTTTGACACTGTTCCTTAGGAATGGCACCCTGTTCTAAACCTGAGAATTTCCCTCCCTTGGCTTGTGCTAAATCCAGTTCCTAAAAAAGCAGCCTGATCATTTAAATCAACAAATAGCCCCTGTCATCAAGCAGAGAAATAGCTTATCAAACATTGATACTCTAGTTATTAATAATAATAAAAATAAATAAGAAATGTGAACAGCCAAGTTGCATATCTTTCTTAAAAGAATACCAATATACATAGTATAATTTTCAGGAATTTGAGATAAATGTGTTTTGAACTAATCCAAAGTATTTGCCCTGTTTCTTATGGAAAATGCGTGCCAGGTACTCTGTGGCTGGTGTTCTCCCACTGCATATGCAACACAGGAGCTTTTAGCCATGAAGTTTCTTTTCTGACAGCCCCCCCTCCCCCAGAGGGCAGGAGATCTCTGGAGAGAGACACAGATCACAGTGTTGGAGTGTTATTACTAATAATGTTGAAATAATTTTCATGTTCTTAAAATAACTACACTTCAGGACTTCTAATAGATGTTTCTGAGTCGGTAGCGATGGTTTTTTTTGTATTTCAGGGTTTTTTTTTCCCCTCTTGCAAATTATTAGCTTTGGAGTGGTGTCTTCTAACATGTCCTCTAAAGAAATGCACTGTACTTCTGAAGCGATGATATCTTAACATCAACATAGCTGCAGGCTGTTGCCAAGTGCAGTCTGTAATAAAAAAGGTGTTCTGTTATAATGAATGGATTTTATATTTAATACAGCCTCGGGAAATTCTTCCCCTTTCATGTGTTTCTATAGCTTATAATAATGTATCAGTGCAGAAAGAATATGGTAATTATTAATCTGCTAAAACAATGTATCCCTTCAACCACACTAAGGAGCTTGAATGACTAGTTTCAATATTTGTTTGGGGGAAAAATAAGCAAAGTGCTGAGGTTGCAGCATTTGACACTGGCTGAATACTCTGCCCGCAGCTAAGGGAAGTTGCTGAGGGTCCAGTTCTCCATTTGGGCTTGACAGTGGCTGTGTTTTGTCAGATTCCTTTCTTTTTATTTAGTTATTTTAACTAACCCGTGTGGTGGTTGATCTGTGGAGAAAAAGAGAACTAGTAAACAAAAGAAAAAACAAAAATCACACTTCGTACTTTGTCTGGCTTGTCTGTGCTGTTACTTAGATTTCATGTTCTTATCTCTGCCCTGGGCTTGGAGAGAATCAGAAACTGCATGGTGCCCGAACCAGGAATACTGCTGTTCAGAGGGAGGCAGGGCAGAGTCAGATCTGCAGTTGGTTTCATTGATGCATCTCTCTCTTTTTTTTTTTTTTTTTTTTTTTTTTTTTTTTTTTTTTTTTAAAGGAACTTCTCCCTCCTTCATCAGTGTTCTCAACATAGGGGCTGCTCTTATATCCCAGAGGATTACAGAGGAAAAATTAAGTTACCCCCATATCCCTGTTCTTTCAGCTGTACATTTTAAGAGCACAGAGATCCAGTTTTAAAGAGCTGCTTCTTCACCTGCTCTGGGAGTACAGCACAGCAGTAGAAGGGCTTGTACCTTTCTACTGCATATGGAGAGGTAGACACGATCCATAGCGGCGCTTGGGACGAGAGCAGCCCCTAGCTGTTTGTACTGATATGAAGATTAAAATTTTGTCTTTGCCCCCTATGTGTTGGAGACCTGCTCCTGACCTCATCAACCTAGGTGCTCTGTGAGGAATGTACAGTGGGCATCATGATGTAAGCAAGAAAAACTTTTTCCATAGTATACTCCAGACTCTTAAACAGGGTTATTTAGACACTTCTGTTTGTAGTTGCAGCAGCTTTCCTCACAGTGCTGTGCTTAATGCTTTTTTTAATGTTTTATTGGATGGCAGCATTAGTTCATTGCGAGTCACCTAGATTGTTGCAGGGAATAGAGACATAAAAATAAGAAACACTATGACAGCAGCAGCAGTTGCTGCCAGCCATCATTAGCAAGCGAACTTCATCTCAGAAATAAATTGTCCCCTCCTGTGGGCTAGGGCACTAGACTGTGTTTTCATTACGTATCCACTATATACGGTCTAGTAAAAACTGATGGTAGTCTGTTTTATAGCCACATGGCGTGCTACTGGGTAATTTTACGGAAGAGGCTAAAGTCTTGTCAGCTTTATTTGGACTTGTTCAAATAAGACAGAGTGCATTTTCCCTTGACATAGACTATGACCCCTATCACTGCCTGCTGGGGAGAGGGGAGGTGGTTGTCCTGGGCTGAAGGGACTGAAGCTCCCTCACCCCATCCTCCTGTGAAGCGGAAGTGCCCCAGACCCGGCCATGTGAGCGCAGAGGTAGGCTCCTGCTCGCCCAGCAGTGACGGTGGCAGGGATGAAGCTCTGGGCATGCACAGCACCCCAGGCAAGTGAGTTAATCAGCTTCTCAGTACCTTCCCCACAGACAGCCTTGGGGTCCCAGGGAGAGCACCAGCCCTGTGAGGCACCATCAGGCACGGCAGGCATTTGTCTGCATTTCTGCAGACCTGGGTATTACATTGTACACAGTCGCTGTCCTTGTAGCTGTGAGGACCAGCAAAGCTGCTGCTGCTGCTTCAGAGTGAAGGCAGGGGTTCTCAGATGCCACGGCATGGCTGTATGAGCCCTTCTTATTCCCCTGGGTGAGGATGCGTTGTGAGGGATTTGAAAAGTGAGGATGGAAAAGGTAAAAGAAGGTAAGGAATAGATACAGAGTCTTATTGCGGAGTTTGGATAAATTGACGTCTCTGTCTTCCATTACATTGCTGCTCCGTTGTGTAATTTTTCTTTCAAAAATTCATCAAGTGTTTTGCCTGAAACTTGACCACTTTTATTATTTCTAATTTGAATCAAGAGAAGAGGAAAGCAAGCAAATTATCTTTCTATCCTACTGTATGAGGTCTTTTTGGTTCTCTCTTGTTATGTAGCAATTTGCAAGTGAAAATGTTTTGAGACTTCGCTGTCTCTGTCCTGGCTTTCCTTTAGCGTCCTGACTCCTGCAGCAGCTGTTGAAGCTCCAACCCAAATGCCTTTTTTTATTTGAAAGTCTGCTAAGATGATGCTCTCAAGCCACAGGAACAAACTTTGTAAGTTAATCAGCCTGGTTCCTTTTATTTCTGATGCCTGCTAAGGAGCGTGATTATTTTATACCAGTAATAGGTAAAAGAATGAGGAGGGTTGGTGACAGGATTTCTTCTTAGCTTAAATGTAAGTCTTTCCTTAACACCCCTGCTACTACACACAGTAGTTCCTGTTAATGTGTGCTATGAAGAGACAATAAAATGTTCAGGTATCTAGTTTTAGAGTTGGGAATTTTACTCCTTTCCACTTATTTCCTGCTGATTGACTGTGTTCTGCATGAGCAGCCCCTCTAAATTGGATCCTAGGGGTCAAAGTCTGCAGTGATCTAAGCCTGTGCTGGCTTCATTGAATCAGTACCAGCATACCCTGTTGGAGGTTTGGCTCTCAATATTTGCTGTGGAAGGCAAAGTTACTCAAGCACTGAATGTTTGCAACAGTACTGAGCTATCTTTGTGGGTTTTTTTTTTTTCCTTTTTCTCTGAAAGGAAGCAAAGTTGAGACCTCTTACAGTCTTCAATCAAAGTATAGGCTGCCGTTGCCCTCTTTGCTTTCTACTTTAATTAACCTGCACAGTGGCCAATGAGTGGAACTATTGAATAAGCAAGCAAAAGGCAAGGTCTGTATTTGCAGCAGTGTCCCAGCACTCACCAGCACTGTTAGCCCCAAGGCTGAGCTCAGAGCGAGGGGATCTGCTCAGGATGAGCCCCAGGTAAAGTTTGCTGGGAGATGAGCAGCACTGGTGGGATAGCTCCTGCCAATAGAGCAGTTGATTCAATCCTGACCTCTGTTGTATACAGGGTCGCGTTGGTGCGGGGGTTGCTGCTGATCCGTGCAGCAGCCTGCAGGGTGCGAAGGGATGGAGCTCGCAGCCCTACCTGCAGCCCCAGAAGCCCAGAGCTGCGTTCCTCTTGCAAACAGACAGCACACTCCAGTGGAGCGAGGGTGCACTGCTCCGGGTGCGCAGCCATCTGGCAAGGATCTTCTTTTAAAAAAACTCTTTAATTCAGTCAGTCATTTGACTGCCTCAGGCAATCACTGTCTCTCTCTTTCAAACAGTACTTAACTCTCCAAAATAAATTTAGTGTTTTCTTTTCATTGCCACTTGTTTTAGTTTCTGTCTAAACTGGCGGAGTTGCAGATATTCCTATTCCTTTTTTTGCTGTGTAAATACAGAGAGGAGACTGGGCCAGAAGACAGGATGTCTCATCCGAATGGAGCTCATTGCCCTTTTATTTTTCATTGTTGAGCACAATCTGAGATTCTGTCAGCAATCTGTCTTGCACATAGAATTTTTATATTTTCCTCTTGTATGTTGGTAATATAATAGACATGAAAGTGCTATGCTGTGCCCATCCTCAACCTAATGAGTGACTTGAGCCATTTTAAGATTAAATAGCAATTTAGTTGTGAGTGTGTTTGAAAAATCATGGCAAAAGCCCATTTTTTCCTTGTTATAAAAAGGTGGTTGTGTAATGTAACTGGGTGGCACCAGGTGGCACCAGGGTAGATTGGCAGGCGTGGAGGCTCCAAGGGCAGAAAGTTCTCCTTGCTGCCTGGGGTGCAAATTCTCCCATGTGTCACCTGCAGGGTATGTTTTCATTTTGATTCTTGGAATTATTCTTCCTGGGTGTGGTAGATGATACCTTCACCAAGAAAACAGCATGTGGTAAGAAATTGCTTTGACTATAGGGAAAAAACTTGTGGTGGAGGTATCCAGAACTGAACACAGAAGACATGAGCAACACTTGCATGTTGTCTGGCTGGCTGGAGGCTTGTGCTGGTGTAACCCTTAGCTTTTTCCCTTCAGGATGCACAGTCAGATTAGGAGTTACTGGCAGGAGTACTAGCAAAGGGATATAGACCTTGGTATGAACATGAGGTTCCCTGGGCTATACTGCTATGTGGATAAGTGACATAAGCCAATGAAGTGTCTGGTCCTCAGATCTGCTAATCCAAATAATTAATAACATTTTATAAGCTCTCAAATAAAAAGAAACAAAATGATGCACCCAGTAACACAGGAAAATCAGCAGGAAACACACATTTGCAGCCTTGAAAATAATAGGGTCTAGTCCAGTTAATTTAGACCCAAGTAATTACAACAAGAGTTGTAAACAGAACACACAGAATAATAAAATGAGAGTAGAAACAAGTGAAAAAAGAGACTGTGAGACAACCACACAGGTTGAGGTCTGGAAACTCGATGCGTTAAGAACTTCTCTGTGAGATGAGATTTTTGCCTTGTCTCTCTATTTGTAGTTTGGTTTTTGGAAGTTTTGTGTTACTTCTGGGCACAGTCATGGTTCTTATTCATAATGATCTTTTTTTCAGATTCACATATGGTTGGCTGTGTTGTGCTGCACCAAGCTGCATGCCTGTTTAATTGCCAAGGTAAAAATTTTGTGTTCAGTGGCTCTGAATCAGCTTAAGCTCCCATGAAAAGTGCTGACTACAAAACTGCCAGTCTTCATTCCAATGAGGAGCACAATAAAGTCTGGCTAATTCAAGCTCTCTGCAGTGTGCAGCCACTTAAATAAATGTTTCATGTTGTCTGCATGTTGCTTTTAAAATATAACAGTTGCCTCTTTAACCATTGCACAGGAAATAAATAATTGATGGCGTTTATGGCAATCAAAGTGTAATTTTTGCTTCCATTTTCACGATGGAGCATTTCATAAAAATAATTAATCTCCCAAATTTATGCTCAGAAAAGAGCTCTGGGCCACTGTGGAGTGAGAAATTCTACAGTGTTAAGAATTTGCTTGTGCTAAGTTAATTCCCAGAAACACTGAGGATGCTTGTGAATACTTAATGAATAATTGCAAATTATTATGGACGCTGCCTGTGAATGTTGAGTCTTTGTTTGGGGACTCTTTTTGCTTCTGTTCTGTATTTGCTGCTTGGTAGTAGTTTAATGAAGCAGATTAACAAGGATTTTAATTTTTTTTAAAATATTTTTAGATCATTTGGCCACGTTGCAACATCTGTGTTAGTGTTATCTGAGTGAACTAAGAAACCATGCCAGTAACCTTAAGCGAAGGAATGATCAGACATGAATCAAAATCTATTTCATGATAACTGATAGTGTGGGTTTGGATGCTGCATAGGTCCTACTTTTATGTGATGCAAATTTAATTTAAGCAGGAAACGGCGTCTTAACTGTACCAGGCTGTCTGTTGTACCATCAGAACTGCTGATGCCGTAACACTCATGCCACACGGTGGTGGTACAGCTCAGTGGAGTTTGTCTCAGGAGATGTCCCCTTATATATGGAGATATGTGATGATGGCATACGGAATTAGTGGATTTTCCTATGTGCTAGTGTACTTGCTTTAAATTCCTTTAAAAAAAGATGTACAGGGAATACTTTCTTCATTCTTGAAAAAGCCATTAAAATATTTTCTTCTTCATCTGAATAGAAAGCTCAAAATCTGCACATCATCTTTTTATTTTGTTTTTGTTTGGGGAGCCTTACCCTGAAGCTTGCATTCCTTTACCGTTTACACGCATGCTAATCCACGGACTACGCAGGACTCTGAAGCTGTATGAATGCCTCCAGGACAAAATCCAAAAGGATTTCTTGCATATTGACTTTTGGACATTCTTTTTCCCAGGAATCTCAGTACCAAGCTCACCACCCCTGCACAGCCTAAGGAGAGGGATAGTTTAGTGTTTAGGCTCCAGCTTGTCTCCAGTAGGTCACCAATTCCGTGCCTTAAAATGAGAATGTACCAAGGACATGAGGGAAAAGAGGGGCTGTGTGGTGACAGGCAAACAGTATGCAGGGGACAGTGCCTGGAGGGTTACAAGAGAAATAGTGTCTGTCTTCCCATAGCCCTCATGCTACAAGCCCTGAGCTATATGCAAAGAGAGGTGTCGCACCCAGCCTCTTTCTGTAACAGAACAGCAGAGGTAACAGCTGCAGCTTCAGAGACAGTAGATTTGAACTACAAAGCTTTTGGGGGTTTTGGGGGGAAATGTGTTTATCTGCAGCTTGCACTTCCAAAACCCCTATTTGTGCACATCTCCCACAGCTTTTATTCAACTTCAGCAGTGTTACCAGGGGCATTTCATATTGCTCCACTCATCCTAAAACTGCAGCTGAGTTTGATCTCAGTCCTTATTCCTTAACACTTTGGAGGTTGCACTTTCACGTATGCACAGTGCTGGTATTAACTGAGCAACACAAATATTGTAGACTGAAGTTAGAAAGAAGAGTGAAAGCTGTGCAGTCAGGCGGGGTCTGTCTGTGGCAGGGGCCCACCTCCCCTGTTGCAATGCAGTGAACGTAGAGGTTGTTGACAAATGCTGTGAAAACCATTTGGCACAGTCTGCCAAAGTCCTAACCCTTACCAGGCTGTCCTAGTTGTGCTCTGCTTTCACCTGCCAGTTCAAATAATCAGCAGCCCTCTGCATGTTTTCGGCAGTATTTGTGTAAAGCTGCTGGTACAAGATAACGGGGTGAGGTGGGGGGAAGTAATTGCTTGTTATTTTGCAGGAATATATTTTCTGCAATGTCAAATTCAGTCATTAAGCAGTGTTTCAAGTCTCCCTAAGCTCTGTCCTAGATAAATAGGTTGCCTGTACTTTTTTGTTCTCATGGCTCTTGGGGTTGTTTGGCTTGGAGAAGAGAAGGCTGCAGGGAGACCTTATAGCAGTCTTCAAGTACTTAAAGGGGGCTACAGGAGAGATGGGGAGGGACTCTTTATATCTAGATAGATCTTTAAGGTCCCTTCCAACCCAAACCGTTCTATGATTTTATGATTTACAAAATTTCCCGGTCAGTAAATCACAAAATAATACCAACCTTTTTCATCCAAAAAGAGCTTTGCAAGCCAGGGTCTCCAGAGTTCTAGAGAGGAGGGCTGCTGGAAAGGGAGATGTGGGGTCTGCATGGATTAAGATGAGGTGAGGCAACAGCATGGCAGAAGTATAGCTGTGGCACAGCTGGAATAGTTCCTGTCTCATATCTCAGCTCTCTGCTCCTGTGCATCTCTCTTGGCATGGGACTTACCCTCAGCTCAGTACCATTTAGCTAGTAAGGCAGGACTCGTTTCCAAAGGTGGACTCTGGGTTGTCCTTATTTCATAGATGTAAAAGCTGTGAGACAAAGCAAAGGAAATGAGCCCATGGCCAGAAAGCTATCTTTAGCAAAGCTGGGGGTGTAAATCTCTAACGAAAAGACCCAAATCTTGCAGCCAGGTTTAAGAGCACTTAATACCCAGGCTTTTGCTGGGGATGGTGGGCAAGAGAACAGCATACTGCACTGTGGTGTATTTGCTATAATGACTATTACTTGCTATAGTAGTTGTTTCAATACATGCAAGGGCTGATTTTTCAGATTTTGAGCTTGCAGTAGAACATATTGTTCAAAAGAACTCGGCCCGCCTCTCCTTATCTAATTTGCCTGCAGCAATGGATCAAGCGAGCACAGTTGATTCTTTATCTACATGGGTTTCGTTTATTATCTTTTCCCATTAATTGCTTTTCTTCCCCTTCTTACTTCAATAATGAAACTTGAATGAAAAATAACAGAATTAAAAAGCACTCCCCCAGTTGAGTATGGCAATCATTTAAGGGTGTTATTAGTTTATGCCTTAATCATAAGCAAAAGAGCTGTAGCAGTGCCTGTGGTGTGCCACTGTTTTGAATTTATTTTCAGGCTCTGCAATGTGGAGTTCAGGTTTGCTTTCCTGGAGCAGAGCTGGGGCATCATTCCACCAGCCTTCCGGACGTGGGTTGTTCTTTCAGGCAGTGAATGAAATTTTGGATACGTAAATTTACAGTTTGCTCTGCAGTGCTGTTTTAAGGGTGTTTAAAAAAAACCCAATTGAGCCATGTACAGTCTGGCCTGTTAGTTTTGGGAGCTCAGTTTCTTGCTAAAAGACTAGAGCAGCATAGTAAGTAGCAGTTGCTGTAAGGGGCATGCTCTGGTAGCACAGATAGCTACATGGAATTACTCTTTCCTTTCTGGTGCTAGAATTAACTGTCTGAAGACCTCTCATTTGGTGACAAAAGGAAATGCCGTTATTTCTGCACTACAGATGGAAAATTAAAATAGTCACAGAGCAATTGTGCCCTGAAGAGGGCAGCTTGGTCCTCCCAAGTTGTTTGGCCTTTGTCCTGTCCTCTGGGAAATTTTTTGTTCCTGTAGACATAATTTCTCTGTTATTTCAGGCTCTGAAGCAGCTGTTTTCCAGGTTGTTGCCTCAGTTTCCCATCTTAGGTTAACCCTGTTTATGGCGTATGGACCTAATGTGTGTGGTGAGTCTGTATTTGTTACAGTGCGTTAAATTCTAGAGCTGCTGATTCTTTTTCAGGATTCAAGTGCCCAGAATTTTCCTTTTTTTAACTTAACTTTCAGAATAAACTAAACTGAATCCAACAAAGGGTCCTTCAATTTTGGCTAAGAACCGTCAGCCTTAGGAACAAGTGGGTGTAATGCATAATAACTAAACCACTTTTTAAAGCTATTCAAACATCATTTTCTGGCTGTTCCCTATAGATAAAACCTAAGGCTGAGATTTACAAAAAACTCTTGGCCTGTTTTCACAGAAACCCTGCAGCTCAATAATTTTCTTCCTTTTCTTTTAACTGTGCAATCCCTAAAATGTTTTTCTTGGCCACAAGTGCTGCCATACTGGCCTAGCCTAAAAACCCATTGGTCTCAGTAGCCTGTCATAGGTGGTGGGGGTACTGGGTGCAAGGAAAGTGTGTTAGAGCATGGGGACCATAAAACATGTACTTCCCTAAATAAACTCCAAGTCTCTAGAGATCAGCAATCCAGAAACTTACTGAACTCTAGAAGTAAGACCTTTGAATTTAATAAGACTTAACGTTGGGGGTTTTTTGGTCCATGAGGGTTTTTTTCAGTCACTTCTTGAAACAATATGAATTGTTTCAAACTATGGGAAGGATTTCCCCAGCTTAATTACGTATTAGCCAGTGAAATACCCTTTCCTGTGCTCAATCTCCAGTCTCAGTAGGTTCATCTGATGGCTCATTTAGCTGCAGACATTTCTTCGGGTAACTTCTGTAGTCTGAGTCTCTCATCTTCACTGAGCATGAGATACTCAGCATGGTGGTCTGGGGCATAGAAGATCTGATGCCATCTGATGTTGCCTTGACCCATGTAAAGGTGTAAGGTTTCAAATGCCTTCAGTACAGGAGCTACGAGAGAAACAGTCTATTAGGTAACATTACTTTGTATGCTTCATGTGACTGAAGATGCTGTTTAGCTTCCTCAGTGGTCTGAGCTCCTGCTCTGGAGCTTAGACAGAGATCAGTGCAAGCAAGAGCTCTCCTATTTGCCGTGTTTTCTTTCAACATCGGTGCCTATCAGCTGCCATTGCAGGCCCTCCCTACAGATGTCATTCCGGCATCCCCAGCAGTCTCAGCTCAGAGGTGGTCCCTGCCTTTAGTTAAAGGTGTTAATGTCTACAGGGAAGTTCTGTATCTGTCATCCTGTGAGCTGTTATTGCTTTGTCTGATCTGGTTTTTGCAAAACTGAAACTGAAATTGTATTGATGCAATTTGAAACACATAAATTTCTCTTCTGATGAAAGAACCTCAAAATTGAACCCTTTTCTGCAGCCGAGCTGCCTTGCAATAAGTGTAATTAGGGATACTGAAAGTTCACCTGTGCCATCTATCTTTGTAATATTTTCCGAGATTTCTAAAACTGAAAGCATCACACTCCTCCCACAAAATTGCCCTTGACCATTCTGTTTCTTCTTTGGTAAATTGTCAGCAGCAGTACTAGCAGTACAGTGGTTGAATTTTTAGCGGGCTGAAAGCTGGGTGTGAACCTTTCCCATTTCACCTCTTTTTGGGCAGATTTTTCATATGTTTGAGTTGTGCTCCCCCTGCAGAGGGAAGGGAGCTGGGCTGCATCCTTGCTGTGTTGCCAGGGAGCTGTGACTGCCTGAGGGGAGCTGGGGCCTGCCTCTCCATGGGTGCCAAGCGGGATGGTCCTCCCCATCTTGCACTTCCTCGCCTCAGCTTCTAGCGGAGGAACCTGGGGAACTGGGACTGAGGCTGCTGTTTCTGGTTGGATTTCTTCTCTCCCCGTGAGCACACACATAGACTGCTGCAGGGGGCAATGATCTGGCTCTTGGCCAATCCCTCTTCTCTGTCCTTGGGATGCAGCCTGGGAATTAAGAATTTCTCAGACTTGGTGTTATAAGGCAGGTAGCAGTGTTCTCTGCTGCCTGCATGCCTTATGCCTGATGGAAAGAAGAGAGTGCCTGGGGAGGGACCCTACAGCGCAAGCTGAGGTACCCTGGAAGAGGAGATGCTTCAGCAGCCCTGGCCCATGCTCCTTAGGGCAAAAGCTGAGCTGTAGGCTCTGATTTTAGGCTGTTGATCACAACAGAGCAACTATATTTCTTTTTCAGCCTTCTAGGAGGTAAATATTTGGGTCAGATCACTTTGGGATTTGAGCAGGGAACAGAATGTGGCATGGGGAAAGGGTAATAAAACTGAACATAACTGGGGAATCATTTATATGTAATGAATTATAAATGAACATAAAGAAGAACAAAGGCCTAAATTAGTATATTTCAGTACAGACACTCTTTAAACTATGTAATTCAATACAAGTATTCTTATAAAACCTCTGTCAGTCCATATAAGAACTAAGGACCAATCCCCCTGCTCCGGGAGCCAGAGGCAGCAGGGCAGCTGTGAGGCCAGTTAAGGACACAGCATGGGACGGGGACCCCCACTGCCATTGCACCCTGCACAGCAGCTTCAGGGCAGCGACCAGCATGGGCTGTGGGTGACTCGCTGGGGAAAGCAGCAGTGTGCTCGCTGTGGGTGAGGAGCTGGTGTCTGGAGGCTTCCCCGGGGCTGGTGGCTGTGCTGGCAGCACTGTCCGCGCAGGCACTTTGTGGTTTCGAACAGCAGAGGGTAGTGTTACCTGTGTCTGTGCTGCTGGAAACTGAGCTCGGTTCAAAATGATGGGTGTATTTAGTCTTCTTGTTTCAAGCTGATGTGGAGTTGTTAAATATTTATAGCAGACATATATATATGCATCTTTGCTGCTTTACTGAAAATATTTTTTCTGTGAAGCAAATGTACAACCCATTCCCTCTCTAACTCTGTACCACAGTGCTGATATTTAGATTGCAAAGCTTACCGGGCTGCTGATTTCCTGAGAGCATTCCTGTACTACTTGTAAGAGTTCCCTCTACTAGCATTTTTGTCTTACTGCTTTATTCTTGGTAATTTTTTTTTTTTTTTGCTGCTTCTGGCCCTAAAAGCCAGTGTTCCTCCTCCCCTGCCTTATTTTTCAGCTCCCACTTGCTCCTGTTTGCTTCTCATCTCTCTTGTCTTCTCTGTCCTTCCACCACCCTATTGCCTCCCTGTGTCCTTCTCCTCCCACCATTTCCCTGTACCCTCTTCCAAACCTCAGAGGCTGCTGGTCATCTGGCCCTTCAGTGGGATGAGGAATCCCTGTTAGAGTTTTGGGTAAACTGATGCTGCTGGCTTGGGTGTGTGTCTCTGGCGAGCTGCAGATGAGTGTGCTGACCCCTCAGGGGTAAGCTGCTGCTCCCCTGACCAGACTGTAGGAATTTGCTGTTCAGCATTGTCATAAATCGCACATTTCATGCACCTCTGAGTTCCATCTCCACTCTTTGCTCCCTCATATATTCCTGCAGGGACTGGTACCAGCCAGTCTAAACCTTCAAGCAGCTTCCAACAGCTGCTCATTTAGGGGAGAAAGAAAAAAAAAAACAACCAACAACAAACCAAAACACAAACAACAGAACAAAGCCTTGAAGAAGCTACTCACCAGAAGACTGATTCTATCACTTCCTTTAAGGTAAGCTTTTCCACACAGAAACAGCCTGATCTTGAACCCTGGGAAAGGGAACATTCAGTGCTGACCAGAGAAGGGATTTAAGGCCTGATTGTTTTCCTTCACAAAAATGACTCTGAGGCCCTGAGCTGGAGCACCAGAATGCACATCACTCTCTGCAGAGACAATGTGGTCTGTCTGTGCTTAATGTAACATGTTTCTTGATTTGGATTTTTTAATTTTGTGAGAGAACTTCAAGGCTATGCATTTATTGGTTTGGCTTCACCGTGCTGCTGTTATGTGCTACCTACTTAACTTTGCTGAGCCTCTGTGTATATACCTTTATAATTAAAAATGGGAAGGCACTATGTATATTAAAATCAGGGCTCTAAGTTGTGCTTGTGGGCCTGTAAGTCAAAATATCTCTTCTTAAGAAAGAGCTCATCTTATAATTGAGAATAAAAAAATACTTTCTAAAAATATTCTAGTCTGAAATCATCAGCAAATAAGAAAGTTCCAAATAAATTGCCATGTGTAAAAAAGAGCATGTATGTGACTGTATTTGCCACAGAAGACTAAAATTATGAGACTCAATGTGACAAATGAATTGTGGTACTGAACTGTAACAAATACCCGAGTGAGTAAGGGCTGGCAAAATATGCTCGCTCACAGGAATGTTGGTGATTTTACTATCATAGTTTAGATAATTAGTTAGACAAATAGCAAATACTCTAGTTTCTTCAGACAGGGCATCTCATTATTGCTATGCCTTTTAGCATCTGAAAAAAATTAATTTTAGAAGCATCTGGAGATTTTTTTTTTTTAAATCAAAGGTATGGTGAATTTCTTACTGTTCAAATCAGGGAGACCTCTTTAAGTAGAAAGAATTTTTGTGTGTTTGGGTTAACCTGGATTAAGAAACCCTATGTGGAAAAAATAAAGTTTCTATTAAACAGAGAGTTCTTCATTTAACTGGTGCTACATTTAGCCAGTCTGAGAGAACATAAATTTTTGTAGTGCTTAAAACATGATGTAGCTGCAGACCCTAACATAGTAAGAGATGTTTTTAACCTGTTCTTAAACACTATATGGCAAGCGTTGTGAACCATTAACCTCAGATGCAATACCTCCTGACGCTTTCTAAAGATTTTTTGTAAGTTGTAGCCTTGCACCTGCTGTTGTTTAAGACGTAAGACTATAGTGATCGGAGACACCTTTGATTTGTTTGATATTGTAGCAGAGTGATTGTGGGAAGCTTCTAATACTTCACAGCTCTGGAAAGTACAGTGAATTTTGTTGATTCTCTGAACATGAGCTGGGAACAGAGAGAGTTCAAGGGTCTGCTCTACACAAATAAGAGTCTAACTGGATTGTAAGAAAACTGTTTCCAAGTTTTTGATGTGCAGTAATAAATATAATAGTAATCACTGTGAGTTCAATATAGATATTTTGTGAAAAATGCATGTAGGACTGCAGTACAGTGATAACAATGGGGGAGATAAACCCAATGTCTTGACACTCGAGCTCTAAACGTGGTCCTGGGTTCAGAAGAGCTGTGAACGGGGCTTTGCGGCACACATCGCCATCGACTTGAGATCAGAGTAAAAGGAGCAAGTCACAGCTCAGGCTTCTTCATTCCGAGTGTGTAATAAGTATTTATAAATAACATACAAGCAGATGTGCCCATTTCTTTCTTTGGGGGGTCACAAGTTTTTTTTAGCCTTGATAATAATACAAAGCCATGGTTGGTTTCTCACTTCTCAGGGGCACCTCTGATGGCTTCTTCTTATTCTGATTCCTTTCAGTCTAATTTAGTCTACCTACCTGAGATATATCAGTCTTCATTTAAACTGCAGCAAGTAAGAGATGTGACATGAAAATCTGTGTCCTTTTAAGCGATTAAGACTATATGTCAGTTATTGAATTGACCACAGTCAATTAGCATGCAATAGCCCCGCCAGCTTTAAAAGCAAATGTGTGTGTGTGTGTGTGTGTGTGTGTGTGTGTACCCATGTACTCACATGTAGTGAAAACAAATGCTACTTATTTTCTGTGTAAAAACCACATGATCAGTGGGCCTCTACTCAGGAAATAAGCCAAAACAAGCAAACAAATAAAATTATTTGTCAGTTGTGGAGCTGTATTTGTTGCTTTTTGTTTTGGTTTGTTTTCCCTCTCTTTCCTTAGAGTGCTGGTTTCTTTGAGGCTTGCTTTTGCAGAGTTTGATGTCAAGATTCAGGACCATTTTATGAGGCATTTTCTCAAGGATGTGGCTCTGTTAAGCCGTGAAGAAGCACCTAGCTTCAGGATGGATAGAGATGCAAATGTGCTATCACCTCCTGCCTTGGCAAAAATAAAGATATGATACACTATAGCATAAAACAACACACGGGCAGTTGGGAACACTGAGGTTGTGAAGTGAATGCACAGATTATCAAATACAGCCTTGCATTGTCCCTATCAGCAGATGTACACACCCCTTTTATTACACAAGTGGATAGAGACAAGCACAGCTACATAGCAACAGTTATTGAAATAAGTTGAAAAAAATAGCAAGACCTCATTACACAGCATGGTTTGCAGTAGCATCTTGTTCCTAGAGGATGTGAATTGTTTTTGTTTGCAGCTGGAGGAAGGCTGCCCATCAAGGGGCCAGTTGCAGCTCTGGGAATGGGAGTGTGGCGTGCTGGGGTGATGTCTGTGGTGTTGCTTTGACCTGGCAGTTCAAGCCTGCTCCTGTTGCCCTCACTCAAGCTTCAGTTTGTGACAGTGGGAGATTTATTTTACTGAATTTGCAACATTTAGTGTCATCCTTACCAAACTTCTGAGCATCTGCAGATCTCTCAAATGCCAGGATCAAGACTCCTTTATGTAAAGTTTCTGAAAACAAATCTTCCAGTTCGGTTTTAGACAGTCTGGAGGCATTGATCTGGGGGTCTGATTTGGCGCAAGACTAAATCTGAGCAGCACATTTCAATTGTTGCATCCAAAGGGAGGTTGACTTTGGGTATACTTTTTCTCCCACCCTCCCTATACATGGGCACACATGCGCACCAGTGTTTCTCTTTGCTCCTGCCGGACCAGGGAGATGTTTCTTTCTGATGTTATGACTTGGGGTCTGTTAGCTGTAAATGCTTTGGCATCCAGCCTTAGTTGGGAGCTGTTTCTGCAGTTTTTTAATTTCAGTGTTTGCTTGTTTATCTGTTCCATTGACGTGTTCCATAAAAATATGTACTTAATCAAATAGATTTGGTATTTTAAGATGAAGCCGCAATGTATGTTACATCTCTCGGTAAAAGTTCTTTGTGTGATGAATCACATCTTTCTCACTACTGCAGCAACAGAACCGTGCTGATGGTGCAGGAGGTCGTAGGTGCTAGAAATGAGATGACTAATGAACACAAATGCAGGTGACACACCAATATATGGCTTGGTTTGCTGGGATTTCTTTTTCATTTTCTAAAGAGTACTTAGAAGGTAGAAATACTCCGGACTGTGCAAATAATACCTGTCTGTACCTATCATGTAATCATTCATAGCTAAATGTTTATTTACCTAAAGTAAATACTACAGCCAGCTCTGTACTTTTGAAGCTTTACTGTGGGGAACAGCTGAGCCCACTCTGCATAAACCTCAACTCCTCAGGCACTGAGCTGGTCGGTTACAGCTGGAGACAGTGGGAGCTCCTGTGCCCTGCAGCCAAATGTAGGCATCCAGTGGAGCTTTGCAACCACGATCTCTCCCTGTGTTTTTAGAGCGTAAAATATTGTCTGAACGACAAGTTCTGTGTAAAACTGCTGATGGAAAATTGTTGTGGTTCCCTTCTGCCAGAACAGCAGGGGGAAGAGTGTCCTACTTGTGCAAGAAAGCAGCAATGTGCCTAACTGGAATCAGAGTTCTGTTGATTTGTGCCTGTGCTTTGTTCCTTGGATAATTTGCTCACGGCTTTCTGCATTTGTTTTATTTTGCTTTCTTTCACTTCTGCGCAGTTTATGTGTGGTGCAGAAGAGGAATTGTTCCACTGAAAAGTGAGACGGTGGACTTCTCATCTGCAGAGTTTTGAGCAAAGTTGCTAGTAATTGCCAGGAGAGGTCAGAAAGCTCATGTGAGGGGCTAAACAACCCAGCTGCCCAGAGGAGGTCCTGGAAAACACATTCCTGTGAACCATCCCCAGAGATGTCACTGCCTGCTGCTCTGAATTACTCTGCTGCCTCTTATTGCACCTGTCTTTGGTCTGGTGCTTAGTTGCCAAACAGGGCAATTTTTTCTGATTAATTTGTTACTTTGCACTTCATGAATTTATAATTTCTTTTTTAATAATTTATAATTGGCTGCAGCAGTTATCCTCTACAGTTCTGCTATGATGAAGAGGGATGCTAAGTACTCTACTCCCCTTGTGTTCCTTTCATTATGAAGGCATAAACAAATGAAATTAAGGCTGGTAAGGAAGGTAGTCCTGCTTCACACAGTGAGAAGTCACAGGTATGCCATCATTTACAGATTTCCACAGTCCCTTCCAGTCGTGCATTTCTTGAAATTCAGGATATCTGTTTCTTCGTATGTGTTTGCCCATGGTACTGATGAAAGTCAGAACCTGTGTAAGTAGTTGCATTCATTGAAACTCATTAACTTTTCAACTGAACCTCAGAGTAATTTCCAACAATTTTTGCTGACTTATATATCAGCTCAGCAAGTCTTTTTATCATGCACAACTCATTAATTTTGTGGATTTTTTGTTTGAAGTTTTGGGTTCATTCACACCCCTGATGGAAAACAAAGTACAAAGCCAAAGCCAATTAAAACCACAAAAAGCTTCTTTTTGCATAACTGTGCCTGGTGATCTCCTTTTTCACACTGTGTCTGGCAGCTATGAGGAATGTAGTTTCTCACTGTAGTAACACAGCTGCATTTGAAAGGGTTACATCAAATGCCCTGTTTGTGTAAATTTAATTATTCCTATCAGTGTCTGGCTTACATTCACTTGAACCTACGGATCTGGTCTGAGTTTTCCAAGACTCCTGTGTGTAAGTGTAATCCCTGAACTGCAGAGAAGACAATGAGCTGACATACTGCTCCAGTGGGCCCAGGAGGGCTGCACAGAGCATGAGCTGCTGTGTCTGTCTGGTGGATTTGAAACGTGTGTTCAGGGTGAGGAAATCATGACCTGGCATGTTCAGAACTGCTTAAAAGGTTTCGAGGCCATGTTCCCTTTTAAATAGATAACTAACATAAACTCTCTTACATGTAAGAAATTCAGTGGCACATAAGCAGTAACTGCACTACTAGCACGGCTCTGGATCGTGTGTATAGCTCTGGCTGAGTTGGTGTGGGCTGGCTTTGTGCTGCTGTGGTAGTCCTACCAGCCTTCGTGGCTTTCTGTGGGATTTTATGTTTTCCTGTGACTTTTTAAATGTATTCCACATTGTTTTGAGGACTGAGTAATTGTTTTCTGTCTCATAGTGTCTGTTCACTGTATCAAGACCAAAGCTACACATGCTTTTAATCCTAATGTTCCCAGTCATTGTAACAAACCTAGCCACAAATCTTTCACTTTCCTCTGTAGCTTGCGTTTGATTCAGTCTTTTAGTAGGAACTGTCCTTCTGTCAAATTTTCAGTTTCACCAGTTGATAAGGTTTTTTCATTCAGATTTCCACAAAATTTTCAAGTTGAACCATGAGCACTGATTTTGTAACTCCAAATGAGTTATATCAAATCATGTTGTACCGTCATCTGCTGAGAGTACAGAGGCATCACCTCAGCTCTTGCTTCCAGACTGCTGGTGGCAGTCCCTCTGGCTGCCCCTCCAGCGCCATCAGTGTGCCCACAAGCTGGTCTCCTTTGCATCTGCTACGAGTGTGCTCTGTTTTCCTTAATGGTTATTTCTGTAGCTTTGGTCGGCGTGTTTGAAATGCTGGAGATGATTTGGGTCTGTACTTTCACTATATCTTTTACATTGTTTCCTTTTGCACTTCTCTTCTTGCCTTTTGTTCTGTGAAAAATCTCTTCTGAATTCTTACTCTTGCAACCTCCTGGTTTTTTTTAGTTTCCTCTCTAAGTGGTGATTCTGTAGTCTAGTTTCACCTTACTTTCACTATAACATTTTCATTCAGCACAATATGGTTTTTCTGAAGGCAGAGACAGCCTTGCCTATGGATCTATATTTATCAGCAGTCTTTTCTTTGGGTACAGTCACTGTCTTACAAGACAAGCTGCCAAAGTATTGCAGTTCTGTTTGGCTCATTAATTTAGAAGCAGTCAGAAATGCTCCAGCAGACTATTTCCTTCTGCAGGCATCTTTAGTATTAGTAACTCCTAACAGGTAGATTTTGGATTGCAATATTCTTCAGACTTGCAAACTGGAGGTTAATAGCTTGCCCTCTCATCCTGGTTTACTTGAATGATATTTAGGAGATCAATATCATCAGGGCTTCAGGGCAACATTTAGGAAAAACTATTTTCTATGTGTCTCCATTGTGCTTGAGTCCGTCTCCTTCCTTGTGGATACTAGGGCTCTGTTGAAATTTCACCAGTGAGTGTTACCTATTTAGAAGCTTTGATTGTTCAATTTCTTGTTTATTTTCTTTCGTGCCCAACTGGTGTTTTTTTTTTCACTCCCTCTGGGTTTCATTTTTCAGAATTTTGCTTGGAGGTCTCATGTTCCCTTAATGTAGTCAGAGTCTATTCCAGTTTTGGATAGTAACTGTGAAGGGAGGTGATGCCGCAGTGCATGAAGATTTCTATGCTCCCGGAGTCTTACATTCTTTTAAATGGATTCAGTAATCCTAAGCAGCTCAGTCACGCATAATTTAGTTATTTATATGTCAAGAGAGATGTGTATGAGGTGAACATTACAAAAATAAATTAACCAAAGGAGCCATTTCAGTGCTGCTTTCTTAACAGAAGGGTGTAGCTCCTTTTAAAAGAAGGGAGTTCTTATCTGCCACAAAGCTCATAAATTATTTTTGAGGTGAAGCTGAAAGGCTGGAGAATAAAAATTTTAAAGGCTATAGTCTTCCCCAGTTTAGTGAGGTGATGGTTCCTTGAGGCTGGAAATGCTGACTGACACTTGCTGTCCACAAGGGAAATATTATTTGCTTCACAGTTCAGCTTAGAAAAGAATTACATTTCTGTTTTCTGCAAAACGGAATGCTTTTCTGGCTGTGTCCGTATGCGTGCCTTAGGGAAACTGCTTTCTGGTAGTGCAAACCTGCCTTTCTCTGTCCTAGAGAACATCTAATACCTGGTACTCTGTTGGATGTCTGTTCCTATCCTGCTCTGTCCTTCACTACACTGTTGGTCCAGGAAGTCCTTGTCACACTGTGGTTGCTCTTGCGGGGCTCACTGCCAATTGCACAGCCTAAAGAAAGTCTGAGCCTCCGCCTTTCCCACTGGAAGCACACAGCCCTGATGATCCTGATGGAGTAACTGCATTCCTATCTGTCCGGCAGGGCTTCAGCAGCACAGCAGGAACTGTCTTCTCTAGTCTGAATATTACAGCAACATGCAAGAGCTAAGGAGTTGCTCTCCTTCCGTGCAGATGGTTAGCTGGGAGCACAGCATGGTTGGGGCCTGTGTCTTTTTGGTTTGGAGATTATAGCCATCTCCTGAAAACAGTTAATGTGAAATACTGGCAATAGTAAAGCTTAAAATATTCCATCACTTGTTGTTTCTGCTTCATCTCCTGCTGCTTCTTGAATATGATGTATAATTCCCAAAAACCGAGTTATGAAAAAACAGTTTCTTAAGCATTAAGAGATGAGGTTATGGCCACGAGCAGTGGGGTTGTGACCGAGGCTGACCCTGCAGCTGCAGCCATGCATTCTCCATATGGGATGGTTTGGGAACTGTGTCGAGTCCATCTCATGGTCAGTGATGAAACCAGAGATAACTCTTGGGAGTCATTACAATGAATCTGTACAAAACTCGTCTAAATATGAACAGTAACTCTGGATATGAGACTTTTCAACTTGTTGAAAACGCAGATAGAGATATGAAAACAATAAGCTACGAACACATTTGTTATAATTATCATCTTTTAGTGGGTAACATGTAAGCAAGAGCTAAAATTGCCAGGCAATAACTATTTAACTGACTCTGTCTGTAATGCTGCTGAGTTTTTGCTGCTGCATGAGTCAGGCTCTTCTTGCTGAGTTTGGGCTGTTCGGTTTGCTGCAGGGGGCTGTTGTTTGAGGTGCTGTTGTTTGAAGGGATGGCTTTCAGCATGGAAACCCTTCACAGATATTTGGAAACCAGCTGAAGCAAACTTTTGCTCATGTTAGGCCAGATCTAACTTTCATTAAATTTAACAGAAAAGGTCACTCTGACTTCACAAGAAGTTCCATGAAGATCTACAGCCTGAATACTTTTTTTTTGTGAGTACTCTTTTTCCTACTCCTGATGTGCAAAAAATCCAGGAAGATCATTTGTCAGCTCCCCTGTGGCCTCTGCTGAATGCAAAGCAATGTATATAACTGTGTGGCAGAGGATCAGAAATAAGTGGATGCTCTCAGTTTTAAGATGAAAAGAAAAACATCTGAGAGGAGACTGAGAGTAGAGGCATGCAAGAAATGTGTAAAATGGATGGCTTTGTTGAACTGAATTCCTCTTTTTAACAATTCCTGACTATTTTCATAGAATCACAGAATGGTTTGGGCTGGAAGGGACCTTAGAGACCATCCAGTCCCACCCCCTGCCATGGGCAGGGACACCTCCCACTAGCCCAGGTTGCTCAGAGCCTCATCCAGCTCGGCCTTGAACCCCTCCAGGGATGGGGCATCCACAGCTTCTCTGGGCAACCTGTTCTGGTTCAAAGGCTGTGTGCATAAATAGTCCTTTTTTCCCCTGACATAGATTTGGTTTTTCTGCAGAAAATAATTTAGAACACTGATTTTTGACAGGTCAGTCTTCTGCCCTGTTTTACCATCGCGTGCTCTCCAAGTTTAGCTGTTAGTCACCTTTACAGAGAGCATTTTAAAGGCTTAATAGAAATCTTGGAATGTGCTGTTTCATCTGTGAAATGGATGCCTCATTTCCGTGTGGAATGTACAGAAGACACACATGCCAAAGTGATTTCTCACTCTGAGTTGGAGTTACGTCTAAACCCAGAGTATTCATTTGTAATGGCGTCTTGCTGGAATTTCCATGGAAATGACTTCTTCTGGAGAAGGGCTGCGTATTCTGAGGTTACAGATAAACATCCAGTCCAAGCCTATTAGGATCTGCTTTTTTATTACGCTCACTAAGCTGGTTTATCAAGGCGGAAGCACGTTTCCTGGAACAGAGGAACAGCTGAGCCTGTCAGCGTTATTTATTCATTGTTCATAGCAGTACAAAGCTGTTGCCAAACTGCCAGTGGTGTCCAGTCTCTGTAAGGAACTTGCCAAAAAATGTCCTATTTGGGAGGGCTTGAATAGCTCACCCAGCCATCTGGTGTGGAAGAACACATACACAGGAATTAATTAACTGTAACTAGTCTCTACTGAGCATGTACAAGATAAGATTTTTTCTGAACATTTATAACTTCGATGCAAACTACCTGGTTGCAAATTTGCAATTCCCTGTAACAAAGCACAGAGCTGTGAGAATGTCTCAGCTGAGCAGATGCAAGGAATTGCTTAATGTTGTCAAAGCGATGCAGTCTTCCCTGTCCCTGTACTGCAGTGCTACTAGAATGGTTTTTCTTAGTGGTTGCCAAGAAAATATTCTGTATGAGGATAGATGCCTAGTATGGTCATTCAGACCTCCAATTTCATAATTTTTTTAATGTTATAAAACAAGTGTTGACAATCTCTCTTTACCTGTCACTGCATGTCACTAATGCAGGATGGAGTAAAGCCTTGCTTATTGAAATCCATCATATGCATAATGTTCTCTCCTCATATCTGGTACAAAGATTATTGTCTAACTTAAATAAATGTTTCAATGTGTAGAAATGTTTGCACCCCTCGTGCCAAGATTTTAGCTTTTCATTTACATCTTACAGGACGCCAACAGCACAGCAGCTATCTACAGAATTATTACAGTGTATAGCGTGATGCTCCAGCATAGTCGGGTATTCCATGGTAAAACCAGGAAAGACTCCTCAGAAGGGTAGGGCATGATAGCGCTAAAATACAAATATTATAGATTATTGTCTCCTTGTAAACTCCGTCTTTTCTTTTAGGTGTGTGCCAGGAAGATTTGGTGTAAATGTCAGCAAAGTTCTGGGCAAAATGTGAAGACAAAATTCCCTTTGGCTTTGAAATTTTTAGTAAATAAGAGGAAAACTATCTAACTTCTTTCTTGCTCACCTGGCTTTGCTTTTCTTTCAGTTTTAACACTGGAAATAAACTCTCACCTTTGATTAGGGAATAAACATGGTGTTGCAAACTTTGGGCTTTAACACTGACAGGAAAATGTTTGTTGGAGACTGTTCCTTATTGCAATTCACACGAACCTCTCATCAAGGAAATACCTTGGATTTTCAAGAAGCTTCTTTCTAATGACAGCCAAAATTTGCCCTTTTTAATGCTTAAAGCTGTATCAGGGTTTGCATATGCAGCCCTTGTAGCTATTGGGTGGCTCTTCCACCTTGGGGATGTGGTGCTATGCAGGCAGCAAACCTGCTGCTGCCTGCTCTGATGTGCTGGGCTCTCTTTGGGCCTGGGCTATAGTGAGTGTAATTATTCATTGTGGAAGTGGAAAAAGTTGACAAGCTCAACCATGAACAGGTTGGAGCTGATTTCTTCCCTTCAGAACATCAGGTCCTGAGGCGAGTTATGGATCAGTTCATGTCTACTAGTCTGTTTGCTTCACCTTTTCTAGAAGGTAATAGACTGATTTCTTTGAACTTAAGAGCAGGATGGATAGGAAGGGCAGTATCCTGCTGGATTCTTTTCAGTGGTTTCAACACAAACAAGGAGAACTTAAAGGACTTACATTTAGAGGGTGTAGATACACAACAACCTAGCCTGCTTGAACAGGCTTGTGTGCCTTGTTGCAGCTTAACTCGTCCAGAATGAAAGCAGTGGTGAGCCAGATTATTTTTCATTGACTAGACTGTTAGTGGTGGATTTTTACTGTATTGAAAAGGTCTGTTGGTGACTAACGGCAGATCTACGCATGTATTTTGTCCTCCTGACAGAAATGTGAAATCTTTCTCTCTGGGATGATCTCTGGTTGGAGCGATCAGTCACTGGGGTGTTTCTGTAGTTTGCAGGGATCTTCTGTCTTCCATGAAATGCAACATAAGCTTTCATTTTGTCAAGAGAGATGTCTCTGGGACAATATCATGCAAAAACCATTCTTGGCATGTGGCAAATACTGAGAGGAGCCTCAGAATGGGCTTTTTGTCTGTGTTGTGGAGCATACTTACCTCTCTTGGGCAGTCTCTGCAGCTTTTGTCCTGCTTGAGGTCGTGACATCTCTTCTTGTATTCGGGTAATTACTCTCCAAACTCTTAGGTTTCCTTGTAGTAATACAGACCTCCTCACTGCAGATGAGAGAGATAGCAAGAAGCTCTAGTCAACAGTGAAGACAATTCTGGAGATGCCTCTAGGTCATCTCTTTTCTCCATTTGTAGCCTGGGATGAGCTATTGGTAGCCCATGATACTATTTGTATGCAGATTTATTATACTGGACATATTAGCAAACTCAAATCCAAAAGCTTCCAAAATTCATAGTTTGAGACTAGTTCTGAGCCATTTTTGCTTTCAGGTTTTGTTACATTTATATTTTAAAACAGCCTATCTAAAGCTTCAAATTAAAATGTGAATGCATATGTAAGTAAAAATTGAAATCTGTATTTTTTTTAATGGTTCAGGAACACTTCCTTATAACTGTGTGGTTTTGACTGTCATAATGTTGATGTCTTGGATGACAGGTAATCTTTTTGAGTCTCTTTGCTGTAAATTATATTGAAATGTTTCACTGCACCTGTACCAGTCCTGCCTAAAGTGCTGTACCAATGTATGCTTTACATTATTTTTGTAACTGGTAAAAATGTGGGGAGAACTAATGTTTTACACACAGAAAAAGAGGAACATTGTTCTTTGATATTCTACCTTGTAAAAATCTGTAAAAGGAGAAGTTGAACTTTATTCATCAGTTGAAGAGCAACTAAATAGTTTGTTTTACCTTGGGGCAAAGTCTAGATGTGACTTTTTTTGGTTGAAGTATCTTTTAGGAAAACATGGAAAATCTAATATTAAGTAGCTACCCTTATTTTCTTTCCAAATAACAAAAAAAAAAAAAAAAAGAAAAATTTGAAAATGGGCATATTTCTGCTATAATGCATGAAAGTCAGACGCTGGGTCCATGCCAGTATCTCTGAACTTCACCCTGTGCCCCTTCCTATTGAACAGCTCCAGGATGCTGAATAGCGTTAAGATGTTGAGCCTGACTTCTGTAAATCCCTGCATGGGATTGAATATTCATACAGGTGGGATCACAGATAGGTAGCATGTCCACGTGTTCAAGGCAGAGTCAGAGAGGTTTCTTTGGCTTTGCTTTTATTCTCTTTACCCGGTCTTGAACCTGCTTTAACCTGAACGGTTTTTGCTTGGGCTTGGACGTGTTGTTATCAATACAGCCCAGCGGGTGCTCCTGGAATTCCTCATAGATCGCTCTGCATCATGCACTTAATAACAGCTTGGTCATTCAAGATCTAAAAGCACTGAGCTGTCAGAGTACAGGCTGCCTGGGAGCTGTCACCTAGTGTGTCAGGCAGGGGTCCTGGAGGGGGTTTAAGCCCTCCCCGTCAGCAGAGGCTGTCAGAGCCACCCTGACTGGCCGTGCCTGTGCCTCAAGAAAGGACCCTGGAGCTGGAGGATGAATGGACAGATCAGTAGGGATAGAGGAGTGAATGGGATGGTGGAGGCAAGGATGATGTGAGGATCCCATAAACAAGAAAACAAATGTTCCCTCTGCAAGCAGTAAAGGAAGAGCATTGCTGAAATCTGTCATTTGTATTGCTGAGGGCTCTGCGTGCAGCAAGTTAAGATGGGGTTGAGAGGGAGAGAATTTTCTGGCAGTGGTTTCCAGTATGCATTTGTATGAGCACGATATAAGGCAGGTGCCCACAGAGCGAGCGTAGTTTCACTAGCAATGCTATTTACTCTGCAATAATTTATTTTAGCCTTTGGAGTGAGACACGCCAAGCCTGGAGGCACACTGGGATTTTTCAAAGAATAGAGTGTGTTGTTAAGGGAAGCAGCTTATGCAAACCTGAGGGATAAGCCTTCTCAGAGGTTTTGAACTAAATTAAATAATATATTATTGAGAATTGCCAGTATGAAATAAATGGGAACAGTCCAGTGAAGATGCTGGGAAGGCACAGTAACACAGGCTACTTATAATTTTGCAAATGTTTTCAGCAAACGATTGCTGCTCCTCTCTTACATGTGGGGAAGGTGGTTATGCCAAGATGTCTTATTTCCATTTTTCTCTTGCCTTATTAATATTTCCTAGGTACTTCTCTATAACCTTAAGCTATGGCAGTTCTGGTGCGTGGAAGGAAGGGATGTAGTGGCTCAGGTGCCAGCATAGATAAGTAAGTTCAAGTGCATGTGTTCCTTTTTCCATATCATACAGCATATAATAACTATGAATAATTTTGCTGTTATCTTCAGAGCATTTTTAAAAATGACATTTTTCTTGGGTGATAGACAAGATCGATAGAAGTAATTCTTAGGGAGGTAGTTTCACATAGAGGAGAATAATTAAAGTAAACTTTTCCAGGGTAATTTTTCTATAACCAGACTTCTATGCTAAGACTTTATGAAGAATCATTCAGAGGTATAATTCTCATTTGCTTAAAAAAGTGTCATAGAAGTGGTAGAGGGAAGAGAATTAAAGTAGAGGGCAGTAAGAGATGGAGGCTGCTGGCAGATATGAAGGTATGTGCTTATTTGCAAGTGTGCGAGGCACGGTAGCAAAAAAAGGGAAGTTAAATGGTTCGTGATGTAAAAGCAACATTGAAGATGAGAACCTCCAGGAGTGGTCCAGAAGCAACATGGCAGCAAAGTGCCAAGTCAATTTTTGTTTTGTTTTGTTTGGTGCTGCTTGTCCTGCTGCCCTGAATTTCTAGCTGCCAGTGAATAGTCAGCTAAGACAAAAAGAGCCATGACAAAGGAGAAATTGAAGGGATATAGGTTAATCCCTTACCTCATTCTGGTAGGTTACTCCCTAAGTAGATTTCTATTGGGAGAAAATGTTATTCCATGTCTGAATGTTTGCTTATTATCTTTATGCAGCTTCACAGTCTAAACTTTTCTACCTGGGAAATAAATTCCCCCTGGTTCCCATTCTGTGTTGTGGTGTTCATTGTGTGGGAATTAGACCTGTTAGAGCAATTTAAAGTATCATCTGCTATTAGCAGTATTTGGGGCTGAAATGACAAATGGGTAATTTTAAATAATAACTCTTTGAAATCTAGGTGGAATTACAGAAATCGCAGGAAAGTGGCTTGTCTCTACTGTTACATTCTTTGTATTTAAGTCCTTAAAGTAGATGTGCTGGACCTGGAGGTCAGGGGGTTTTTAAACGTCTTCATTGGTTTTTAAAGCTCTGTGCGTGTCTGTACATGCACTTCTTGTGCACAACAAAGCACAAAATCTTGCACATGAGAAGCTGCTGCTGCAAGAATTCATGCTAATTCAGATTGTTAACGTGAAAGCAGTCTTCCAGTGAAACACCTTTAATTTACATCCCTGGGCAAAAATAGAGATGTTCTTACGAAAAGTAATCCTACCTGTAATGGAACAGCTCCTCTTTTTGGAGGTCCTCTTATAGTCAATTCAGTTTTTAAAACTACCCCATGAATTAAGTATTTTCACTGAAGTTTCAGATCTAGAGAGTAGTGAGTTGATCTAACAACATTTGTCTTGTTACCAGATATAGAAGCCCTCACTTTTTAAATATAAACACACTTTAGCATAATCCTGTCTGCCTGACTAGATACTCACGCATGTAAAAAGAGCTACTTTTGTGTTTAAATCCTCATTTTGGTATCTTAATATCAATCTGGTATTGCATTTGAAACCAGTTTTATATGATTAGACTCTCAGAATGAATTCCTGTATATCTAGAATTCTGCTGGTCAGCTAAGCGAGCAGGCTGTTTAAATTGTTGCTGACATGTGAGCAGTTCTGAATGCTTATCCACTTTCTGGGAGTTCAATACAATCTGTAGATGAAGGTGTTCTTTTGATTCTGGAGTAGATGAGGAGAAGACAGAAGGAAAAAAAATCATGAGAAATAGGAAAAATGTGAAAGTATGACTTTTTTTTTTTTGACAGAAAATTTTTCTGCTGCTGAAGTTGGTTTGAGCACCAACATGGAGTTAGGATCTGGGGCAGCATCACTACAGGGGAAAGGAATGGGGAAGGGGTTGATGAGAGATTTGGTTTTAATTATGCAAGTTAATCTTGGGCAAAACACTGTTATAACCCCCATATGCACGAGCAGACGTCAGGCTGTTTCTCTGACCCACCCACATCTATTCCCTTCTGGTTTTGGGGTGCCCTCCCCATTTCCAACGAGTTATGGCTGTAAATTGTGGAAATAGAGTTGGAGTTCCGTATTGAAGTTTTTGAAGGGGGTGATCGGGGCTGAACCTGAAGTCATTGCTGCTGCTCAGGCCTGGGACTGACTCTCTCTGCACTTTTTAGTGATTAGTTACAAATCAGGGAATTTTGTGCAAAAGTATCCCAAGGCTTGGTTTCTAGCTTTGAATTCTGGTTCTGTGTAAAGCTGCAGGAGCTGGCGTGCTGATGGGTTTGTAGAATGAGAAGCTGGACAGCATTTGTTGCTTCCACACAGCCCAGTTTCTGCTGCTTTCCCTCTGGCTTTGGGAGTGCAGCCTGACCCCACAGGGCTGAAAGCCAAAGCCACAGGAAAAATGAGAGCAAACTGCAAATTATTATTCATTAGTTACTGTTATTCTAGTGCACATATAATATCTAAATGCCTGTGCATATATTTAAAAGAACATTACTGTCTCTTAGGAGAAGAATTAAATTCTCTTGTTCTCGAGTTTAAAACTAATTGCTTCTGCAAAATTAAATCTGGGGTAGTTGCTTTGGAAGTTCAACATTTCCTTACCTTCCATAAATGAAAGCTTTGGATTTGCATAGAGCTTATTGGAAATAATTATCTCAATGTACATACAGTATTTTCTTCTCCCAACAGCAAGACAATACCCTAAAAGAAGGACTAGTGGAATTTTACACTATTCCCCTGAAAAAGAGATAGATAATTAAATGAGAGAGAGAGATGATTCTTCCAAGGCGTATCTTCCCACAAAACTGGCACAAGTATGGGTCAAAATTACCTTTCCTTGGGTGAAAATGTACACCAAACTCCTTTGGTGTTGGTGGATTCACAAGAGTGTCAGTAAGATCAGGACATGGCCTCAACCAAATTTTCAAGTGGTGTCAATGTAGGAATTGAATATTAGCATCCAGTTTAAGTACAATGGTTCTAATTCAGGTAAGGATTCTTTTTAACATTCTAAACTTGCTAATATCACCTTGTTTTTAAAATTAGTTGCGTGATTAAACATTTATTCTTGATGTCTCTTGGCTTGCCTAGAGATCAATAATTTTCCTTTTATTGTGTCAATTTTCTGGGGACAGGAAGATGTAATTTATATTAAACAGCGTTTGTGTGCTCTGATCACACAAAACAACATCTGTTTGCCTGGTTTTTATGTGCAAATTACTTTTGGGGATGTGGACTGGAAACCCAAAATATGAAAATGGACTAGCTGAAATTGAAGATGATTATTTCAAAGGAAGAAGAGGTACATACCAGTCTGTCTCATTTTATCTTTTGAGCTGATTGAGGGAGCATGCTATGTGGCATTTTCTCATGCTCTAGAACCAGGCTTTCACTCTTTCAACCTTTGTCAGGCTTCGTGGGTTGTGTCAAGCTTGTTCAGCCCCTCTTTTGAGTGATTTGCTTTGGGACGGGGCAGGGGGTGATCTCTGCTCACTCTTGAAAGCCCCTGGGGGTACTATATCAATTAGAAATACTTAAAAACTGTGTTTTGAGGCTTGCAGAAAGTCTTTTGGAGGGTATGACAGAAGCTGGCCTTTTATCATGGGATCTCTTGGGAATAGCAAAGTAAACGAGGCATGGGACATGCTCTGAACCAAAGAGATTCACGAGGAAGATCAAAGCTATCAGGCAGAGTGTGTCCTTCAAGAGAAAAGGCAGTTTCTGACGTCCAGCACAGGGGAATTTCATACTGTTCTTATCATCATGAGAGAAAGAGACAATAAGGAAAAAAAAAAAGCCTGTAGAAGTGTATCCTTCCTTGCAAATACTAAGAAATTACTTTCAGCCAGTAACGAGGCCCTGCAGCCACGCATGTCTGGCTGCTCATGCAGCAGTTCTACGTCCAGGTTGTTGATTCCTCTTGTTATGAAGTATAGTGTTAGCCATTATCAAGTCTTAAATGGGAATTAAAAAAAACCTACTGTAATTCCAATTTCATCTCATTGTTCTTTTGTAACAGCATCTTTGGTCTGATTCCAGGGAGGAAGGATGCTTTTGTGCACAGCGTAGCATCACGTGGCAGAAAAAACATGTTGCTCTTTAGTGCCATTTCTTCTTCCTCTGAGGTTGCAAAAAGCTTTGACGGCTACAAACATATTCTATTTTTTGCAGTAACTTATGATTATTTTTTATTTTTGCTTTATTTTTTCAAAAAGTGTAGGGACCATTATGCTTTCAGTTCTTCAGCTGTGTAATTTTTGTGAAGAAATTGCAAATATAATTGAATTTTTTTTGGGAACCCATGAATTCAGATGAGGCAACAGTAAAGAGAACAGAGTGATTAAGGAATTGTGATTCATTTGTTGTACATCATTACAGCAAAAGCTTTGTTGCTGGATTCCTTGCAGATGAAGTCACTGAACTATGATTATATTTCAGAAAATGAAAGGGGACAAAAATAAAAAGGCAATAAAACAAATTAGTATATGTCTTGAGGGACACGATTATTACTGACTGTCTCTGTTTTGCATTAAATGTTCCAAAAGTCTGGCAGTTTAAATTATACATCCATGAAGGCAAAACTCTTACTGGTATCAAAATCTTTATTTTGCTGCTGCTGTTATATTCTCTTTGAAGTTCCAAATTGGCAAGAAAAAAGTGAAATTGTCTTTCAATGATATTTCTAAAAGATAGTGTGAAAATGTTGAAATACCACTCTTTAAAAACAGTCATCTGGGCATTTGGAAGTTTTTCTTTACCTTAATGTTACTGTTGTTGAAGTCAATGACTGACATGCTCATACTCTGTGCCCATCACAATACTGCATTGTCTTTTGTACTCAAATTCAAGGCGGAATGGACAGAATTGGATTAAAGTTAGCACAGATCGTTTGACAAACAACAGTTAGGGCAAGTGTGGAGGCACCGCAGGTGAGAGGCTGCACTGGGGCTGTAAAGGGTGAGCGTGAGGGATCCTCCCTCAGTGCTGGGTTCTGGAGGCATTTACTCTGCAGTCACTGGGATTTGGCTGCGAAGCCACCTGATGTCTTGCATGATTTACCCTTTTCTCAGGGTTGGAGACGTGTTCATTTTCCTTATGCCCGATACGTGTTTAAAAACTCATGTTTCTGTTACTAAATCATGTTACCATAAAATGTTGCTGTCTGCCGTAATGATGTTAAGTGCTTGCCTAGCTTGAGGAGAGTTTATGGACAACCCACAGTCCACACGTGAACACTTGGTCCGTGTTCTCTGAAACAAAGCAGTGAGTGCTGCTGCCATGTACACTGAGCACAGCAGGCGCAGGCTGGAATAAAAGGAATAAAAGGTGCCCAAGAGTAACTGACCTTGGAGAAGTTTGATTGTAATACTTTTATTTGTCTATATGATATTATATAACCATTGATCTGTCTAAATAACATTCTATAGATAGATAGGGCAACCACCTGCTGTGGTGTTCTCTGCTCAATTTAATGTATCTGTATTTCTTTATTCTGCGTGCCCAGGGCTGGCCTTTTTCCATTCCCCCGTGAGAGGTTTGAAGGTGAAATTGCCTTTTCTGATGGCAGGGCTGGAAACCATCTTTGAGACCATTCTGTTTCCTTGAGGAGCTGCATGAAATATGGAGAACAGGGATGCGGTGCTGGTGGGACACAAGGGACAGGTTAAGGGGGTTCCCTGGCAGCCTGCTGTTGCTCAGAGGCCGCTGCGGCAGTGTGCGATGTCCCAGCTGTCCTGGAGAGGAGCACTGCTTTGCCAGGAAGCAAGGCAAACAGGGAGCAGTTGGTTGGATGGTAGTGTTATAACCACTAACTGGACTGGAAAAGGAGAGGCTTTTGCTGGCGCATTGCTGAAGCATTGCAGTTCATAAATACGTGTTTTGTGATGTGCATCAGCTGCTGGTGAGCTCTGCGGGTGGCAGTGCCGCGGGGCGTTCCTGTGCCCCCAGCACTCAGTGCTGATAACAGTTTTCTCCTAATTTGACATGACACAGAGGAGAAGCACTGCTGGGAGCAGCAGGGCAGAGCTGGCTCCTGCTCTGTACCAAGTGCCACCTCCTGTCACTAGAGGAAATGCTTTCAAAGGGAAAGACACTGACTCGGGGCTGAGGGGAGGAAAACTAAAAATGATAACTTTGTAATGGTAGGTCTGAAGTTGTGCTGGTAGAATATGAATATCATCAGTTGGGACAACATTAATCTCTCGCATACCTGAGTGACACGAAGCAGAGTTTGATTTTGGCTGGTGTGCAGTGGTGGCCCCTTCTGCTGCTTGTCACAGGGAAGCAATGTGGCTGCTGGATGAGTTCAAGGGGAGTGAGGATGCAGGTTTGTGTTCAAGACTGAGGTTAAGCCTCATACTTGCACTCTGTATCTGTACAAAGGGTTTTGCACCTTTGCGTGAATGTGGTGCTGAGGAAGGACTGGAGTTCAGCGAATTTTGACATGTGGAGGTCTTGTCCCAGGGGAGTAGCAGCACTACGAGCTCAAGGGGCTTTTCTGTGTGCAGACTAGTTCCTTCTTTGTAGAGCAGGTCAGAAAATGCTGCTGCCTTCTCTCCCCTCAAATGCATTTTTCAAAGCTGGTAGAATTTTTCATGAAGAAGGTCTATGTCCGACCAAACTTAAGTATCAGAGTTTTGACCTTTTTTGTGTGTTTTTCTTGTTTCCTACCCTTTTTTCCCCTTGTTTGCGTGCTTGTTTTTTCCTCAGTGAAAGAGACAAATAATTTTGTTCTGTAAAAGAGGCCCAATTGTTAAATGACTTTGCTTTTGAGACAAAGGCTGCTTTAATTGTCTTTCATGGAAAGCCTTTATCATTTTCACATCTGTTCTAGCACAGTGGGGTAGGGCTGCTACATGGCTGCTGTGATTGATTATTCCTGAATGCCTTCAAGTTCAGGCAGCGCTTGCAAGAACCAGAGCTGACTTACACCCCCAGTGCCAGGTAGTCTGTCTGGGCTTGTGAGCCTGCAGATGAACACATGGTTAGGTTCACTGTCATCTCTGTCACTTATTACCTGTGTTAAAATTGTTTCTTATGTAGGTGTTTGCTCTGAGACAGACACCAAGGTATCAGATCTGTTTGAAGCCTTGAAAGTATTCACAAAAACATCATGTCCTGACCAAAGCGTTCTCAGCCAAGGATTGTATAAAGTCGTAGTTACAGATAGGGACAAAAAAAGGGTGTATTACGTGGATGTGTGTGTATTACACATACTTTTTGTTATATAAAGGTATATATAAAAATAATCCTGCTGTTGCTGGACACAGTCGTAGCCCCCATGTACGACGAGTGGTCCAGCAGGACACTGCCCAGCACTGAGCCCCAGCCCTGTGGCAGCTCTGCGTGGCCAAGGTGCTTGGTTTGTGCTCGATATTTTCCCATTCACGAGCACAGAGCTGAAAAGCGTCAGTGTGATCGCAGCCACCAACACAACTTTGCAAGAAGCAGGAGAGCTTCATGGGATATACTTTAAGGAAGTTTAAAGAAAACCTTAGATGATATGCCGCAATCCCTAGTGGGATGACTTACAGCAGCTTACTGGAAAAAAAAATAAAGTTGAGTTAAATATATTTCAGTAGTTCAGCTTTTTCTTAACAAAAGAGTTCACCAGCTGAGGATCTCTTGTCCTTCCTGTGTGTCGCCTCCTAAACCCCATGGGATTTTGTGGTTAGTTGACTCAAAAGAATAATGTGTAGGAGCAGCAAACTCTCATCTTTTCTCCTACAGAAGACAGCGTCTTCTGTCTCAGAGAACAAAGTGTGGCCAGGTTTGCAAAGCTGTACACAATGTAATTCCTTCCTGACCCCTCTGCTGTGTGCCTTGAAGCACGATACTTTGCTGACCTCATTACTTCATGTTGCATAACTAGCTATGCTCACAGTTACACAATTATCCAGTCCTTTTGAAACTCTGCATCTCCCGGATTGGTTTCAATAGCCATAATAATGAATGTTATAATCCTTTGGAGAACAGCAAGGTTAGGAGATAAATGTAGAAATTGGTGGTGAACTATTTTAAATAAATCAGTAAATTATCTCAACAAGGACATGGCACAGAAATAAAACACCACTTGGCTGTCTCCATTTTTTATTTTTAATATTGCATATTTCTTGAGATCTGTTTCAGTCCTGTTCCTTCTACTGTATGGCCTTTCTGCAGCAGTAAAATTATGATGTAACTTGCTTCCAGATCTCCTAAAATGCAGGACCTGATGTTTATATAGAGCTGTTGCTGTGGTTGAGATGTGAAACCCAGCACCCTCCAAGGGGCGAAGCATCCTCCTGCAGAGTGCATACTGGTACAGCTCAGGTAGCACACAGGGCAGGTTTTGACAAAGATGCCATGAAAACCTGACCTTGTAACAAAATAAAATACGATGGGTATGTGAAAGAACAAGTTTGTGGTATAAGATGTAGAAGTCTTAAATAAAAATTTATTACTAGCTAAGTGTAAGGGGGAAAGTATGGATGGCAGGAATCCATACGTGAGCTATGGGGATGGATGTGTTCATCGCTGAAACTGCTCACCCCGTCACATCATCTGGCTTGGTCTGGAAGCCACAGGGTGAGCAGACCCCAAGCCCATATACACAGGTAAGCCCTCTGGGTTAGGGCCAGAGTACATTTTGGGAAGCAGCATAAGCAGTGGTCCCTCGTCAGGCTGAGAAATAGATTCTCAGGCTCTTTGGGACAATCATCAGTGGTGAAAGCATCATGAAATGGGGGAAGAAGTGGTGAGAAGTGGTAGTGGTGGTTCAGCAGAGGTCAGCAGTTGACACAGGGAGGAAGCCTGATGTGGCAGGTACCTGTTGGTCTAGCGGTAGGAAACAAAAGTGGAGATATTTGTTTCTGAGCTCTTCATGCTGGCAAATACCAGCCCGTTCCTAGTACTGTATGAAGTGGAAAATACTGCTATTTTCCATATATTTATAGGTAGAAATACAGAAATTTAGCAGATGGTATTGTCATTCTCAGATCACATGGTCATATTCTTAACGGGAAAAGATTGGATTTGAAACCAGTGGTGTTACCCCAATGTACAGCAGCCAAGAGAACTGACTAATCAAAAGTCCCAGGCTGGAAACAGTTTTGGTTTTGAGTCGTTTTTTTCTCTCCCTAAGGTTAAATCTAACATCTTTTGTACTTGCTGTATATGGTGTGCATCATAGCTAAGATACAAAACATTGGGGCAGTCACTTACAGGCAGCTTACCTTTTTTCAGTCAAGTCAGCTGTGGTGACCTGCTCTTGGAAGCCCTGCTCTACTGTGCAGCCTTTGATTCTCCAAGGGCTCCTGCGACAGCCAAAAGCAGGCGATGCCCTTGATGCCTGACCCAAAGCAGCTGTCTCTGGGTCAGGGCTGGGGAAGACTGATTTTCTGATGGAGCAGCACTTCTGAAAGCATGGGGAGAAAAGTCAAAAATAGCCAGGAATGGTGTTCTGGGTTTGTGCTGCTTTATTTTTTAGTTCTAATGTTCTAAATCTTTTTTTTTTCCCCCTCTATGTATTCATTAAAGTACAAGGAAATAAGGAAACAGTAGTTGCAGGGAGGAAAGTGTGAATATTTCACTAGAATATACAGAAACAATCTTTACATCTTAGAATTATTTTTCATTCAGAATATTGCAGCAACCTAAGAAAAATTTATAAAATGTCGTAGTTTTTCTGCGTTTTCATTTTTCTCCCCAAATGTGCTTTTTGGTTGTGTTCTGTGTCACAGCTCCTTCAGACCAGGAGGACTGGTATCTCATTGTGGATGTGTCAGCGGTAACATTCTCTCATCTCTCTTCTTGTTGAGGCAGGTATTAGCGGGTTGTGTGCTGTTTTCTTGTGCGGCTGTGGTGATTTATTTTCTGAGCTTCAATTTGAATACATGGTTAGATCTCGCAGAGGAGAGCTGCACCATTTCACATCAGTGGAATCACAGGGGGAATCTTGTGGGTTATCTTGTAAGTTTTTCCTGTTTCTGACTCATCTCAGAGAGTTATACCCCACTGTGTGTTCCATATATAAAAATAAATAAATAAAAGGCAGGGAGATGTGGAAATGTGCAAATAGCAGAGGGCTGCCAGCCTGGCCTGGTTACGGCTGGATGAATAGTGGAAATTGGCACCTGGCTGGTGTGCTGTCAGGCAGCCCTGCAGCGGGGACAGATGGGGCTGTCGGACCATGCAGGGCTGCCCAATGTGTCTGCGCTGACGGGTGAAAGCTGTCAGCAATCTCCCTGTGATTTTGCTGAGTGTGGCGTTAATAAAGGGCTGTAATAGCCAAATGCTGCTTCATTGCTCCTCACACCAGCACATGCTGAGTTGCTTTTCATGTGACAGGGATCTACAGAGTATGTAATAATAATAAAGAGATGTTTTTCAGTTTGCCTTAGAGGTGTTGGATGCTGCCTGTCCTGCCACAGTGTGCTAAGAACTTGTCAAAGCATCTGCTCTGGTCAGTAAGTGCGGGAGGACTTTGGGAAAACCCAAAGCCCCAGTTCATTGGCAGAAATTCCAGTTTGTAGTTGCTGCTGTGCTCAGTTCTACTCTGTGGTGCTGGAAACAGCGGATTTTGGATGCCACCTCTGCACTGTAAAGATGTATGATGGCAATAGCGTGGCCTAGACAATTAAATTTGTTTCTGTAAATCTCCTTTGGATGCATTTCCCTCACTTCATAACTGGAAATGAAAAGCTGGTTGAGGGTAAGAATTCTTCAGTTCAGAAGCGGTTGGTGGCAGCTGGATGAGGTTACGCCACCAGAGATGTTTTGGAGACAGCTAACTTCTTGACCAGCTTTCCTGTGGAGGTTTGCAGGGCTGCTGACTCCACTGAAGATAGAAGTGAAGCTTCAAAGTGTTAAGGTATCCCTTCCCTAAACCTCGGTTGTTGCTCTTGCTTCTCTCTTGCCAGCACAGCCTGACCTGGAGGCATCAGAATTGTGCTGCTGTGACTTTCCTCCAGTGTCAGGCAGTAAAATACCTCCACAATGGATATAATTACATCAACGTAGCTGTGCGTCTGGAAGTATATCTGTTCTCACGTGAGACAGCATTGAGCTCAACTGCTCTAAGTCACACATGGGGCTAGCTGTACTCGCTGCTGATTTAAGTCTGTTAGCTTTAAAAAAGACAGATTACATTCCTTGTGTAACCGTGCATTTGGACGTAGCCCAGACCTGAATAATCTGTCTTTTGGGATGGAATAAAGCGTCAGTATAATGACAAGCAGTTTTCAGAGGGTGAATCCATCTTGCTTCAACACTAATATGAGAAGAGAGACAAGCTTTCTAAAATAGACATTTCAGGTTTGCATAGTACACCTCTGATTGTTGCTTCTGGCTTCCTCTCCTGCTTTTTAATCGTTGATATCCTCATCTTTCTTTCCCTGTCTTTGCTTCACATCTGGACACTGTAGCAATTTCCAATCCACTGGTGTGCATGTATAGGGGACACATCTGAGAAGGAAAGCAGTTTTCTTGTCCCCGTGTGGTCCCTGTCCCTATCAGTGAGTCCCTGCTATGGTGTACCGTGTGAAGCAGCTCATGCTGACCGTCTCGGTGATGAGATGAGGAGGATGATAATAGCTGTCAGAAGTGATGAGTGTTAAAACGTATCTAACAGCTAGAAAGTAATACAGGTTTCCTTAGCAGGTACAGTGAGACCTTGGATCCTGTGCCAAATCAGCAATTCTTGGTGACAATGGGAACTTTCCCCAAAATACTCATTTTTCTTTCTGTGGCTTTTTAAGCTGTTAAGTGTTGATTTGAGATTTTATCTAAACTTCAAAACAGAGCTTAGCTGAAACTGTGGAATTGAACTGATGAGTTAAAATTTTGAATTTCATGTGGTTTAGACTAAAAAATATGCTGGTCTCTTGGGACCTGTTAAGATTTGAGAGTTCATATACTTTGGGAATCTCTCTGAAGGCTGGCTGAATAAGAGGGTAAATACAAGTTTCTGCTATAGAAGTTGATGGACCTTTTGTTACATCAATACAGGTGAAAGATTTCAGAAAATGCACTAACTTGTTTTCTGATGGGGTAGAAGCAGCATCAGGATACTATCTGTGTCAAATGACCAGCTATGCTGCACATTCAATAAATAACAGAAATCTGCACTTTACCCCAGCGTGTTTTTAACTGAGAAGGGAATGTTTTTGCTGAAAAGAGAGAGAGTGTAAATTCAGGGTATGTGGGCTAAGTGGTGGAAAACCCTTGATGATGTTTGGTGGCACTGAGTGCCTCCAGAGAAAGCATGGAAATTAACAGTGTTTCATGGAATCGCTGTATTGCTTATCCCTCCCCAAACACCCATGCACACACTATGGGAGAGTATGGGTGGGTCTTGATGTGTTTAGGGCTGGTGCTTTTTCTTGGATTCTTTTGCGAAACAGGCTTCCTCCAGCGCGTTCAGCAGTAGCACAGGAGCCAGCTGTGCTCACAGGTGGGAGGTGTGAGCTGGGGCTGTGGGTGTTTTTTTTGTTTGTTTGTTTGTTTGTTTGTTTTCTGTTATAAGTTATTGGGCAGAGCAATATCACCTTGTATCTTTTTCTGTAGTGGTTACCCACAAAAATGGTATTATGTCTTAGGGCTGGAAGAGATGATGTATTGTGAGATGACCAGTTTCAATGCTACTTAGAGGCAGTGAAGCGAAGCTCCTGTTCCTATATCAGAATCCAATCTGCCAATGTTGCAGTTTGCCTGTTAGGCTGCTTTTTGTGTGCTCAGGATGGTGTGAATAGGTGATGTAAGTTGGCAGGTGAGAAAATTATATTGAACTGCAGGTTATGGTAGTGTTACAGGTTTTATGTCAGGCGGCCAAACTGTTTTTCAGTATCTTTATGCGAGTTATGTAGAGTTTAGTAAAATCTGTAACTTTCTATGGG
>WKFP01014814.1:181999-249389 GCA_011057875.1 Pterocles orientalis
ATTCCTTGCAACCCAGCTATTGTGTATATGGTGCCTTTTGCTCCTGTCTATCCGAACTGCTGCTCTGAACTCAAGTTCCTCCTGTCTCCCCTGGAGGTGTTAACAAAGACACCTACCTCTGCGCTTCCACGTATGTCCTGTCAGCTCTGCTTCTTTCTTAGAAAGTCCTCAAAATAGAGAAGAATTTTGCAAACTCCATTGTAATGTGAATATATGCTACATGGAGGCAGTGCACTCTTTGGTGGTCTGCCGTTAACTGTGTGTGTTTGTATGTGTCCCTCGGAGAGTTCAGCAGGAAAGTTGCCCCCTTGCCTTGTCAAAGCTCCTGTTCTTGGTGTCAGTCCCATCTGGCTGATGGCTTTGATTGCCTGTGTTTCCTTCTAAATGCTGATAAACCTGCACTGCCACGTTTTACTTATCAGTTAGGCAGGAGTTTCCCCTTTCCCTTTAGAAAAGGGTTAATTAAGTATATTGGCAACCCTTCTTGCAGAGAGAGAGAGAGAGCACTTAACCTCTTAGGCCCAGCCTGCCTGGCACGGAGAGACATCCTGCACACAGTTCCCTGAGGATGTGGCCCTGCAAAACCCCGCAGCCCTTGGCACAGAGTGCTCTGCTTTGGAGCTCTGCCTTCCTAGTGGCATCAGGATAATTTCAATAGGGCATCTCCTGCAATGATAAGCAAGAACAGAACAGGCAGGAAGGATTTTGACACAATTTTTCTTTCACGTTATTTTCCAGCTCTAAAACTAAATGGGCACTTTCAGGATGATTTGAAGTTGAAAGTTGCCCTTCTGTAGTCTCTGCCCTGGGGGATATTTCTGGGGTAGTGAAGGCAATCTCAGCGCTTGTCTGCAGTAGAAATTAATCTCTTGTATTTACTGGCACTAAATGGGAGGATAGAAGCCTACCTTCGTGGCACATGGAGAGGGGCAGGAGGGAGAGTCTTCAGAAACTCCTTCAGCAGGAATCACTGGCACTAGTTGGGAATAAAAGGCAGAGGGAAGAAATGGAGAGGAGGTATCAGACTTCCAAGGGCACAGCAGAGAATTGCTGTCTTGGGGGAGGGCCCCACGTCAGCTGGATTTCCCATCCTACGAGACAGAAAGAAATATAGTGTAGAACATAATGGTGTGTGGGATGAGGCCTGCTTGCGATGAACATAGTGTGTCTCTGCTCTGTATGGACCCGAGTGTCTCTTACTCTCTGTGGATGTCCTACATCAGTAGGATGCATGCTTGCAGCTCACCGAACTGCTGCAGGTATTGCATCTGTCCAGAGTATGTTCAGAGCACATTAACTCTGCCCACTGCTGGAAAGAGCAGAGGAACTTTGGGTTTCGCAAGCTGCGGATGGTGTGTTGCAGACCTGATGGTGTCTTTTCCAGGGTGCTGAATGTTGTGAGAGGGCAATGTGACACATTAAGTGGGTCCAGTGGCTTTGTGTGCATGGGGTCACAGTGACTTTTGAGGCCTGCTGGGTTTGAGTGGCAGTGACTGACAGGTTTGAGACTGGCAGTGGTGAAGGAGAGGTGACAAACAAGTACCTGCATAGCGACTGTGCCATAGCCTCAGGCAGGGAGCCTGGAAATAGCATCATCTCCCACCAGCACGGCACACGCTGCAAGCCATGGCATATAAAGCAGGAGAAATGCTGCCCTTGGTAGGACCTGTGGAAGAATTGTGCAAAGCTTGGCTCGGCTCTCCCCTGCAGAGCTGCCTGGCTGTGCCTGGGGGAGTCTGGAGGGATAGGGAAAGAAACCTGTAAAAGAGTCCTGAAATGACAGCAGGTGAGTCCCCTCCTGCGGCTCAGTGTGAGCCTCTGCTGCTTCTGGGAGGAATTTCCTTGGCAGAGGAATGGCAGTTTGTGCCGGAAGGTGCCCTGGGAACCCTATGGACATGGATGGCTGCCTGGCCTCTGCTCTGGGGTGCCACGGCACTGGGGACATACTGTGAGGGTACCCCCTGTAGGAGGAAGATGGTGGAAGGTCTTTGGATTATTTTTCCCGTGCTAATTAAATATGTTCATTTTAGAAAGAAAACCTAAAAATGCCGAGAAATAAAAAGTTTAACTGTAGCAACTTTGAGTCTATACCATCAACCAGACTTCTGTGTAACAACCACTTGTGAGAGCAGTTGAATATTCTTGCAGAAACAGGGACTTCTGGATTTAAGTTCTTTGTTTCTCTCTTCTCATCTTTCCCTCTCAATGCCTGTCTCCTCTCTCAGTTCCTTTCCTTGCCCTTTTCAAGACCTACTGGATGTGAACCGCAGCAGCAAGGAGGCAGGTTGCATGGGCAACACATGTGCTTCTCTATCCTGTAACAGGCGGCAGCTGGTCCCAGCAAAATGCAGGCAGAGGGGGGTTTGCATCGTCAAAACACATCCTGTGATCTCACAGATTTAAAGCAAAATGAAAGGAGCAAATCTGCCCTGTGAAGCAAGCATGGTAAAATCACAACCACAGACGTTAAAAAAACAAACTAGAAAAAATGTTTATAAGAAATTTCTTAGCTTTTTTTCAGTAGCTATTAAGTGTAATGTCTATGGAAGGTTGGAATATAGCTGACCCAATTGTGTAGTTAGTCCAAATTCTTTAGACGCATAAATGGTTGGAAGGAGAAAAGAACCAGGGATGAGTGAACCAGGAATTCCATTCTGCAGAGAAGAGTTACAGCAGCCAAGTGCCTTATATACCAGCTCGGAAGCTGTCACGTGTATCTCATGGGTATGAGTTTCCATGGAAATTTTTTATTTCTGGGGAGACTGAAAGTCTTTGTAAGAAATGGAAAAAGTCATCCAAAAACTATTATTTGAGAGTACTGCCTTGGAATAACAGTACAAATACCCCAGAGCCACACAGAGCTTGCTTTGGCGTGGGAGCCAAGTGACATCTCTGTGCACATCTGAAGTGTTTAATTAGAGAAAAGTAAAACCAGAGAGAAAGGAACACGTTCAGCTACCCCTCCACTGCCTGCCTGATATAAGAAGCAGCTCTTTGTAGTTGAGTCACATGCCTTGAGCTTGGCTTAGGGAAAATAATTTTCTCATGTTAATATTTTTGTTGTCAACGATGTAACAGCTTTTGCAACGACACATTGATAGTTTTCCAATCCTCTGCCTCATAGACATGATTTCAGCAGTGAGGTGTATGCTTTTGAAAAGCATCTTTGCTGCACACTACAACTTCTCAGTACCTTCTGAAGCTTTTGTGGTGTACTTTCTCAATGACTGTTGAATTTTGTGTGCTTTGGGTTCAATGCTGTTATTCCTGGAACAGTGTAAATATAGTGAGGTCTTGAACAACTTCAGAGTGCCACCCTCTTTCTGCTCTAGGTGGAAAACTGTTAACACACGAACACAGATGTTCCACCTGTGCAACTGAAGATCAGCAACTTACTTAACATTTAAGAAACCATGACTGGGACAGCAGAGCAGGAAGGAATGGGAAAGGCTGCTGAATGGTTTTATAAGATGATCTCCAGTTACCAGTGAGCACCATGGTACTCTGAGGCGATTGTATTCCCTGTCTTTCAGATGTACTGGGGCTGTAAGAACTGCAGCTGAGAGTTCAGCTCACCTGGCACACTCAGGGAGCATACATGATGTTCTGACTCTGGGCACACTTAACAGTATGAATGGGTTTCGTACCAAGTAACTCTTAATATTATTAATATATACAATCCACTGTTAGGTTAATAAATGGTAAGAGGCTGAATTGTTGGAGAAGTTAATTCGGTTTAATACTGATTAGTTCCGTTAAGGGGCTGTAATAGTTGTACTGCAGAAAGAAACCTGTTATAATGAAGAAAATGCATCTGCCACAGCGCACAGAGCTCCAGTAAGAACCCTGTGATGGGCCCGCTGAGGCGTCTGGTGCCAGTCAGAGGAGGGAGCCTGCCCGGGGTGGGGAGCTGCTGTGGGGGGGTCTGTGCAGGCCACCCTGCCAGCCAGCTGAGGCTCTCTGCAAACCGTGTTTAGAAACCTGTGTGCCCATGGCTGGCAGAGACACCCAGCAGCAGATGATACTGGACAGACCACAGTAGTTCCCAGTGCCTGTTTTGCCTCTTCCCAGCCGCCCCTGGGCAGCACTGGGGGTGGGAGGGAAAGAGGCAGCCAGGGAAGCAAAGGATTTGCTGGAGGGTGCAGGAAACATTAGCCAAAGTGATTCGGAGGTTGTCTGTCATCTAAGAAGAAACACAGCAACTAGAGAAGGTTGTGGATGGCTGAGGAAACACCATTATTATTACTCTCATGTTTAAGAAAGGCAAGGAGGGAGGACCAGGGGCACAGGAGGCCAGCCAGCCTTGCCTCAGTCCCTGCAGGGATCATGTCTTCTTGCAGACTGCTCCCAGTCCTGCACAGGAGGCAGTCAGGAACAGCAGCACAGACTGAGTGTGGCATATAATTTGCTATGATGAAAGGACTGGCTATGCAGGCAAGGAGGGAATACCCAGACTCTGCTGATTCACTGTCTCCACCAATGCCAACATTTATGTTCCTGTCAGATCAGTTATTACTGCTGGGCCCTTCTCGAGCTAGTGCAATGTCTGAGTTATTTTCATACTTCCTTAAAATCTGTAATTGATGTCTTTGATTTGATGATTAATTTTACCTATAAAACTTAATGTGAGCAATGGAAAGAAAAATTTTATTACTGGTTTTGGTTACCTGGTCTAGTCTAGCAAGAGATTCCTGCAAGGTTAATTGAGCGTTTAATGCACAGCTGACCATGATCCCAGTACTCAGAAAGGGAAAAGAGAGAACCAAGGGGAGCCTCAATTCAGAGACAGGTGAGAGTCTTTGGATTAAATTACCTCCAGGTGAAGCTCTGACTCTAAACCAGGGTCTCCCCAGCTGTGGCTCTGGCAGTGGAAGGACCCAGCAAGAGGTAGCTGGCTTCTACCACTTCCTTGCTGGGAGGAGGAACCCTGTGGTGGTTCTCGGTGGTGTAGAGACTCCTGCTGAGTTTGTGCAGGTGTTTTAAACACCCCTGGTTCACCGACCAACTGGTACCTGCTGGTAGGGTTCAAAGCAAAGAACAGTGCAGAGCTCGGAGGTGAGATGCACAGATGGAAATAAAGTAGAGGATACTGATCAAAGTGAGGAAGAGAATAAATCAAGGTAAGAAATGCTCTCCTTTCCTAGACAGAATGAATCTGGGGGGACAGGATGTTTCTGTGTGAAAAAAGAAGAATGAAATTAAAACCCAGCCAGGGGGAGAAGTCCATATTGAGCTGTCAGCAGGAGAAGTGAGAGCAATAGAAAGAGAGGAAGAACCCAGCAGGTGAGGTCTAGGGGAGAGATTTAGATGGGGGGAGCCAGAAAGTAAGTTAATAGAAAGTAAAACAGGAATTCAAAAAGACTGTAGGAAAAAAAAAAACAGGTGGAAAAAACAACTCTGGGGAAAGAACAACAGGTGCTTCAATGAGATCCTGCAGTTCACCTGTGGAGGTGGGTTAGTGCGTGTGTAAGAGGACACTGTTTGCTGGGGTTTTCTTTTACTTTGTGATCTAAGGTAGGCAATTCTTTTGAATTGAGTGAGTTTGGGAGTCTGGCATGGGATGGAGAGCGGAGAGCGAGGCATTGAAAATGAAACAGAGAAAGAGGTACCACATTGGTTCTTTGTGTTCCTGATGCTCAAGTCTCCAAAGTCCAAACCCAAACAGAGTTGTACTGTGTCACCTCTAGTGAGAGCTGCATTGTAGAAAAGTGACACATCTCCTGTACTTTGCCTAAAAGATCCTACGTGGCTTGGGAGGAGAAGAGAAATGAGATGCTCAGAGACTAGCAACAGAAGTTAATGTTTACAGTGCAGTAGGAAATCTTTAGTGTATCTTCCTGGGCAAAATTAGTAACATTGAGTTTTGAAAAAGACCTGTGAACTATTTGTATTCTGCATCAAGTTTAAACATTGTGAAGAATCTCAGTGGAGTTTCTCTGCTAAACTGAATTGAGACAAAATTGCCAGCTGGCCCAGAGGGCATTTTTCATTCTTGATTTAAAATACCATAAAATTTTCAGCAGAATTTTTAAATTATTCCGTTGTGACATAAATTATCTCTACTGCACTTTGCACTTCAGTAGACACAAATAGTCTCTGAGTTTCTTTGTGGGCAGTTGTGAGTCTACTGCTGGTATCTGAGCTAGTCAGAAATGGAGAGCTTCTTGCTTGAGGGACTTCCTATCTGAAACTTGCTTCCTTCCATCTGTGAAAGCATCTTGGCTTACTTATTTTCAGAGCAGCCATGAGAACCCATTTGCTGTTCTGATGCAAGGCGAGATGCAGGGAACTGTGGCCCATTTGTAGCTGCTGGGTTAAGAGGAGAGTGGTTCCCTTGAGCAGCTGTCTGCTGAAGATGTGTGTAGGAGCAATGAGGGGGAAGATAAGGGGTGTCCACAGCACGGACAGCGGTAATGCTCCCTGGGGACCCTCCTGGGAATCTGAATTATAACTGTCATGTGAGGGGAAACCACCCATCCCTCCTCACCTGGCCAGCGTAGTGCAGTGTGTAGGCTAGAGAAAAAGCGCTACCAGCCTGGCAGCACGACGGCAATGCTGTCGTTTTGCTGGCAGTTGAACTCGCAGCATGTTAGGTACTTGAAGCTTGTAGTTTTAATCCTTGCCTGAGCAGTGGAAAGCATTGATCAAGCTGTCTCTCCCCAAATACCACACTTCAAAGAGAAACCTTCTTACGCACAGTCATTTCCCATAATCTCTTCAGTGCTGCAAGGCAGTATATGTCAAGAGATTTCCTTGTGTTAACCTAAATAGAATTCTTAATAATTAAGACAACCTAGTCAAGTCCAAATAAATTCAATGGCTCATATTTAATATTCTTGTTAGAGTCCTTATGAATTAGGCAGAAATGTTAGCAGGAATTCAGCTAAACAGATGTCAGTAGTAAATAATAGAAGCCTGGACTGCACCCAAGTCAGGTCTTAAACTGATTAATATAAGCAACTGGCTGTAAGTCTTTCCTGAAGTCCGATGGTTTTAAGACTGGTAATACCACTGCAGGATGCACAGTGGTGTATTTCAAAACCTAAGTCCAACTTCTAAGGAAGCTGATGCAAAATCAGTACCTGTTAGCATATCTTGACAGCCTGGGTACTACTTATCTCCAGATAATGTTTGATGATTAGTATTCAGTGCTTCTAGCGTTTTCCCAAAGTGCTAGCTCTGAGTGAAAGCAGACCACATTAGAGCAAGATGTGCTTTTTTTTAAGTGATGAAAATAAGCAGGGAATTGTAACGACATTTATTAGGTGCTTGTTGCACAATGGAGCAATGCAGAACTTAAGGAGCTCAAAGTTGGTGGCCCAAGTATAGGGCCGTGTACGTGGCAGAAGTAGGTTTCCCTTTGCAGTGTCTCTTGATGGTGAGCCTCACAAAACTGCTGGTTTGGTGTTTTGACTTTATGTTCTGGGAATTCCCACCTTTTGGAACATTTCTCTTAAATACTTTAAGGTGTTTACGAAATGTGGCTACCCAAGCCTAAGGAGCCTCTATAAGTCCCTTAAGACTTGTGGTCATATTGCACTTCTCAGAAATCAATGGCAGCATCATGAGGACAGGTCAAGCCAGCTGTCAAACCCAAGCTTTGGAGCGAACAGGCCCCCCAGGGCCATGCTCCCTCTGGCTGTCACCTCTGTGCTGCACTCTTCCAGCAGTGTGGCTCAGCTAACAGAACTGTGTCTGCGTGTTTCTAGCGGAAATCGTGCTTTTGTGTGCGGTGTGTGAACGCCGCTAGATTTGCAGACCTCGGTTTGGTGCATTTGTGCTGGGCCATGCTGTTGGTTTTGCTCCCTGCTTGTATCTCTGCCTGGTGCCCTTCCAGCCTGCGGGCCACACACAAACAGAGGGTGAACTCCTTCGTTAGGCATCACAACCTGGAACATACTAAACAGCTGGATGCAAACGAGCCCTGAAGAAATTAAATGAGGTGTTCAGGGACAAAGAATGGTTTTTCTAGGCAATGACAAATGGGTCCAAATCTTGGTTTTATGTACAAGTAATGACTCAGGAAGTCACTTGATGTGGGCTTTTCACCACGGAAGCCTGTCTGATAGCTGTCTCTGCGCAGGCTGCCATGCCCACTGCTGGGACCTGAGGAACAACTGCCCCAGAGCCACCTTGGGTCTTCACATAGTAGTCTAACTAACAATTTGTCTCCCTTTTATTTCCTTATTTTAAATGATAATTAGTCTAGCATGGCTGGTTATCTGATTGCTGTTGAAGTAGTTTAGCTGGATTGCACTGCATTCTTGAAATATTTCCTCTCTTCAGATACCTGCTTTAATGGCTCCCCAGTCCTCTGTTTCGAGGTTTTATCTATGAATGGTCTTGACCAACTTACCTTCACTTAATTATTGCACTAACTGCTTCAGTGGATTAAGAGAACGCACCTAATGTGATATATTTGGATTTTAATAACTCAGTTGATATTTCCTCATTCAGATTTCCATTTTATTAAAAAAAAAACCAACACAGTTGGTTTGAATAGGACCATGGCCATGTGGACTGACAGCTGGCTGAAAGCTTTTACACAAAGGCAGCGCATTGATGTGGGAAAGGCTTCTGGAGGAGAGCTGCCAGAATCAATTGCGGGACTCGATTCAAGTTCATTGCTGGTTGGGAAGATGTGTTAAACAGGACGCTAATGAAATTTGCAGATGATACTAAATTAGAAGGTATTGGAACACCAATGAAGAGAAATTTAAAAGGCATCAATGACCATTAGAAAAATGAATGGAATGTCTACTAAGAACTGATTCATTTTAGGAAAAAAAAAAGATATTTCTAAAGGAAAATGATCATGTATGAAACTAAAGAGGGAGGAGAAAGCTTAGAGGAGGTAGAAGCACTGCCACTCGATGTTTCACAGAGATCAAATACTCTCTTTATATGTGTTAATGGCCATGAAAAACCACTGTCATTCTGGGAGCTGTGTCTGAAGATATCCTGTTCGGAGCAGGGCGTTAACTCCCTTTAAACAGCTTGGCCTGTCCCAGCACCAGCGCAAGGAGCACACCGAGGGCAGGTGTGTGTCTTGTTCCTCTCTATTTGGCATCTTTGTCAAGTGCTCTATCTGTTAAAGAGCGACGACATCCAACTTTGTTGCAAATTGTGGGAGGTTTGGCTTTGGTGTTTAATGCAAAGCTGCATGGGAAGTTGTCCAAAAGCAACACTGGTGAATAGTTTGTTGCAAGGAGTACTGTCATTTATTGATGGTTCCTTCGTTAGGAAATTACTTTTTAATAAATGCTTGTCTCTTCTGCAACTTTACAGAAAAGATCATCCCTCACTCAGATCCGTATTTAATTACTGTTAAGTTCTCTGTGTGTCTGTAGGATCTCTGGAACACGGAGCTTAGGCTGCAGAACTGCAGTAGATAACTCTCCCAAGTACTACGTGTTACACTCACAATGGCCCTGTTTTGTTTTGTTTGTTTGTTTGTTTTTTCCCTGAAAACTATAAAGTATATCTTATTTCCAGTCCTTTCTCCCCACCATCCTCAACATAACAAACTTTCTTCTGCTTGACCCGGAATCAATGTCGGAGCAAGTGTCATTGCTCACTATCAGTAATCAGTGCATGATAACTGTGCTTATTAAAACATAGATTGATTTTATTAATATGAAGACCGACAGCATTACAGATACCTAACGCAGCCCCAGTAAAACCTAGTAAGAATTTATATTTGCTGCTGGTTATCATAAAAATTCACATTTCTTTGGTTTTTGTTTGGAGGTTACTTTTCCCATTGGTTTATAGTTACTGTTCACTGAAGTGCCCACAAATCTTCTCTGATATGATATACAGAAGCATAAGTGGCAAACAGCTGATAAATTTTACTGCTGATGTGGGACTATGATCATGCTGTGATGAAATACGTTAAATATGCTGCTTTGAAAATGGAGGCTTCTGATTTAGAGGGGGAAATTAATCTGCATTTATAATATGTGTTTAAGTTGCAAGTGAAAAGAAAATATTTTTTTAAAAAAGAACATGGTCATAGTGAAATTAACAATTGTGAAACTTTCTATGTGCAAACACAGATGTAACTCTTCTTAAAAATTATTCTCTTGGCTTGGAAATTCAGTCTCCCTTAGTCATTCAGGACATAGAGTCAACCAAGAACTTGCTTTATCCTTAGTGACTTTCAGATATTGCCAGGCAGTGCTCACGTTCTGCAGGCTCACACAAAAGATCAGGGGGGAAAAAAGGAAATCTATATGTTTATAACAGTCGGATGATAAAATCTGACATGACTTTGATCTCCCTCTGCTTCTTTCATGCACTACACATGGAGCTTGGTTTTTGTTCACTGGAGCTTGGGCAATGCGATGAGTGGTTGTGTTTTCCTTTCCTTTTAAGAACAGGAAAACATGTTTTATTTCTGGCTTCATCAAGCTAGTTCTTTACTAGGACCATTCATACAGAACTCGAAAACAATAATGCTCCTGAGGCCATGGAGTCACCTTGCAGTCTCTATTATGAAAGAGGAGCTAGAGGTGTACATGATGTATATGTGAGACATACCTGTTGCTGGCTGGTTGTGAACTCATATCTCGGGCAGCATCAGCTATCGTGTGAAGTTTCTATATGAGCTGAAAACCAAGTTTTCAGCATAAACACCCACTGAGGAATTCTGTGGAAATGCATCCATAAATGTTTGAAGTTAGGCACATCCCATTTCTTGTGCTCTGTAGTGTACTTCTGAGCAGATGGTGAAACCTCCATATGCTTATAGCAATAATAAGGAACTCGTGCAAATACAGACATGATGAAATCAGGAGCTGGCTAGATGGGCTGAGAGCAGCTGAGCTCTTTTTCTGATGGCAGTGGAGGTAGTGTTTGCAGTTTCTTTCACTGGCTGCTGGTGATTAAACTTGATTCAACCACAGTGTTCCTGGAATATTTTAATTACATTTGCTCTTTGTAGGCTGTTTTGATATCAAGTGAACTTTTAAAAAGCCACAATCATCTTCTACAGAACTAAAAGTGAATTGAAATTCTGCCGTGCAATTTTGAGCTGACATTTTTATAATTACAGAGAAGCAGCTACGTAAAAATAACATTCACACTGAGTGCCAGAGCCCAAGGCTGTTCCCATGCAGTGCCCTCGTGTTAAAGCCTTGCTGCGGGAACACTGGTGGCCAGAAATGAGAGGTGGATTTGGGGGAGAAGGGATGAAGGACTGAAAGGTCTTTAGCAGAGCTGTGGCTGTTGTTTGCAGTGGGGCTGTGGGCATGCCGTGGTTGTGCCGCCTCTGCTACTGCTGTGTTTCTGAAGCGCATTAAAAAGTGCTGGTCAACTTGCGCAAAAATAACTTTATGGCTGATGCCATAAAGACGAAAGAATAAAGGAGACAGCCTGTCTAAGCTAGCAAAGCAATTACCTGGGGTTTTGGGGGGTAAGATGAAGTGGGTTTTAATTTGTGACAGACTATAATGTGGTTTGGGTTTCTGTAAATGTTGGCAGGCTTTGTTGTTATCATCTATGCAGTGATAAAGGAAAGTTGTGTCTGTTAGTGGTTCATGCTTTCAGCTTGGTCTGGATCAGTGATATAAGTATCAATCCAACGTAGGTCTACTATATTGAAAAGTTGGAGAAAAAGCAAGTGGCGACGTTAAAAACACGTAAGCAAAGTTAACAGCCCATGTGCAGGAGCAATCTTGCCCTATTGGATATGTTGATCCCAGTGTTCCTGGACGTGGGGCGGTCTTTAACTCGTAATCAACAAGTTCAGATATTTTGCAATCAAATCAGCAGTAATCTAATACTATAGAAAAAACAAGTTATATTGGTCTGTTATACTGGTTTGTTCAATAGCTCATCAATGGTGCAATAAATGCAGGCTACAGCACTTAACAAGGCTATAGGAAAATCATACTAATGGCGAAACATGAAAAGCAACTATTATTTGCAGGGAATAATTGTGATACATCTGAAGTTTCATATTATCTACCTCAAAGTAGTGATGAGGCTGTGATACAACATCTCGTTGAAGTCTTTTCACCTCCCAAGGGAAACAATTAGAAAATATTACAACTGAAATAGCTCTTTGGATTCTTTGGAGTCACCATCATTAGAAAGTGGGAGTGAATATTTGATTACACATGCAATCAGGAGGGAAATTACGGCATGTTACAATATTGCTGCTGGTCAGTATGCACTGGGAAGTAAAATGCTTGTGCCTGGCGATCCTTGCAGAAGGATCCGGCATGCCTGGAGGGGGACAGCCAAGAAAAACAGTGTTTACCCCATAGGGAGCCTCTGTACACTGAGGAGGGTGAAGCAGGGCGTGTTGAAGACTTTTATTTACATGTTCAAAACAACAGCGGTTTGCATTCATTCTGTTTCCCCGAGATTTCCTACATGACCATGTACAGGCTGTTTGTCCTGATCCAGTGTTTCTGGCTGCCTGCGTGCAGGCTTGCTAGGCAGGCAGTGTGCTGTGGGGCAAACGTGGTCTGAAAGACAGCTCCCCCCCACCTTACTGAAAGTCAGTGTTTCCACCTTCTCTGAAGGGAAGAGCAGACACGTCCCCTGAACATGTCCCCTGACCTTCTCAGTGGTATTTTCAAGGCCAGAACATCTCCCTGGGAAAAGCATCCCCACTTGTCTACCCACAAGGAAGAGTTTTACTCGTTTCCTTGCCTGAAGCACGTTCATGGAAATTGTCCTGTGGGCTGTGTTTTTGTTGCTGACTTAACCTGAGCCATCTCTGCTTGTATTAATTACTACAGAATTAATTTAGCTTGTGCAGGAGCTGCAAGACCACCAACTGATGTTTGCATCATGCAGTGTGAATGCATTAGCAGCTGGCCAGCTGTGTTAGTTGAGCTCCAGTTTGCAATCCCTGGCAGGCTGACAAAAACTCACTTTAATGCAACACCACATGGAAATTAAGGGGACTTGTAGATGTCCTTTGGAGTTGAATTTGGAGGAGCGGTAACAGTATTTTATACAACTTCATCCTCAAGAGCAATCGCAAGGTGAGGCGTGCAGAGACCTGGGTGCCTGAGGCTGCGCACAGGAGAAGGGGCTCTCGCGTCGGTGCTGGGGGGGGGGTGACTGCAGTCAGGGAAGGGGGGAATCAGTCCTATTGGAAAAAACAATTCCCTCTTTTACTAAGTCAATGTTCAAAAAGAAAAAAAAAAACCAACCTGGCTTGGGATTTGGAAAAGATCCTAAATCCTTTCAGCTCTTTGTCACTAAGATGGGGCTTCTACTCCTGTTAGTTAGTCCTGTTTAAGTTGTCACATCATGATAGTCTCTTTAGCACATCCTTCAAACAGTCACCTTCTCTAATCAGTTTGCTCTGGATACCGATATCTCACCTGTTTAATAAAGACACTAGCTCAAAAAGATCAGTTATGTGGCATTTTCTTAACACATAGTAGATCGAAAATTAAGTGTGTTTGTGTTTTGTGTCTATATTGGTACTTGAAAAACAAGTTTGTTTATTTTTATCTCATTGGGTTTGTAGTTTGTCTGTTTTCAAGAGGTACTTGTCAGTAAATCCTTATTCTCTTAGCTTCAGAAGCACCAGCCAAGAGCTTTTGTGAAAGTACTAGATGCATGGAATTACAATGAACGTGAAAAGGATAATGTCATTCCATACAGAATATATCCAAGTTTCTACCCAAAAATTGAAGTGTACCTTTGAGTCAGGTGAAAGAATTGCTCACTGATCTCTCTAGTATTTTTTGAACCATCAAGAAAATTCAGCCTTCCAAAACAGCCTCAGAAAGGTTCGGGTGAGTGGAGGCACCAGGTGTAATTACAAAAGAAGGAACAGAAGATCAAAGAACACACGGAGCACAGTGCAGGAGAAGACTGCACAACGAAGCTGAAGGGGGAAAAGAAGACTGCAGGAAAAGTTAAAGGACTTGAAATTTTTCAGGTACAAAAGGAACAAGAGGTCACTGAAAAATTCAGCAGGGCTTCAAGAAGCAATTTATTGACAAAAGCAGCAGATATTTCTCAGAGGGGCTTGATGAATTCTCAACCTCGTGCTCACCTGGCAAGATGGGGGTCAGGTGCCAGAACAATAGAAACTTGCCCCGAGGAAGGGAGGAGATGCTGGAGGAAATCGCATCCATCCAGGGTCAGGCAAAATGTAAGGAGCCTGTGATGCTTCCCAGCGCTCCAGTAAGACAACTTTCGTGAAGTCATTGTTAATCAACTTCAAGTGGGCTAAGGGCCAAATAATTTCAAAAAATAAAGATTTCTTTTTTTTTAATCCTCCTCTCCTGTTTTTCCTTTCATTCTCTGTGTGCACTCACTCTCCCTGCCCCAATTCAGTATTTAAAGTGCTGTTACCATTTGTGGGCAAGCCTGATTGTGAGAGACTAAAGGCAAAGCCGGCTTCAGTGAGCCTGTTGGGTGTTCTGTTTATCTCGCTCATCTTCCCAGGTGATGCCCTGCAGCTCAGTCCCATGCTCCTTTCACCCGCCTTTGGTACATGTTGGATTTCAGTTTTATTGCTGCCTGACCTTAGAGCGCAGCTAGGCACAGTAAACCCCAGGAGTACGGACGTGAGGTGGTGTTAGACCTCATCCTCTAGATTGAGCACAAGATAAAGAGTGTGTCAGATATTTGGATGCTGATTAGTAAATGACAAAAGATTTGGTATTGGTGCATGTGAAATGTGGAGGCATTATTGGTGAGTAGAATTTATCTAAAATGATTTCAGATTTACTGCTTGTAATGGTTTGTTCACTTCTGGAGTTTGCTTTCTAGAGCGGGCCCTTCCCTTTCCCAGCTTCCGAGCTGTGGTCAGCATCTTGCAGGGACAGGGCGTGTAAGCTCTTTGTGGAAAACAACTTTTCTCAGCAATCATTGGTCTCTACCTTCACTGTCTATGAATTTCTGTAAATGCATCCGATAAAGAGATTTTCTGCTCAACACCAAAGCAGTGAGCTCTTTTTCAAGTTCATCTATGACACAGCACATTTTATCTATGCCATCTCTTTTAAAATGTTACGAATGTTGGATTGGGTGTTCTGATGGAACAATTTCAAATGTGTGTGCTGCTGCTGATCCCTTTTGCTTCTGTCTGGGCCAGTCACCTTCGTGTGTGAATACTTATGCTATGCTAATCTGTGCCTTGTTCGTATATTTAGTGTCGATTAGCATAAGCAAGGTTGTTGAATGCTGTAATTTAAATGCTAGGCACAGCTATTTTGCCTGTGACAGGAAGGTATGAAAAATAATTTTAACAAATATCTGTAATCAAGAAACAATGGGGAAATAGGTTTTGAATGGCTGTATAACAACCTGAACATGAGTCCCAACGGTTTAGATTTATGGTGCATCAGTTCTCCAACCTGCACGGATTTGCAGCCAGGAAGGTTTATGTATTTGCCAACATGAAAAGAAATGAAATTAGGAGGAATGCTTTTCATTACTCATTTTAATTTTTTTTTTTTCTGCTGCTGCAAAATGTATCATGTTGTAGCTCTATGACCTCCATGCTGTTGAGCTGATAGGCAAAGCAGAGATGGGTGGAACAGCCCCTTTGGACGTGGCTCTTATTTCGAATGGAGAATGTCAGCTATAGGTCAGGCTTAGCCCTGACGCTAGCACTTCTTCTGTAGCAGCTTAGTGCTGAAAGAACCGTTCTCGGGATCTAGACATCATTCAGATCCCAGGCTACTTAGGTTAAACTTTAAATTCATTTTAAAGTTGCAGACAGCTCATTTGGGCATTTTGGACTAGGAACTAACTCTGTGTATATACGTTATGCAGCACTGTGGAGATGTAAACCTGTAAGCAGACCTGTGTGTTCACTGTCCGTACTATGAGCATCTGTGCAAAAACCCTGTTTAAGAGGGTAAGCCTGCAGCTGTGCATATGTGTGTATTTATCTATGTCCTGTTTCTAGAACAATGGCTATACGTGTGTTCAGATGTATCTTAAGTATTTGTCAAAGCATACTCTAGATTTCAGTTTGGGATCTGAGTTTTTATCTTTGTGTAAATGGCAGCAAGGAGAAAACTAACTAGGAGCCTTACAAGATCGTTTTGTTACCTACAAATGTATATTTAGAGTGAACGTTGAGGATTCATGCCAAAAAAAATACAGCATATGCTCAACTTTGGTGTAACATCTGCTCAGACTTCAGCAGTTTGTATAATTGTCATTGTGGCTTTCCTCAAAATGTGGTCTGGTAGAATTGGGCCAATCCTGCTGCAACAGGGAACACTTTTGCCCTTTATTTCTTTTTTTCCTTCCCTTCCCTTCCCGTGTCACTGGAAATAGCTCCTATCTATTACCGGACAGTGTTTTGTTTGGATTGCCAGGCCCATACTGCAAGGCCAGGAAAGGGCAGTGCCTCCTGGGAGGTGTTTTATTGTAGGTGGTTAGGTGAGTCTCGGATTTATGATCCTGGAGCGCTCTGATACCCAGAGCAGGAACAAAGAATTACTTCATTAGCATTTTTTTACAGCTGTATCTGTGGCAGGGTTTCCTAAGTGGCACAGCGTGCTGATCCTTTCTCCCGCTGCCGGTTTGGCCCTGGCAGCGCTGCAGGGACACTGCTCTGCCAGCGTGGCTTGGTCAACTCGCACTTTCACTTCTGAAGATACCTCAACTGGGTAAATTAAAAATAATATAGGTATTCTGATCTGAGTATCTGCATTTGAGTTTGGGGTCCATGTGCTTTAGTTGGGGTTGTTGCACACACCAGTGTGCTGCCAGCAATGGAGGCAGTCCCACAGTTTGTCTCGGAGCTGACTTCACCCTACCATTGCTGCCTCTTGAAACAGAATATTTTTAATTAGTTAGTAACTCCAGAGAGTATTTGGATTGGTGTATTGGACAGAATTTGAAAATAACTATCACCGATGATGTGATTTGGGGAGCACTTCAGCGTCAAGATGGAAGTTGTTATATAATTGCAATAATAATAATTCAGTCCACCAGCTAGCACTCTAGGAATGGCATAAACCCTGTTATTGGAACCATTCTTCATCTGCTGCGGCCTTAATGTGAGTTCCCTCACGTAAACGAAGTTAGGATGGAGTTACAGATGGAAATACTCACTGGTACTGCCAAGAGAAACACAATACAGGGGCACTGCAGTTATTCCCCAAAACAAGCGATTCTCTGCAAAATGCAGAGATTTCCGAATTTGTAAAGATTTTTGAGTGTCTTAGCAGTGGATTTTTCCCATCATGTCTTTGTACTTCTATGTACCTCTGCCATGTAATAATGCAACTGAAAAAAGTTTTAAACTAGCTGCTTAAGAAACAGATTTTCCAAACCTTTGTTTCAAAAAGAAAAAAAAAAACTCTTTTCCTTTGGTCAAAGGAAGCCAGGATTTGGTTCCTCTTATGATTTCAGGATTTCATCAATCCTGAAAACATTTATTGAAAATGTCAGTAATATTCAGGTACCTGATTTTTCTTTTTGTTTTTCCACAGTGAGACTCTGTCGTGGGTTAAGCAGAGCAGAGTTAATTTTTTTTTCCTTTTCCCTTCTCTTCATAAATAGCTAGCGAGAAGCTATGTTTTGGATTCCTGCTCAGGAGAGAATTGATAAGAGAAGAACGTTTATAGTTATTGCTAGGATGTTGCTATTTGTTCTCAAGGACATACATTCAGCCTTTTGGGGGGGAAGAGACAGTCTGGCTTCTAGCCTGGGATTTGCTTTTAGGTAAAGATTGAGAAGCAGACTGACCAATTATTCCATCCCATGCACGTCATACCCAGTATATTAGAAGAAAACTCTTCTAGGGGTACTGGTTTTCACTTCCGCATTCGTCTCGCTTTGGGGAGCCTGCGTTTGCTCTCCCAAGGCCTTTCCTCCCCCCTCCCCCCACGGTCGCCGTTAGCTCTCGGCCCGGGACACTCGTTTATCTCCGTTCAGTGAGTTTTGGCATCCTCCCTCTCCCGGAGGATCGTTAGCTGGTTTTTTTTTTCCCCTGCTTCGGTCAGCTCTCGGGCTGGGACGCTTGGGCTGTTATCTCCGTTCCGTGAGTGCCTCCGGGAGCGGTGCACCCCCTTTCCCCCCTTCCCTCCCCCTTTCTGGGGGAATCGTCTGTGCGGTTTCTGGGGATTATTAGCTGGCAACAGGCCGAGCCTTTTCGGGGGGGCAGTATCATTGTCAACAGGCCGAGCCTTTTTCGGGGGGGCAGCATAATTGTGTATCACCTATTCTCTCCCTCCTTTGGGGCCATTGGCTGGGAGTGGGCTGGGCCTTTGGCCATCAGGTGGGGAGGGGTAATATCACTGTGTATCACATTGCATCTTTGTATATAGTATTATTTCTAATAGTATTGTATTTTAGTTATTAAATTGTCCTTATCTCAACCCACGAGTCCTCTTTGCCATTTACCTCTTTAATTCTCTCCCCTATCATTGGGTGGGGGCAGGGACTGTGTGAGCGGGTGTGTGTGGTTTGGACCCCAGCCAAGGGCCAACCCATCACAGACTCACTGTAGAACAAACCTTATTTTGTCCTGTAGGTCCCATGATAAGGAGGTTTCAATTTAAAGATCACATTATTACACTACTTTCTTAGTCATCCCCAGTCCCGCTTAATTTACTCATATTTGTAAGCTGGAGTATGATCTTTCTGGTGCAGTTTAATCTTCATTTTAATCTGGTGAATGAATTTGGTATCTTAACTGCTGGCAGTAGTCACAGCACATGTCACAGACCTTGAGGTTTCCATAGGGACGGTGTGATTCCTCGTGATTGTTTGAATAGATACTGGTAAGCCACTGCCCTGCTCACATCTGACATTTGTTCCCAAGCTTGCCTGGGTCTGGGATTGCTGTAGCTGTAGCAAGGTATCGGACACAATCTGGTGTTGGTTGGGTATTCAGCGCAGGTGCCACATCTTAACTTCAAAGCCGGTTTATCTCCAGTCTGCAGCAAAGATTCTGCTCCATCTTACACAAAAGTAATGTGGTTCAATACACTCTAACAACAAATCAAAATATTCCCAGGCAGCATGCTAGACAGATGCTAATGTACTGCAGGGTACCTTTGTATCAAAACCAAACTGCATTTACTGCAGGCAGGTTGTTCAGGTGGAGCATCAGAAGACGTGCGTTTGTAGGACAGAAAATTCAGAGAGACATAAACCTGGCTGTTCGGTGTGCAGGATATGATGAGTTTATGAGGTGTTGGTGCTTACCTTATCTTAATGAAACTTGCCAAGCTAATCTCCTTTCTAATGTATTGTTTTATCCAGCTTCAAACAGCAAACATTTTAGTGGAATAATCCTATCAGTTTTATTCCAGTAGGAAAGATTACAGCATAGAACATAAACACAAAATCATGAATCTTCATTAAGAAAGTCGTGCTTATTTTGAAAATTATGAAATGAATGTCGTACGTCATTTCAGTTGGAGTGTGATGCCATTAATGATTAGAAAACTAAAAATTCTGACTTTTCTAGCAGGACCTGGCCAGGCGAGCATCCATGCCTGGCATGCATTCCTGGCACGTTCAGAGTGAAACAATACCACTGTACAAACTGAATGGCCTCTTATTTAGCATGCTTTTCACCTGATGTAATTTAACTTGACATGACCTGAACTTACCTGGGGGTGTCTAATGGCTGCTCTTGTTCTCTTTCACAAGACCCTGTGGCGAGAAGTGAAATGTGAAACAAAAATATCTGGTTAACTCTCCCCGTTAGTTACCCAGCAGTATGTGCATCTGTTCAATGACCTGAATTCTATGGGGTTAGTTTAGCACGTTTCTTTGAATTGCACTAGAGCAAAAGGAAAGGAGAGATCCAAGATCACCTGAATGTCTTCTCTACTCTCTTCTCCCTTAAGAGAACTCACTGGCTATAGAGTTGTTTGGAGTCAATTTATCAGCCATCCATGGAAATACGGAGTAATTAAAAATTGCTTTTTCTTTTTCAATGAGGTCTCTTTGACCGTTATCACAAGACAGAAAAGAAACTGGCTTTTAACCTGGACTGACATTTATTGTTCACATTCTCTGTATAGTTTTGACGTATTCTCTTTAATGCTTCTGGGAACAAAACACCATTGAATTCCTGTCTGTCGCTCAGTTTGTAAGTTCAAACAGTGTCGAGCTGACGCTGGGTGTGTGAGTGAGGGAGCAAGTACATGCCAAGCCATGCTTCGGCGCTGCCTGTCCCAGCTGTTGGGAGAGATGTCCTTGTCACCATGCACATGGCCAAGACACGTTTCCCTGGGATATTTTTCTGTGTTGGTTCACAATAGATGTCACTCCGAGCCTGTTAATGTAGCTGTACGCTTCCTCTGTAACGTTCCTGGGGGCTGTGGATGCTGTAGGAGGGCTCACGTGTTAAGATAAAAGGTGGTTTGAGCTTTGGGTTTGTGTGTGCACCTGGTACTTGGTGTTGGCTGCTTGATGTTCCCTGTGGTGTTTCTGGCAGCCAGGTGTCTATTTTGTGAATATTGTCACTGCTGCTGTTGGTGCCATCACAGGGACTGGGACTACGTGCCTACCTGCAGCCAGGTTATCGTCTTCCTCTTACACAGGCCAGTCTCAGGCAGGCTTTGTGGGACACGGCATGATGCAGTATCTCTGCCCCAACATCTCTTCCTGCAAAGGGAAAAGGCTTTCAGGATCTGCCATTACCACTGGCTGCCAAAATTCTCTTCAAAAGCCTGGTATGTGAGAGATGTCTTAATGTGTTACATTCACATCCATGTACCACTTGCGACGTGACATGAATTCTTTTTGCTGTGGTTGCCACAGTGCAGCAGTGGTGTCCTGCTTCTCAGCTTTCTCTGTGGCCTGATATTTCTCTGGCTAATATTCCTTAGGGTTTTCTGCTTCAAGCCACCTTGAAATTTCTCATGTATGGATTTTATAATTTTGAAAGGCAAGACTTTACTTGGCACAACGTTCAAACAGATTTCGTAGGATAATAGATGTTTTTCATCACTGAAAAGTGAGATTTTTCATCTTCAGGCACTACTGTAATGGCATCCTGAGCACAAAAGGTTGCAGTTCTTGATTCCTCTGCGTGCAGCTTCTTCCCAGGCATCCTTGGCTGTGCCAGACATGCTTTTTCTCTGAGTGCTCCGGCTCCACAGCCTGGTTTCAGGACTGACCGCTGTCCTTCTTACCTTCCCAGAATGCATGCTGTTACAAAATTCTTCCAGTTTTTCTGTTGCCCTGTGGCCATACCCCACCTCTTACTGCCAGTTTCCTTGCCAAAGCGGTATGTTCTGGGGAGCAGTGCAGCCGTTTCCTGTTCCTGCTTCCTGGCCTTTGCTGGGCTCCATCCCTTCACTGGATTCGTTCACATTAATGTTGTTCACCACCTTCCTTTTCATTTCGGCACACCAATGCCATTAGTCTTTTCTGATCATCTCCTGGCTCTCTCACCTTCTGCCTGGTTCCTTGTCGTCACCTTTTCGCAGTGTGCTGCTGCCTGTCTGTTGGTGTTCACTCCCTCCTCTGGCAGCAGCGTGCCAGGGTGACCCCGCTCAGTGCTCCCGCAGCATCCCTCCTCTCCCGCCATCAGCCATTTTTCCGTGCCATCCTTTGGGTGAGCATTTTGCCCGGGTTTCATCTCTCTCCTTTCAAGTTTTTATCTGGAAACAGTTTCCCCCTATTTACAGAAGAAATGTTCCAACCAAAGCTATAAACCAGTATCTACTTCGTGTTTTGTTCAGTTTGTCACTAGAAATGTGACGTATTCCCTTCCTGAGATCTCAGCTGTCTGTTTTGGAGTGTGACATCCTTAGGGCAAGCATTAGGTCTGCTCTGTGGAGTTGTGCCCAGCTTTATTACAGTGACAGAGAAGAACCAGCAGACAGTGATGTAGTTTTATTTTCAGCTCTCGCTATGCTGCCTCATATAGGCCAAACAACACCTTGGGGGTTTTTTTTTTTTCTTCTTTTTATTTCCTTTAAATACACAAACATAAATGTCTGTGCATACCTATGGGCAGCTTCAGTGGTGATCTGTTTTGGTATGTCCAGGAAGAGAGGCCAGAGCAGAGCCAACACATCTGATCTCAATTTCAGGAGACTGTTGCTTGACTGCTGGCTCTGAACAACGGGATGCAAAATGCTGGCTCCGTTCTCCTGCTCAATATGTTAAAGAAGAGGAGCACTCCTTATTGCTCAGACTTCAGCGCCTGGCTTTTCTAATCCTGTTTGGTGGCATTAAGTGACCACTGCATTAATTTTGTTTGGTTTGCATAGCTCGCTTTGCTATAGACTGGAAAGCAAGTGGCTTTCTAACACTTCAGTATTGTCACTGACTTATTTACATGAAAATCCAGATTAACCCCAAGCTTTAAGCCTCATCTATTCCATCTGGTTTCTCAGTTTTACTATTCACTGTCTTTAACGTCATGAAAAATATATTTCCATCAAAATGGAAGGGAGGACCTCTAGCTTTGGAGATCTGGCAAAGCTGGCTAGCATGAGAATTTGCTTTGAGGCTACAGAGGTGCAGTAATGCATCTTTTAATAGCTTCTGTTCTGCTACCTTGTCCTTACAGAGAGCAAAAGTCATCTTTGAAAACATCCTCATTTTATTATAAAGGCTCATGAGTGGAGAAGAAGAGGATGAAATTAGGCTATTGTGTGTTGCTTTTTTGGAAGAAATACTTCCCAAAAATAGGTGCTGGAAAAAAAATACCTATGTGGTAAATTCTGACTTTGTGAAAATCTAGAGTAGGAAGACCCGATATGTTCTTACATTGATAAAAAGGTAAATGATGGCCCACAAAGATCCCCAAACACTTTTTACAGGTATAGACCAGAAAAAATCTGCCTCATCTTGTTCCCTCTGGGATCAAGCTGGTTTCCAGGGGCAGAGGAGGTTGTGCCATGCTGCTTCAGTTTATCCCTGTGGTTTTTTGGGGTGGCTGTACATGTTCAGTATGTGGACTTCTCTTAGTTGTCCTCTTTCCTGCTTTCAACTGGGACAATTTCGATAATTTAATATATATTTTTAGTAAAGAAACACACCTTAGATGTACAGGTTAGTGTAACCGAAACCTTAGCAGTCTAATAAAAGAATTATTTTTATTAATAACAGAGAAATAAAGGAAAGTGATGACTACTACTGCAAGAGAAACGGTGCACTCGCCTTTCTCCTGCTCCTGGGAGTCCTGCGGGTTCAGTCTGGGAGTGCTGTGCTATGGAGGCTTGTCAGTATCTCAAGCTCTGTGCATGTGGTTGTGATGGTGATGGTGATGATTTCTCTCTCTTCTCTTCAGAGTCCAGCTGGAGCTCTGTTTATTCATTTCCTACCAGACTTTTGCACCTCGGTCTTCCTTAGCTGGTCTGTGACTGTGGAGTGCTGCTGCTTGGAGCCTCAGCACCGAGGTGACCTGAAGGATGAGTCCTTCAGTGACACTGGGGGAAGGTCTGGAGTGCTCTGGCATGGTGGGATGGATGTGCTCTCTGTAACTCCTCCCCCAAGCGAGCAGTGACTCCAGCAATCAGGCAAGTCACAGCTCAGAAAGGCTCCTGCCAGCTTTCCTGTGGAGCCTTGGCCTTAGGGTCGGGCGAAGCGCTTGGCAGAGGATGTTCTGGCACAGACATCTGAGGACAGCAACTGGTTAAAAATTTGCTAAGCAACAGAACCTCTCATTCCATTCTCTCAGAAAAGGAACATTTTCCTTCTTGCTTTGGATTTTTTTTTTTCCCCTCCCCTCCTGGATAGCCAACTCTTAGTTTCTCATGACCTGCTTGAAATCAGAGATAGCTGGAAGAGAGGGCAAGAGCCTGTGCCAGCAATCGTGGTGCATGGGCAGCTGCTGCAGGGGCGCTGCCATGGCAGTGCCTGTGCAATTGGTGCAAAATGCGTGTCTGCCGCTCCCCCCGGCTGTCATCCCTCGTGGAGGAATCCATGCCCAGAGAATCGCAGGAGCAACTGTGTGTGTGCTGCTGGGGCGACCCAGCTTGTCACCGTGGCTGGAGGTGGTTTTGTGCCAGAGCACTGAGCAGTAACTGGGCTGGTGTCGGTGGGTCCCAGTTATGAACATCTGGCCAGGCAGCAGTTGAGTGGGCACAGCTGAGAGCAGGAGCCCTGGCACTGCTGTACTAGTGCCATGTGGCATCATCCCAGCTCTCAGTTGCTTGTCGGAAGGACTCAGTTTACATTCAGCCTCAAGAAATAGAGTAGCTGCTCAGGTGAGCAGAAAGTCACCTCTGCCTTATAGTGAAGTACTCCTTCTTGGGTAAATAGCAAATGCTTCCCTGAAACCAGTGTTAGTTACTACAGTATGAAAAATGAAATTCCCTTAGTTTTTAAGCATGTAGAAAGAAGCTGTGGCCAATGCTGCCTAGGTCTCATTCCTAAAATACCCAGAAGGGCACAGGAATCAGTCACTTCCAGCTCTAGTTAAGACTTCTTAAAGCGGAGCCTACCTCGAACCACTCGAAGCTGATAAATACAGAGGGAATGACAAGCGCTTGTTATAAACAGGCAGTTTTCAGGTTTTATTTGTGTTCCTATTATGCAAATGCTCATTGCTGTGCTTTGGGAGACAAAAAAAAAATCGTCTGAATTAATTTCACCAGTGTCCTAAGTTTTAAAACTGGACTGTATATGTCTGAGGCATTCCCTTGCTAGTCCCACAGATCGACGTTGCCGGTTTGTAGGAGAGGATGGCTGATAAATCGGAGATTACATCCCGAGATACTGTGCTGAGGGAGGGTGTTTTCTCCTGGCAGTGGTCCCCATTTCTGCATGATGAAAATACCAGCCTCCCCCTCTCCTTTCCTGTATATACCCACAAAAATACCAGAATTGCGTAGTTCAGGATAGATTTAATGCAAGCATGGTCTGTCTCCATTTGGCACCAGTTGTCTTCAGTGGGAAGAGGACCTGATCCCGCATTAGGTAGCGGAGTTGTATCCATCCCTGTGACCTTGCTCACAGGAGATTTCCATCCCATAGTAACATTAGCCAGCCAGTGATATGGCTCCCTGCTTGAAGATGCTATATTTGCATTTAGTATACATAATGAACTACTTATTCTGAGCAAACCTTCTGGCTACACCCAACAAATAAGCACCTACATCACTGCCAGTGTCTGTCTACTTTGCTCTGATGTTTCAAAGTCTCCCAGATGCTTATTAAAAGCACTTATGTCTCAACTGTCGCCTCTTAGGTTGATAAATTCAGATGGTCACCTTCGGGGAAAGAGAATGTGGCAAATTCCTGCTGTGGCAAATACCTTAATTCATTAGTGTTTACGACGCTTCTGTTCCTCTGAGGTCTTCATTTTCAACTGTGAGAGAAAGCGACCGCTTCTGAACTGGTGATCTGGGATTCTGTGCTTGTCTGCCCAGGCACAGGCATGGTCCCTCCTCTTGTCCCCATTCTTGTATATTTGAGTCATGCGAACAAAAATGCATGTAACCATTTATCGCCATGATTTCATACAGATCTGTCAATACTGGTTTCCAGCCAAGACAAATCTTTTTTTCTTTCAAGTTTCAAAGAAAACTGAATATTCACATTTGCCCTCCGCCTTCATATACCATGCTGTTTCAAGTAAACAACAGTGCAGCATCAGGGGTGCAATTTTATCTTCCAAAATTACTTTTTTCTAGGGTATCTCACCATATGGGCAGCCTAATCTGTCACTCCTGGGCCAAGCTCTTTCTGCATGGCTGGGATCCAGCTGATATAAGGAATCCTGAAGCCAGCTACTTTCTAGGTGCTTTTTGCTGGAAGGAGGTTGTAGCAAGGTGGGTGTTGGTCTCTTTTCCCAAGTAACAAGTGACAGGACGAGAGGAAATGGTTTCAGTTTGGGCCAGGGGAGGTTTAGATTGGATATTAGGGAAAATTTTTTCACCCAAAGGGTTGTTAAGCATTGGAACAGGCTGCCCAGGGAAGTGGTTGAGTCACCATCCCTGGAGCTATTTAAAAGACTATAAATGTGGCACTTAGGGACCTGGTTTAGTGGTGGACTTGACAGTGTTAGGTTAATGGTTGGACTTGATGATTTTAAAGGTCTTTTCCAACCTAAACAATTCTATAGTAATATGTGCAGTTCTTTGCAACCATTTACTTTGGAGCTTTTAGGTATATAGTGCTGGTTTTCCCAGTGCATGAGTCAACTGACGTGTGGCTTTGCAAGTGGTTGATGTGACAGGAGCTGCAGCTTATTGACTTCTGCGAGCAACAGCTTTGCCTATACTGAGAAAGTTTTCCATTTTTGACATCTTGGAGACATCATGCCTGGGAACAGAGGATAGCGGAGCACAGCATCCCCCTGGCAGCCGTTGCTTTTGGTGGTAGGATGCTTTTAGCCAACGGAGGAGTCCAGAGATGGCACTGGGACCTCCTGCTGCAGGGAGGCAGGGTCACCGCAGCCCTTACCCACTGCTGGCGTCCTGATCCAGGGGTGACTGCTCAGGTGCAGGAGCACAACTCCTTCCCCAGGACCCGTGGAGGCTCTGACATGGCACCTGTGGCCAGTAAGGGCAGTGATGTGTCACTGAGGTGGCAAAGGAGGTGCAAACCCTCTTTGCTCCCTGTTTGCATGAGAAGTGAGATGTCCAGGCCCATCCTCACCTGCTGATTTCTCATCTTGGGAACTGTGGCCTGAAGCACCACTGTTAGGTGAGGGCACATCTACCGTGGCGTCTGGCCGCTCTCCATCCAGCCTCTGTTGTGTGCACAAACGCCAGGAGTGGTGACTTCCCACACGCGCACTGTAGCCTGTCTAATATTTCAGTGTGTAAACATAAATAAAATATTCATAAAATAACTATAAATATTTAAATAAAAAAAGAGCTTAAGAATCTCGTACAGCTTTTCAGTGCCTTGTGGAGATCACATCAGTCTGAGGGATGCTGGAGAAGCCTGTTAGCCCAGGGGCTGCGGGACCACAGCCTGGGGAAGGAATCTGGGGGAGATGGGGAGTGTTGCACAAGCCAGGATGGGCTCCCCAACGATGACAATGGCAGCACTGTGTGCCCCAAGCCTCGGGCACTTTGCACCTTCCTGCAAACTGATAGGTTGCACTTCAAGTCTTTGGTATCTAAACAGGACCTTGCCTCAGACGTTCCTCAGAGAGAGTTCAATTGCTGTGTTTTGAGTTGTAAAACAAGAAAAAAAAACCAAAAAGCAAATTTTTTTTTTGCAATGCCTTTTGCAACTAGCAACTGATTGAAAGCTCTTTGCTGGTATACACTAGGGATGCCAATACACCTGTGTGTGCAAAGCCGGCATTACTGGCAGAGTGTGAGCAGCAGGGAACGTGGGGCTTTTCTCCAGGGACACCCGTGCTGTGCTTGGTGAAATCTTCGCTGTGAAGTTAGAGGAAAACTGGGGAAACCTGTTGAGACAAGGTGCTTTGGTCTCTCGTGTAGGAATGAATTTCTTCAGACAAATACAGTATTTGCACAGATGCTGCCCTAATCCCGGTCACCATGTGCAAATAGCAAATTAATTTGGGTTCTGATGGCTGCCTCAGTATAGTTAACTCTTTCTGCACCTTAGCACTTGCTATTTCGCCTTCTGAGCAAACATAACAAGATGAGCAGCTGATTTTTTGAAATATGACAGAGCTGAGCAAATGCTGGGAACTGTCCTACCTCCTCAGAGCCACTGGATGTTTGCAGAATTTGGTTTCAACAGTTTGTTATTTTGATGTCCTTAAAAAGGATTTGCACGTACATACTTTGCAGAAAAATAAGTCATTAACAACAGCCTTGCACATGCTTCTGGTGCGTGAGAAAGGATGCGAAGGAAAAGGATTGTGGTGAAATTTTCTGGTTTCCCCTGACTTTTCTGCTTGAAAAGACTGTTAGAGATTGCTGCTTCCTACCTTTCTGTCAGACTCTTAATTAGCAGGAGCACGCAGCCCGCGCAGCTGGGGCTTTGGTGCCTCGCTCACTATCGTTTCCCACTCAGAAGATTTCCATTCATGCCGAATTGGTACCCAGCCCAAAGCCCTGGCCTCCCCGGCGACCGTCGGCGTGCCTACAGGACTCCAGTTTAGTATTCACTGGGAGAGATGCGCTGCTGCTCCCTCGCTAGACCTACAGGCTGCTGGTTGGAGCCGTAAGGGAACGGGAGGAAGAATTAGCCTGTGTGTTTATGTGGCTGTGCTCCAGTAAATATTTTGATGCATCTGCTGCCAGCTCTGGTCTGAAGGAATCTACCTAGCATTTAAATTTTGATGGGGAGCTGTTTTGAATAATAACAGTGCAGCCGGCTGTGAGTCAGTGCATGTGTGTTGACTTTAAAAAAAAAAAAAAACCTCAAAGCTTAAGGCTTGCTGAACGCTGAGCTGCAGTGCTTTGCTTTTTTCCCTCCTCCTTTCTTCTTTTCTTTCTTCTCTTGACTTACTCTGTTTTGTTTTGTTCTTGGGAGCATTTCACATAGATTTTGTTCACTGGCGGTGGGGGGTGGGGTGAGAAGAATAAAAAAAAACCCCAGCCAAAATAAATCCTCCCCAAAAACTCACAAGTAGCTTTTGCAATGGGAGCTGTAATGGGTACGTTCTCTTCTCTACAAACGAAACAAAGAAGACCATCAAAAGGTAAGACCTCCTGTTTTGCTTTTCCTGACTCTTCTGTATATTTGGTAGGAGAGAAATTTGTATTGGGAAGGGAGGAGAAAATGAACATGTGCCACTTGCAAGGAACCCAGCAATGTTTATGTGGGGTGTAATTTGCAGAGGAGAGTGGGATGCGAGGTGGTGGAGGAAACGTGTGGGCACGGGGAAATTGCCATGGAGGGGCTGGGGGGGGTGAAAAGCATCTGAAATACTGTAATCCTTCGTACAGGTGTGTGTGAGGAGGAGAAACTCAGTGGCTCCATATGCAGAGCACTTGCAGAAGAGACCTGTTTATTCCCAAATCCCATGCTTTGGAAACCCTGTGAGGAGGGAATAAAATGTAGATACACAGCAAATTCTTCCTAATACCTTGTGGTTTCTTTTTTCAGAAAGTATTGTTAGAGGCAGTGTTGCATATTCAGTAATCCAACACCAAGTGTGCAGTACTAATGATGTGTGTTTGTATTATAAAGATTATCAAGAGGGGAAAAAAATTAGGATGTTTTCATAAAGAAGGGGAGGAGAAGCATGAAAAATGAGAAAGCAAGCATCAATCCCAGGGATTTTATTCCTTAAATCCATAAATGTCGGCTGTGAAATGCTGATTTTTCAGGAGGTAAGGTTTGTATAGTGTTTGCTTGAGATTTGTTCCATTTCCTTCAGGGTTAATTCAAAAATTCCAGGGTGCTGCTGAGCAGAAAGTTGAAAGCACTGTCTGTGGCACTCCATACCATACAGAATGAGTATTGTTTAGAAAACAAAGATTCTGTAACTTGGGCAAATCTTTCTGCTGTTTGGAAACATTCCCTGCCAGAACCTCTGCATTTAACAGTCTCTTGGTATTTCTAGGGTAGGTCTCTGTTTCTTCTGGATATGTTGCTCAGTTCATATATATATACACGTTTGAATTGCAACTTGGTATGGGTTTTCTAGCAATTTAAATAAAAAATTATCATAGGAAATATCAAACATCAAGTAGTCACTCTAAAGAGAAATGCGGAAGGGCTGTGCAGGGGATTTGATTGTGGCAAGTTTGTGACCAAGTGTGAAATTCTGTGTTCCTGGTACAAGACAGGTGGGGTAGGGTAAAATTTAGAGTGTGTATACATGGTTTACAGTTCACCTTTCTGCATTATTATAATGCAAGCATAATTATACAGTTGTCTTGGATGAGTATGATATGATTTAAAATGCAAGCATAACCATCATTGTCTGAGCATTGAGTCACACGTGAAGCTGTGAGTCGCGTTTAGGCACTGCAAAGTACACAAGAGCTGGACACCATGCACTGGGCATGGGGGCTGCTGTGACACCAAGGGGTGTTTTATGTGCCTGCCAGAAGCCTGAGAGCTGGATCTGATTTCCAGAAAATGTAGATAATTTTCAGCTGAGTGTATCTGATCTCTACTACTTTGTTGGCTTACGATTGGCTCAGCTCTCTAGTGGATGGAAGAAATTGTTTTGTGTTGGAGTTCATGAGCAGCAAAACTCCAGCATCTGGTCACACATTTGAACATTTACAGTGGGATTCAGTCTTCCTGATGCCTGCTGGCAGTGGTTGTTCAGCTATATTTATCAAAACTTGTGTTCCCAGCGTTATCTCCTCTTGGCTCTGGTGCATTATCCATGTGGTGTTGCTGGTTAGTAGCACACCCAGTTGGAGAGAGCAAGTTGGAAGAAATTCCTTTGATTTTCTTGGCTATTTTCAAAGCCAGTACAGAATTTTACACCTTTTAGTCACTATTTACCTGGCAGGAAAGAGCATTACAGAACAACGCTGCTGGTGTTGGCTGACTTCAGCCAGCTGCAGATGTTCCTCTAGAGCGATGCCCGGAGGATCCCCCGGATCTCCAGCCAGGAGTGGTGGAAGCATGTCTGCTGCAAGTGCCTGTGGGCTGCTTGGTGTGTGTTGCACTGGCTGTGAGCACTTCACCTCGTCAGCCATGAAACACTAGGATGTGTTGGGCTTGAATACAGTCTGAAATTGTTCTTTGTCAGTGAGCTAAATAGTAGAAGTCAATCACCACTACGCAATGTCCTCCTTGGTGTTGCCCACCTGTTCCCTCAGCATCTCCTCCAGCCCCCAGCCATCCTGGTGGCCTCTGCTGGACCATGCTCCAGTGTATCTGTGTCTGTCTTGTACTGGGGAGCCCAAACCTGGCCCCAGCACTCTAGATGTGCTTGCACAAGTGCTGAGCAGAGGGGAAGGGTCACTTGTCCCAGTGCTGGCTGCGTGGTCATTGATGCCACCCACTGTGGGGGTGCCTTCTCTTCCAGAGGGCACCTTGTTAATGGTTCTGGGGTGTAACTGCTTCTTTTGATGTTTCTGTCTCTATCCTCTATTGAGTAAAGTGTTTATTATCTATTTTATTATTAGATTATCATCCACTATGATTGTGTTTATTTTTTAATATGTTTATCTCTGTGTTTATTTGAATATTTCAGGATTTATGTAGGAGTTAAGTTCTGCTGCTAAAACAAGGGCTTGATTAAATGGTTATAAGGGGTAGATCTGCACCTCTGCAAATACCCAGTCATTTTGGTAAAATACATGCTCTTCCAAGCAGTTTGAAGATAATTTATACGGCCTCTTCTAGCTAAGCAGCTCACACATGTATCTGAAGCTGTGTATCTTTGGTGTAATAAACTAAAAGCATAAACCATCCATGTGTGTTTGTTTTAAGAGATGGTAAAATAAGCAGGTCATGTCTAAAGTGAGGAGTGTCCAGAGATGTGTTAATGTCAGTAAGTGGTGGATCCTGGCCGAGAGGGCTTAAGTGGCCCCGCTGAACCTGTGCACCCTCAGTGCAGGACATGGCTCTGCTTGCGCTGCTCCCCCTCACGCCCCACTCGTGGCTGGGTCTGGGACAGTGGCAGCGGGACTGGTGGCTGGTTCGGTTATTCCAGCTGTGAGCAGCAATGCTGGAGGATATATTGTAGTGCTGTTCAAGAGTACAAGATTCCTTGTTTTAGTGTAATTTGGGATCCTGAATCTGTAAAGGCAGAGGTAGCACAGAAAGTGCCTTAAAGTTGAGAGCAAGGGTCCATCAATTGCAGGACTTTTTCTCTGGGAATGGACAGTGTTGTTGGTTTGTAGATTAGATCATCATTTGTTTGGCTTGAATGTGAAAACTTAAGCCCATATAATCGGGCATTTTGTCTAGGCAGGTTATGAGCCACGTGCCATGTCTCCCGTGGGACGAAGATTTCTACTTCTTAGATTTACAATCCCATCAGTAAAGCTGCAGAAGCTTTCCATGTTTGCTAGAGTGTCCCTGGATAGTCTATGAGATTTGTGCTGTTTGCTTCGGTAATGGCTCAGGGCACTTCCACAGGTGATTTGTACATTTCATTAGGAATTATTTCCTCTGATCTCCTCAATTGATGGCATTTTAACTTCATTCACTGTTGGGATTCTTCTTGTCTGCCTTTTCCAGCATTCTGAGTTGGCCTAGTGATAGATAGACAGTATCTCTTCCTGCCACGTTTGGTTTGTTTGTATGTCAGACCAGCACTCCTGGGGTCCTGGTGGAGCCAAGCTGAGGCCCGGGGGGACAAGGTGACTGTGAGCTAGCAATGTGTCCCCACAGCAGAGGCGGCCAGCGTCCTCCCAGGCTGCGCTGGGCAGAGCATCTCCAGCAGCTCACGGGAGGTGATGCTCCTCCTCTGCCCAGCACTGGGGAGACACCCAGAGTGCCACGTCTGGGGCTGGGCTCCCCAGTACAGAGGAGCTGGGGACTTACTGAGGGGCCATGAGGAATATTGAGCAAATGGAGCATCTGTGAGATGTGGGATTACTGTCACTTTAAAACCCCTAAAGGGCTTGGGGGTACTGGGAACGGGGGGAAACTGTGAGAGCTCGGTACTGACCAAACATCAGTGGAGCCAAGAGGAGTGTTTGGTGCTCTCTTGGTACGTTAGCAGTTAGCGCTTGGTACAAGATCGAGTTAGCGCTTGGTACAAGATCGAGATAGACTTGAGAATTTCAAGTTACTTGTATATCCTCCAGCAAACATAAGCAATGAAACAATAAATGAATTAGGGGAAAAAAAACCCAAACCCACAACAAGGCTAAAAGGCAGAAGGCCAGCACAGCAGACAATGCACACACACACAAATGCATCTCCAGTTTCAACTAGCTGCAGAAATAGAATTTTTCATGTGTTTTTACAGTCTGCAGACCAAATTTGTGGCTATAATCCGCCATTTCCATATTCGTCATGGAAACGTGGGGATTAGCAGATTGCTAAAGCAGGGGAACCTCTTGTTTTGACTGCTTTCCCTACCTCCGCGGCAGTGTGCAGAGGGAATGGTTGCACTGCCATTTGTGGGCAAATTCAATTACAGTAGCAAACTAAAATCGAGGAATAAGGGATTAGCTATGTTTGCGCCTTCTTTTCTCTACCCCCCCCCCCAAGTAAAAGTGAAATATAACTCAAATATTTCTCAATGCCTGAATCTTGTTGGCCTTAGAGCTACAGCCCCCAGCTCTTACCCTGCCCACACCAGCAGGAAGCAGCAGCATCGCTTTCACTTGGGAATCTGGGTCTGTGGAATGTGAGTAGCTATGAATAACCATCTTTTGATCCAAGACCACCCAAACCTAAACCAAGAGGAGTCTGGCACAATTATTTAATTTTGCAAGAGCTAACAGCAGGAATTCACTTCACGTAAAATGTCAGTTGTGCCTTTTTTATAGTGGCCAATTTCTAGACTTTTGTTTTGAAGGAAAGTTTTCTTTGAAGTGACTTATGGTCCAAAAGCATCACACTTTGTGTCTCACCAGCTGTATTTTCAAGTGTTTTACTTACGTGGAAACCACTCAACACTGCTTGACTCCACAGTCTTCATAGGGGTATCTGGCTGACCCGAGCTCCTAAGATTGCTGGTCATGGCTGTGCCCTTTCCGTTCCCTGGGCTGGGACGGTCTGCTTCTCTGCTCAAAAGGAGAAAAAGTGGTTCACTAGTGTTTCAAGGAATCAGTGCTGTTCAGCCCTAGACCTGCAGCTGCAGAACAGAGATGATGGATTTGGGCAGGGGAGCTGCTCTGATATTCACTTTGTCCAGTATGTACCATTCATTACAAAATAACTTGTTGTTAAACTGCTTACAGCAGCTTTATTCTCAATAGGCGTTTGAAATTCATCTGGTAGGAGTGGCAGACTTGCCTTTATCCTTCAAAAATCTGTTCAGGTTTGGCTGCTCCTTTGTTTTGCTCCTTGAGGAAACCTAACAGCCCTGCCGCTGTTGTGAACAAATGTGTGTGTCCTGAAGACTCGGACCCTACAGCCCGGTGTCCTGGGTATGTTGTTAATAGAGAAAAGATCTCGGTTCTCACCCCATTTCCCTTCTAGAGCAAGGAGAGCATGCTTTCCCCCTGGTGGGAGACCTGAGCCTGCAGGTGCTTGAGCGAGTGGAAGAAATGGCCAATTTGGTTTCTCCTGGCTGTGCCCGAGAGCCAACACCTGGCACTGACATCTCATTTCCTCTCTCTCGTCTTTTCTGGCTGTCGTCTGAGGCAGTCTGGCAGCTCAGGTATGTGGTCGGCTGCCTGCCCTGAAAACAGAGTTTGACAGGCTTTTTTTCTAGGGAATTGTCTTTGTAATGGGTGTACAGAACAGCATTCAGCAACAAAACTGTTTGATGGAAGCACTCGATCAGAAATAATTTGGAAAAATTGTGATGACCAACAAGTGTTTGTCAGAATGTGCCACTTTGCATGAAGCCCTTTGGTTTCTCTGAAGTGCAGAGAGTTGCCTGGGAGGCTGCTTGGCACTGCAGTAGCAAACATCCCAGCCACTGGTGATGGGTGGCACTGGGGTGCAGGAGCTGTGTGCACCCTGCTTTCCCTTATCCTCAGCAGCCCTGTACCAGAGCTCACACAGGTGTGGGGTTTGCTTAGAGCTGGGTAGGACTTAAGGACTTGTGACTGCTTCCATGCCCCACTCCTCCTCTGTCTTTCAGGCAAAATATCTTCAGCAGTCGCTAGCTCCAAATGTCTTCCCTTGCCTCTTGCTTTGCTTCCTGCTTGCTTCCCTACAAACACAACTCCTGGCAGCAAGGCAGAGGGATGTCCGGTAGCTGGTTTTTGAGAGCGGATAGCACTGATGAAGCTGTGTGTGTCCCTGATTGCTGCCCACAGGCATGCAGTGCTTGCCTGAGATGCTGTAGTCAGGCTCAGCTGGGAGGTTTGGAATAAAGGAAAACAGATGGAGGGAAGTACATTGGATAGTGAGTTACACGTTCTGTTGTATGAGCATATGCGTGTGTTTATTTCCTGCCCTTGGGTACGGCTCCTGTGTGCCTCAGAGTCCTGCGCATCCGCACAGAGCCATGAAATCCCAACGCCAAAGAGGTGATTAGAGACTCCAGCTTTGTGTGCCGTTAGACAGCAGTGCTTTGAAGTTTCTTTTTGTTCCACAATAATCCAAAAGGGTAAAACAGAAAATATTTTCCAACTTTTAACTTCCAGCCTTGGTAATCTTCCAACCTTTATCACCATCAGCTCTTCCAGTGTGGATTACTGGATATTTGATGTTTGGAATGGACACTAGGAAGCACTTGGATTTTTGTAACTGAAAATATTTAACACTGTAGAGGTGAAAAGCTTGGAACTTAATACTTAGAAGAGTTTTTGGACAATTCCCATCTTTACTGTGGTTAATGTCACCAAATACGTAAACAGGAGTGAGTCTGAGTTGTGCAAACTTGTTGAGGAAAAACCTATCTATAAAAAAGCAGGCCTGGCCCAGCTGGGAAACACAGGTTAGAGCTATACGGTACCACAGCGGCATTTCAAACAAAAATATAGTTAGGGCTCAAAGAAAGATACTCAGTTTTTCCCCTTTTATTTGCTCTGAGTTGTCAGAGGGATGAGGAGTAACTTTTATTGTAAGATGGATTGTACTTACCAAAACAATTAGAAGTGGAAACTGTATCCATGTTTTCAAAATAGGCGAGTCAGAAAATGAAGGAAGTTGTGCCCAGATATCCCCACTCTGTGTTTGTGGCCATCACTGTGGGGCGATGTCTTTGCTCTGGACCGAAAGCAATACAGATAATGGTCAGTGAATTTCTAAGTGCATTCATGAAGACAGGGCTGTAGCTCATGCCAGCAGTGCTCGGGATAGGGAGGGTGCGGTGGGGCTGGACTGAAGAGTTTAAACAAACCCCAGCAAGAACGAGGTGAAGTTCCTGGGCAGTATGCGTGGCTGGCGGGGAAGGGCTGTGTGCCCGCGGACAGACCAGGGTGGCAGAGTGCCTGGGAGGATGAACTGGTCCCTGCGGGCGGGCTGGGGGAACTGGCAGCCCAGGCAGGAGGGGAGCTGGGCTGGGGAAGATTTCAGGAAGACATGAACTGGGTAACAGAGCTGTCCTTTCCTGGCAGAGCTCTGCTACATCTGTTTGGCTTTCCTCAATCCAAACATTACTTTCTTGACATATTCAACAACCGCAGCTCTTCACACACACCAGTGTTTGCTTTCCTCTCGCTCCACAAAAACCCTCCTCCCTGCCGGCTTGTTCCGTGGGTGGCCAGTTGGGAAGTGCCCAGAATTCCCATAGATGGCCACAGCTACGGTCTCTAAAAGCCAACGGCTAGGCACAGGACATTTTACATTGTGGCCGAGAACGGCTAATGGAGAACGTGATTGCGAGGATATGTGTTGTGCTGCTGGAGCAGGTTTCTAGGAAACCCGAGAGATGCCGGCATTGTTCTGCTGAAGGGTCCTTAGTGGCAAGGGAGAGTCGCCTCGGAAGGGGGGAGCCGAATTACGGCATGCCAGAGATCAGTACTGAACATCAGGGCCTTTTAGTGCTCCGATAAAATAAATGTTTCTGCCTGTCAAATTTATATGCATGAAAATATGGATGAAACAAGCCGTGTTCACAAGATGTAGCTAGTCAGAGCACAGTTCCAGAAGGGGAGCTCACATGTTTTGACAGCAGTTCTAACTTCGCCTGCCTGCAGCTCGGGGCTGAGCTCCCAGGTACGTTTTCCCAGGCTGCTGTTGCTTCCTTCTAGTGAGCAATGCTACACATCAGCCCCATAGATTTTTTTTTTTTTTTTTTTTTTTTTTTAATTATTATCAGCCGAGATCAGGGGCAGGGCCCCTGACAGCACATCAAACGGCCTGAGCTGAGGCTTGCTCTCTGTAGGGTATGCACGCAGCCCTGGGAAGGAGAACACCAAAATGTCAGGAGCCAGCACAGCATCTGCGGGGAAGGACAGTGTCCCTTGGGAAAACTGTTTCCTCCCGTGCAGGTGAACCCCGTGATGCAGCTGTGAGCATCAGCACCCCTTTGCACTCGTAAACCTCACGGTTCAAGGAACTTGCACATTGCCATGTGAACTGGGAGCAGCACGTGAAAAAGGAAAATGGGATACAGGAAACTTTTGTGTCAGTGCGGAGAGGACCCCTGTCTGCTAATCCCAATAAGCCAGGGTAATTGAATTGGCACACGGGGAGAGTGAATTGGCTTTGCTGGGAGAGTCAGATGTGATACTAGTGCCCCAGGAGCTGAACACGTCCTTGTGTGGATCCGAATCCCTGTAACACGGTGTTTGTTTGCATCAGATATTTTAACATGTGAGCTGGCAGAAGGTCTAGTTTGCAGCCCTGTACATACAGAATTAGGCAGGCTGCGGGCATTCTAGACAAAGAGCTGCGTTAGGGCATGAGGAAAATCCTGCCTGGTTGGACATTTGTACTGAACGATTGGCAAAGACAACAGAGTGCAGTCCTGCAAAGGAAATCTGGTCCCGCAAGGTCCGTTCCTGTCTGTGTAGGCAGCAACCGGACCTGCACACAGAGCAGGTTTGGTGCTGGGACAGAAAGCCAAGCAGAGACTGTTTCTTTCAGGAAAGTGCCTTTCATTTCCAGGGCTTTAAGGCATCAAAAGGGGCTATTTCCAGTAGCAATTTGGCACCCACTGCTCGGCAGGAGTGGGGACATTTCAGTGGAGCTGCTGCCCTATAATTTCAAATTACCTCCATGATGGGGCACGGGGTTGCACGTGGCTCACCACAGCCCTCCAGGAAAGTGCTGTCAAGCACAGGGAACTTTCTGATCAGGCATTTTCTAGGCAATGCTGTCAGCTATAGCATTTGCATTTTTTTTAGCTGATGCTGCCTTTCTCTTTCCTCTGTCCTGACTGTTGATGAAGGTAAAGTACTTGCAGTTCAAGAGTTCATGCGCTGCAGGAAATGGCAGCGCTGTGCGCTTTCCTCGGGCGCTGGCTGGTGCTGCTGTTTGGCAATGCACAAGAGAGAACACAGCAGTGTGCCGTTTTGAATGTCATCCACAACCCAACTCGGATCTAGGTGAATGGTGTGTAACTTAAAATGTGGTGCTTTAGTTGTTGGAGCAAATGCACTCCAGTGTTCTGCACACTTCTGGTTTGTGAAAGCTCCAAAGCAAATTAGTTATTAGGCTAAAAGTTTGGTCCAAAATTGAAACTTTCCTTTACCCCACAGAGTTTGTGGGATGTTTTGGAAACTTTGGAAATGCTCCAACTTGGAATGAATTTTGTCAGGTCTCTTTGCATTGTTTGTTTTTAGCAAAACTGTGTCCCTCTAAGAGTTGTTGACGGGAAATTATTGATAGTGGGGAATTAGCTGGTAAACCTTTGGATCCTCCATCCAGATCAAAACCAGACAGACAGTTGTTAGAAGCTGCTGGGGCATGAAGGTGGGAACTCAGCCCCGTGGTCCCCTCATTGACTTTGACATCTCAGGCTCTAAACACTCAGAAAACACAAAGCCTCCCCCCTTCTGCCTTGGCTACTTCCCCTTCACCGTGCTGTGCTGCTGCTTTCCCCTCTCGCCGCTGGGGTCCCAGCAGTGCCGCGACTGGGGCCAAGCTCATGGTCTGGGCGGAGCTGGGCAGCGCAGGTGCAGCTTTGCTTCTCTCCTTCGGTATTGCATCTGGCATTGCTCCCTGACATGCTCCCGCTTGGAGACCAGGGCCCTAAATAAAATGCTCAGTGTAGTTTATGGTCAGGCCCTGTATTTTCAGTTAATGTGCCTGAATTGTGTGTGTAAAAAATCGCTAAACAAATATAAATCCAAATACTAGAGGCACGTGCATATGTGGTACTGTTTTCCACCAGCAAGAGCATTTCAAATTCTACTGACTTCCTGAAAGAACAAAAAGCAAGGAGTGAGCCTTTGATCATCTCCGTGTGTTTCTGAGAAGAGGTGCTTCCCTGCAGAAGCTCGCACAAATCGTGCTCATTTACTTAATGGATGTGTTTCTGTCCTGTTAGCCATGAGCTTAAAGCAATCTGTTTAAAGAGCTTAATTTCCCTATAAATCAAACTCCCGAGGCAGGATGAGGTGTGGGTGATGCTCTGGGAGATCTGCTTCAGCCTGTGCTTTCCCTGTGACCCGGCACAAGGCTTCGTGTCTGTGTCTCCCCTGCACCCGCTGCTCTGGATTCCCTGGGCTGGTTTGGGAAGCGATGCGTCCAAGCTGCAGAGCATCAGCACCCTTGGCCATCCTCAGCAGCTCGCTGTCCTTTTTTGTGTGATAACTGTTACAGCTGGAGAGTTTTGACTGAGTTAATTGTTTGTCACTTGCCTGCTTGCTGTGATTTAAGTTTATTGTATTTTGTTAAGCGTTATGAGATAGCTCCCGAGCACGTGAGATTTAGGAGAGCGGGAGGTCAAAGCCAAGGCATCATTCCTCATGCTGTGAGTGCTGTTCTCCAGCGTCAGACAGCACGGAGACCACCCAGCCGAGTGCTGTGTGAGGCACAGGCTGTGCGTGTGGATTTGCTGGGGACAGGGCACTTGGTCAGGACTTCCCTGGGGCTGTTGCCAGTGGAGAAGGGTAAGGGTGACATTGAGCAGCCTGTCTGGCACCACGTTCACCTGCAGAAGCCTTTCCCTGTGGAGCAACACTCCTGGTTTCAGTCAACTAGGAGTCCCTGATGTTCTGTAGCAGTGCAGAATGGCTGGAATAACAAAGGCCCCTTTTGAACAGTGTGTCCCAGAGCCATTGTCATCTGCGGTGTCACCACCTGCTTTGCTTTCTGCCAGCAGGTAGTAATTTGATGTTGCTGGTGGTTTCAGGGCTGTGCTTCGAGAGGCTGGTAATGCTGTGGACAGGCGATGGGATGCTGAGATAGCCACAGGCACAGGTGTCTTCCCAGTACAGGCAGGGAAATGTTTGCTCCCCATCCCGTGACAGGAGTTAGGACCCTTTCCAGCAGTTCACGAGAGTTCCCCTGCAGCTCTTCGGTTTAGGGGTTCTTTTACCGAATGTGCAGGCAGAAGAGAACGAACCAGTTTAATCCTTTGTAGCCGAAGGAGCTCAGGACAGCGTGGCTGCTCTTGTAATACTGGTGGGTTAAACAACGTGGCAGTGGAATGGCTCAGCTGTCCCCGTCACTGCTGCCAGCTGTGGAAAGGGACTGTGCTGTTCTGTACCAGATCTGGAGGGACAAGTGGGGTGTCCCAAAGGGTGGGGAGATGCCCCCAGTGCATGCCGAACAGCTGGACAGAGTGCCTCTTGCCTGGGGAAGGGATTTCTTCAGTGATATTTTGAGACCGGGAATAGCTGTGGACAGTGGATGTAGGGCACCAGCAGGGGTGTTTGTGGTCGTCAACAAGTGGGAACGTTTGAGCGTGTCCTTTGCCTGGTGCAGAATGGACAGAGAGCTGGGAACCCGCAGAGCCGGGCTGGGCCGCGTGCGCATGGAAACAGCATCACCTTCCCAAGATCCCTCTGTGGTTTTTGCCATAAAATGCTGTACAGAGTGAACAGAACTCAGCAGGAACGGCTCAGATCCTTATGTTTTAAATTCTCTGTGTGTTTTGAACTCTTTCCTGATTCCGATTCAGGGCCATGTGCCTTCAGTCGAGTTGAAGTTACCTGAAGCTAAGTGACAGGGTGAACTAATGTACCATTTTCTGTTTTCCTGATTTTCTGAGTCTGATCTTTCATATACCGTTTTGGACTGTAACCTGTTCGCTGCTGTGAAAGGTGGTGCAAAGGAACCTGCAGCAGGGAGAGAGCAGCTCAGACGGAGAGAGGTGGAGGCGTTAGTGCCTGTGCTGGAAAAAGCAGCAGAGTACGACTTAAACAAATTCTGCCAAAGTTAATGTTAAGGTGGTTTCTAGGTCTGGTTCCCAGAGAATAATGCATTTGTTAACTGAATGTTTCTTGTACTGGGAAGAGAGCCTCAAATTGATTTGCATTTCATGGTCCACATAAATGAGGAGATGCTGCCAAAACTGTCTCTTTTCCTCCTCTGTTTTCATTGTAGGTATTCCAGAAAATGGAGCAAAACATTTTTGCCTGCTGTTGGGCTCTTCATTTCATGCATATGCATTTCTGGGACACACACTCCTGGAGCACACAGCCAAGCACACAAGCCTGGAGTCTGTGCAGGCTTGTGTAGCTTTGAAGCGGAGAACCTAAAGAATGAGTAAGATATTTGCAGAATTAAAGAGAATTTAGAGGAGCAACAGTAGAGATTTTAAATTCCCATAAATAAGTTTAGTCTCAAAACCAGAGATGAGTTTTCATCTGTCTTCTGCTTCCATCTTAGAAATGTTTATTGGACCGCAGTAGGAAAGATGTTTGCAGAATGAAGCTGATCACAAATGTGAGGAAAATCACTGGTGTTACTGCTTTTGTTGATGTTTGCTGTAATGCGGTTTGCTGTTGACATCGCATTATGGAATGGATTTATCAGAGAACAGTCTTGGGTGCTAAACCTGCTGACACATGGCAGTGCAGGGGAACACTGTAAATGCTGGATAACTTTATTTTTGCAGCACTCTAATTAGTCACCCTTAACACCTCCATAAAATAGAAATGTAGATTTGTAAAATCCAGCCCCAAATATCTCCCTGCGTCCCAGCTGGAACATATTCAGGAGTCTCAATTTGAGCATCTCAAGCTGGCACATGTCTTGTTTTCCCTGAGCCCCAGCTTTTAAACTTCAGCAAGTAGAGGAAAAATGTTAGCCTGCCTTTTACAGCATCCTCTGAGTCTAGGAGAAAATCTGAAGGCATGAATTAGTTGCCCAGGAACTTATAAAGTCTTGTGGAGCTTGATTCAGCCCAGACATCTGCTCTGCCGCAGATGCAGCTCTCCTCAAAGAGTCCCTTCCCATTTAGGGAACACACTTTGGTGCTGGAGGTGGGCAGCATCCAGGTTTATCTGCAGGCTCTTGCCCCTTGGTGGTGATAACCTACTTAAAGCAGTGGAAGCACAGTCTCAGGCTGCAGCTTCCTCCAAGTCTTTGTGGACGGCTGGGAAGGGATTTTTTTGCTCTGCCTCCCTGGGAGTTGGCGAGTGTTGCAGGGAGGTGGCCACAGCCCCTGCCCCGGCGGGGTCCCTGCTTGCTGCTCCCACCCTGGACCTGCTGCACGGGAGCTGCTCTGCACCCACCAAGGGCTCTTCTGGCTCGAGGCATCTGCCCTGAAAGCAGCATCCATTCCCGTTGGTCACAGTGAATTGCCATACACCTCCGCTATTCCTTATGGATGTGTAGGAAACACAGAGCCCCTGTTTAGCAGCCAGCTTAGAAACAGATTTACATTTCAAGCAATGGAAGCCCTCTCTTGCTCAAGGAGGGTGAGTGGGGCCCCATGCTTCTGATTTTTCAGCTGGAAAGCAAGGAAGAGGCTTGTATAGCAACAAATGGTGTGGTCCTTGCTCTCTGTGTAGAAATGTGTGTTGTTTGAGTTTCCCCTCTAGCAGCCTTCACAAGTCCTTTTAAAGCCAAGTAGGACATTTCCTCTCTGCAAGGGTGGCAGGCAGAAGTAGGACAGGGTTTTGCCCTTTTGAACTATTAATACAGATCATAAAAATGTACCGAAAGATATGGGAACTTCTAAAAATATGATGAAACAGGAGATAATTTATTTTTTATTAGAACTAATGTTGTATTTTGTGTATAACACAAAGCATGTTTTGATATCTTCCTTCCCTGGGGGAAAGACAGCAAAATGGAGAATCCAAATTCACTCTCAGGTAAAACCTCTTGAAACTTACGTATTTTTTTCCCCTAAAAAGTACTGTTCAAAAAGACATTTTCATTTCTAAAGCCCAAAGGAAAAAAGAAAGTGTGGCCAGCCCAACCGAGCACACACTGCTTGTGTCTTCTGAAGGAGTTTGAGCAAGTATGTGGGATGATAAATCACCCAACATCAGCCTTGGCGCCTGTGCAGGGTTGAAGAGGAATACAGCTTCACTCCATTTTTCTCCCTCATGAGGCAGAAATCATAATTTCAGCTATTTTGAAAGAGCTTGTATGATGTCTATATGATTCACAGAATGATTTAGATATCTGTAGGTACCAGCTCTCTGAGGAATTCCATCTAATTGTGACTCGCCTCTTATGTTGTAAATTTATCTGTAATTGTCATCTTTCACTGAAGGATCCACAAAACTTAAGATATTTTCAGTAATTAATTGCAAATATTAGCTCTATTGTCAGCAGCAACAGTTTGGATTGTTTTATTGTAGAAAAGTGGGTGGGAGACGCTGTTTTGGCAAGTGCCAAGCAAATAGTGTATCATTAAAAGCCAAGTGTTGGATCGGAGTCATTAAATCCAGTAGCAGCAGATATTCAGAGTCAAGTTCAGCGCTGAGTTTCCAGACGGGAGAAGGCAGCTGTGCCACATGCATGTGTGAAATACGGATTGGTGGTGTTTGGAGAAAGCTTTGAACTGGACCTCACGGATTCACCAAGACCCGTGGCGGCCAGCGGGGTTTTGTCCTGCCTGCTTCTCCAAAGCGCCTGGCGAGTGTTTCTAAAGGGCAGGGTGTTCGGCTGAGTTCCTGCATTAGCCTGCAGAGCTATAGCTGTTGCCCCAGCAAATTGCATTAAGGAAAAAAGTCATTAAACCACTAAAGAAAATCTATTTCTAACTTGACCAATATCTAACCATCTTCTGCAAGAGAACCCTGACAGGGCTCTTGCCCCTCCTCTTTGTACATCCCCCCGTCTCCCCTCACAGCTCCCAGCCCTGCGCTTTCCTCGCTTGTCCTCTGCAGGATCTGGGCCTCTTTACTGCTGGCTGTGCTTTTCTGCCCTGCTGTAGCAGGCTTTGGCTAAACTGGGCTGCAGTTTGCTGTATGGGTAGACACGCTGAAAGCCACCAGCTTTCCCCACTGACTGTCAGGCCCGTGTGGGGATCTCGTACCTTACCTTTTGTTGTTCTCAAGTACCGTTTGTGCCGAATGCAGTCATCACCTGTTCTTAATAGACAGTTTTGGTGTAAATTGTAGACTGTAGACTGTAAACAGATATAGCTCAGTACTCTTAAACATTAGCACCCCACAGCTCTGTGGTCAGCATGCTGTAGAGGAAGTCTCCTGAACGACAGGATGTATGGGCATGCATGTTCCCTTGGAGCTTGTCAAACTAGGATGTATCCATAGTTTCACCTTAAGCAAAGCAACTGCATTGCCCGAGGCTGTAAATACCATCCCTGCTCTTAATGGGCTCCCTGGCCTGAGGATACTGGCAGGAGGTGAGCTCCCTGGTCCCACCGAGGTTCCCGAGTGCATACTGCTCGGAAAGTTGTTTATGTACTGCTTAAGAACTGCACCATTTTTTACACAGATCATTGAATTAAGGTCATAAATGTATCAAGTCAAAAGCAGGTTTTTTTGTTTGTTTAAAAAAAACCCTATAGCCTTCATCCAAAGATCTTGCCTATCTGTAATACAGCCTTAGTGGTGAGAAAAGTTTTGAGATTTTGTCCTAGTTTGTAGCTTTTTTTCTTTTCTTTTTTTTTTTTAATCAAGCATGGCAGGAATACAAGCCATTGATATGGATAAAAATTTGCAGCTCCCCAACTTCAGAAGGACATGTCCTATCTCTGAGTATTCTGCTGCTTCTTCTCATCCATTCAAATAAGCAGATTAGATTTTGCCTGAACTCAAGCCATTAAGCCTTCAAAAGATGAATGTTCACTTTATTAAGCTCTTAAAAAGAAGTCCAAGGTCTAGTCCCAACTCTTACTTTTTATGATGGGCTGTCCTCATTGTTTCTCTACTCCTGAGCTTCAGGGACAAGCTAAGAAAATAATACAAGGGAATGAGGATTTTGCCCTTGGCAGAGCGCATTTTTTCACTCCCTCACTGCCAGGCCTGGAGCTAACCCGCCCTGGGAAGCAACTGTGGGGAGTGGGGGCTGAAATGACTGAGAGGAATGTCAAGAAGTTCCAGCCTGAGTTCCAGCCCTGTGTATCCTTGGGGTAGATTGCTGTGGTCTTAAGGAGCATAGTAAGAGGTTAGGAGCAGAATGAAGAAGGAGCCATGAAAATCCGTTGGGAAGGAACTGCATCCCTGTGAACAGAGGGTACGAGCTGAAGTCAGGATCCCCCATGTTTTGTGGGGCTCTTTCCAGGATTGTCTGGATTGCCTCACCAGGGTTTATATATGTTTATAAGTTTAAATACAGTCTAACAAACAAGTATTATACAAAGCTGGCTTAATACTTTTGTATGGATACATGCAAAAGGAAGAAGCAAGACCCTTTTCTCATATTAACAAAATGGTGTGGCTTTCTGTTATCAATGTTATTTCTGTATTTTCCCCAGTCTTTGTCAATGAAAGAGCTATTTTGGATTAATCTGTAAAAGGAAAATGCTGAAAGAAAAAGAGAGGAAAGCAGGTAATGTTATCAAGACGGCAAAGCGAGTCTGAAGGTCCCTCTAGCTCAGCCAAGAAAAGGCAGGGACGCAATTTGCTTCTGTCAAACAAGGATGTGAAAGCACGCGGGCAGGTAGGATACATCCCAGCGCAGTCAGGGCGAGCTTTTGGATCAGGCCCTAAGAAACCATGTGTTGTAAACCTGCTCAAAGATCTTGGTTTTTGCGGGAGAAGGAAGTGACCCTTCTGATGGGTATTTTCCTTATTCTTCCTATTCACACTGTGTTATTCTTAGCGCTTTCTCTCATGCACCAGAAGCGAGGAGCTCTCTGGAAAGGCAGTGACCGGTGCAGCCTGGGCTATTGTATCACCCCCATATAAAGAGAGAGTTTGGGTCTCGGAAACCTTGAGGTCTATTATTATTACAAGCCATGTGAGATGGGACAGGTGGGGACAGTGACTGATGGCAGCAGGAGCTGTGTGGCGTCAGCAGCTGCTGGGCACAGGAATGGCCTGTGCTGCTGCTGGACACTGATCTGTTTTCCATGGCTTGATGATTACGAATTGCTATTATATGTAGGGAAAAGCTAACTCATGTATACAGCCCATCCTTGGGCTAGTGCACATAAAGATTCCATGTAACCAGAATCTCTCGGTGTTGGATCCCTGGCATGCTGTGGAGCATGGCTCCTGTCTCTTTTTCAGCAGTTAAATTGCATCAACAAACTCCTGAGTGATATCTGTTGCTCTAACGAGCACCTGAGGAGGTGAGGAGGTGGTCTCTGAAAGCAGGAAGAGGGCAAGAGGCTGTGGATGGGCTGTGTGCTCAGGGTGTTACGGAAGGCTTTTGGAGGCTGGCTGAAACAGCCTGAGCAGGCGGCAGGGTTCCTCTGTGTAGCCAGGCTGGTATGGGTTGGGTGGGGTACTTGACAGTCGAATGTTTCCCATCTCATCCGTGTGTAAGCATATGCAGAACAGGGTCTCGATGCTGCGTGACTGGCAACACAAAAGCTTGAACATTAACATTCCTCCTTGACTCAACCCCCTTTGTGTCCTTCAGATACACCTCTCTTCATCCCAGCATCTTGTCTAAAGTCTCCGGTGAGGTGAGTCAGGGCTTGCTGGGGCAGCGGTGCAGAGCTCCCTGCTGCCGGTGTGTTCCCTTCCTGTGCCCCACGCTCAGGATGCAGCACCAGTTACCTCAGTGAAGTTTCATAGATGCATACCTACAAATCCTGCCTTGCCTAGGGTGCTGTGCAGTGTGCACAGCATCTTGTCCTTCCCCGCAGTGTCCCTTGCCCAGCCAGAGAAGCAGCAAGGTCCGGGGAACGGGGGAATCTCCTTAGCGGCTCAAACGGAGACGAATATTTAATTTGTCAAAGCTCCCAGTTTTTCCTCACGAAGCTAAAAATGACCAAAATAAACTGATCTGTGGGTGTAGTGGAGGGTGACAGTGCTGTGCCACTGTCCATGGAGACCCAGGGAACGGGTCACGGGCTGGTGGAACAGTGTTTTGGGTGGTGGGATGTTTCCCCTGCTGTGGTGGATGCCCAGTGTCACCCTTCAGCTGGGGCTTTGTAGTTTTTCTGTAGGATTAGTGAGCTTGTATCTGCATGAGGCATCTCTGGAGGCCTTTAGCAAAGCACTTAAATGCTTTCTACTCTTCCAGATTCAAAATCATTGTATTTTGAATAATAAAAGGGTGTTGGGGAAGCAGTTATTCCTGATTGCAGCTTCTGCCAGCGTGCTGTCCTGCTGCCAGAGCTCTGGGCTGGCCTCCAGGCATTTTGGCACTGATTATTTTAATTGCTTCTTGATTTCAACATCCTGTTCTTTTCTGAACCTTTCTTTTTTAATTTTTACCTTTTTTTTCCTGCCATGTGATTCTCCTCCCTTCCCTTTGGTATTGCCGAGCCTCCCTTCTGTCTCTGAATGTTTTGCTCTCTCTTTTTTTACCTCTTTCCTCTTCTGTTCCTGCTGCGGGAGGTGACTTGTGACTCCTTCCAGCTGCGCTCGTTGCAGTGCAGCTCCTCAGGAGAGTGGGGATTGCTCTCAGCATGTGTGGTTTGCAAGAAAGGGGGTGGATTACACCTGACAAAGAGTGGGCCCCAGGATCCCACTCCTCAGCTTCCACTGCCATCCTGGCTTTGGTATTTCTGATTTCCTCAGAGCACAGCAGTCATCACGAACGTTGCAGCATCTTTCTGACCCTGGCTGCCCGTGCGGTTCCCTGCGTGGGCCAGCGTCGAGTGGCTTGTGGGTTCGAGGCTCTCTAAACCTGTCAGCTGCTTTACAGATGTCTGCGGTAACTAGTGCGCTTCCCTGCCACGCTGGCGGCTCCTCCTTGCTTCTGTGTTTGTCCTTGCTTGCCTCCGCACCCTCCCTTTGTGCTGTGTCCACATGGCTTCTCGCTTCACTTTTACACAGACTTGGCTACTTCCCCATTGCGGGAACTCCTCTGGTTCTTAATGGGATTTGAAGTATTTAATGAAACCAGTAATGAGCTGGAGGCTAAATCCTCCCTCTGTGCTAGCCTGGTGAAAAGCCCTGTCTGTGTCCCTTGAGATGTCAGCACCTGGCCGTCCCGGAGGGTGCCAGCACAAAGCCTTTGGATCGCTTAAACCTCACATGAGCGCTTGTGTGTTTTGTGTGTGATGTAAAATCTTTGTGCTCGGGCTTTTTTGGGGGCTGGATTTTATTCCTAATGAGCAGTTTCTAAACGTACGTTTCTGACTTGGTTTAAAACCTCAGCAGGGGAGCTTGGTATTCCTACTTTGTGCAGGATTGGACAAATTAACCCTCCATAAACATATATAACCACTCATGGCATTGACATTTCCCATACTAATGATCAATTTCTGAATTGTACAGTTCCTTACATGCCTAATACAGGATTCTGAATGTGAGATAGACTTTTCCTTTTGACTTGTCTTACCAAATAGGCTTGTGATGTTCGGAGACCACATGTAATCTGACAGTTGTTCAGTGCTGCTTGTGCCCAGTTCTCGTAATATGGGGACACCAAGTGACAGCAAATGAGAGCTTCAAGGGCACTGCATGACGCTGCATGTCTTCCTGCTCTCCACTTCAAACATCAGCTGCTTCTTTAGGTGAGCATTTTCCCCAGTAGAATGAAACTCCAAGTAGGCTGTGTGTTTGAATGGGCTTTCTTAAATACAAACACCACAAATTCTGGGTCAAGGAGTCCCTGAGTCACAAACAGCTGGAGCCTAGGAAGGCATACCTGGATATTTCCCTTGTTCCTAGACTCTTCCCAAAGCCTTTCCTATCCTCATTGTTGTCTGATATATACATGTGTTCCTATGTAATTTTTCCTCTTTTGAACTGGATTTGAGTGTTTCCCCCAAAAGCAGCGCAAGTGTTGCGACATGCTCCAAATGTCAGAGCAAAAAGTTCAGCTGTGTCAGGGGTGGTTTGGATAACACACCTATACTTCAGAGCTCCTGAGCTTGCTCTGTAAATCATAGCAGAATATCTCACATGCTCGGATTTTGTTGGCTAATGCTTGTCAATGCAGCTGGGAAACAGGTCGGCATGTAACATGCTCACTTGTGTGAAAGATGCAGCCTCTGAAGAGGGTTTGTGGTGATGGGCTGGAAGTGCACAACCCTTCTGCATTTGGGAGCCTGAAATGTAAGAGTAGGTGGGAGTAAAAAGAGCACTGAAATGTTTTTGAAGGACTGCTGCAAAGAACTGAAGTCCTTCAGAGACTTTGGTGTTGATGGATTTGCAGCCAGTAGTGCCAGTGGATGGTCTTTGTGATTATTCAAAGCTTCAGAGATGTGTAAAAGGTCTTTCTTTTTCTTTTTTCTTCCTGTGTAATTTGCGTAGTGACAGTGATATTTCTTCCTGCCTCTAATAATATATTTCATTTTTTTTTCATTGTACAAAGTAGTTGTATATCTCTGAGAATCAAAAGGCTGCTGGTGTCGGAGGGACCCAGGGAAACACTGGTTGTGTAGCTCCCTGCGGAGCTGCTGGAGCTCGTCTCCTCTAACCTGCGCTGCGTCTAAGAAGCCACTTGCTTCTTAGTCCTGCTGTATTTTTACCAGTAGCTTTGCACTCCTGGATAGTCCTGAGGCTGTACCACTGCCGCCAGCCCGCTGGGCAGATGACAGGCTTCAGCCGGTGAACCTGCTGGGCTGCCTCTTATTCCAGCTCTATCAGAGAGGAGCAGGATGTGTCAAAACAATTTTTTTGCCTTATTGATACGTGTTTCTTACCTTGGCGCTGGGGAAGTATGGAATCCATTTTTTCAAACGTAGCAAGTGCACTTCTCTTCTGTAGCAGGCTTCAGCGCCACAGCTTGAGAGAGTCCAGCTGGCTGTTGTGTGTGATGAGTAGCTTTCTTTGGCTGAGCTTTTGTGGCAGGGGCTGGTGGGCACAGCTACATCCTGTCCGGCAGGTTCTTCCTGAGGCTCTGCTTGGCACTGTGTCACATTTCCCCAGCTTCCTGGTGTCCTGTAGATGTCTACATGCAAACCAGCTCATCTCAAAAGGTCTGTAAACCAGAGAAGGTTGGTGGGAAACTTGTTCAGCCGTGGCGCAGGATTTGCAACATTTTCTTTTGTTCCACATAAGGGTGAAACTGGAACAAACCAGGTTTTCATGAAGGAGAAGGGTGAGGGTGTGAGGCAACTGGAGCAACAGCCTGGCAGTGTCTGGGCTGCAACCTCTGTTTGAAGCAGGCAGGACGGGGACCTGTACCTGCAGCTTCTCTTGCCCAGGTGACAATTGCAGCTTCCAGCTCTTGGCTTCTCTGCAGAACAGGACAGGCTCACTCTAGTGTTTAGCCTGAAATTGTATTTTACATATGAATATAGAAGGTTTTTCCTTAAAAAAAAACCAAAAAATAACCCCCCAAACAAACCAACCTGGAAATTTTGGAGATCAACTTAAAAGTAAATTTGACAAAACCGAATTTCAGCCAGCTCTACCTGTGCTCCAAAGGCAAAGCTCTGCCAGGAGCACTACGTCGCTGGATGCCTTCTGCTGCAAACGTAGGAATTATTCATGTATGTAAAGTCCACTTTATACAAACCCAGCATTTAGTCAAAAAACATCCCACACAATGGGACAGAGATGCTTTTAAGGCATGTTGGTCTGTTTCAGAGACTGGGAAGAGCGTTCCGGCTGGCTGAGGTTGGAAAGAGCTCTGTTTACTGTTTCTATCTGAAAAACATGCCTGAAGGACAGAAGTGTGTCCCAAAAATCCTCAGATGCATCTGTACAGAAACAAAAATAGATATATTGGTAGTGGGTAAAAAGAATTCCAGTATTCTGCAAAATCTATTAAAAATGATGGTGAGATGCTTTGGCACATTTTAAGGGAACAGGGGAAGCATGCCCACCTTCATGCTGTATTTTCTCCTTGCAGCTTCAGTCTACAACCCTTCCTCCCAGGGCCTGCAGGTTCCCTTCACGGGGTCTGTGGTGAGGATGAGTGGCTGCGGGGACACCCAGCACGCTCCTCCTGTCCCTAAACCTCGCCAGACAGCCCTAGTTTGGTGGTGGCCTGTGCTGAGGCACATTGTACCCACTAGTCAAAGTGATAATATAAAAGCTTAAGATGTGGGCAAGCCTCTGTGGTTCCTCTGTGGCATAATTTCTTCTGAATTCTTTAGAAATGAACCGCAGTTACATTCCCACGCGGGTTCCTGACTTTCTTCATTGCAACAAACACATACTCGAGTCAGGATATGACGGTGTAACAAGGGAAAGCCCTCTGCTTTCTCCTGCTTTGGTTTTTCCTTGGTGAAGGTAGAACACCTAGGTGCCTGCCCTGCGTGAGGAGGGTGGCTGTAGTTTGGAATGCATTGCGCACTCTGTGTTGTCAGAAGAGGTGACAGACTGCCTCCCGGCTTATCGCTCTGTCTGCGGGCTGTTGCAGTTGGCTCAAGGCTGGACCACCATCGTGGTTAACACGAGGCTGGAACGTTATTCCGAGAGTTTTGTGCTAACGGCTCATGAGAAATCAGCATGCTGCCGCGAAGTAACTGTCTGCGAACAGTGTTTCTTCCTGTCTGTAGCAATTGCCAGCCAAGGGTTAACCTGGAGCAGGTTCCAGCCAGGGATTAATGCTGATTTCTGCAGAGCAGAAAAACTCCCATGAGAGGTGTGTTATCTTCACGGGATGCTGGGCTCTTCTTGGAGCTATATTGTTTGGAGATAAAAATCTTCAGTATGTTTAATGTGTGTATCATGCTCAGGGCATCTGTAGCACAGCCTCCAGTGCAGACAATCAGTTTGAAGTCTCAAAATGCCATAGAATGTTTTCCAGAAGTGTAAATAGGTAAGGTATGCATTTGCCTTCCTGAGCTGCCCATCACTGCAGCACCCTGTGCTGTATACACCCGGCTGCGATTATCCTGGCACGATGAGGCTGTGATCACACGGCCCATCAGCACGCGGGGCTCGGCTGTGGGGGGGAATACCCATGGCCTCACTTTGCAAGTTTTTCCCGGTTTTGTAGTGCTTTAGCGGATCAAAGCACAGCTCTCGTCAGCTTCAGCTGGAACTGTTGAGGACTCAGCGTTTTACAAATCAAGTCTCAGCTTCTCATGCTGAGCACAGAATGATGAACGTGCAATTAGTAACTATTTCTGCAATTAGTGATTTAACAAGAACTGTAGCAGAGGTGCAGCCTGTTCTCCAGGAGAATAATGATACTCAATTTTGAGACCATCCTTTCCTCTTCCTGCACTTCCCTCCCTCTCCACATTTCAGTCCTGAACTGGGGGAGAACCCACTGTTCCCGCAGACAGAAACCTTCCTGGTTACAGCCCAGGGGTTATCCCCAAAGCTTTTCCATCCCCTCTGAAGGGTTAAAACCAGGGCCCTACTGAAGGATAATATCTCTTTACACCATGAGGTATCTGTGGATTCTAAATATTATTTCATAGACATGGTTCTTTTGGCATTTTTTGAACTTGTGATGAAATGACCATGTAATAATTATTTTCTTATCAAAATTTTTGTCCAAGTTATCTTAAACTGTGAAAAACAAAGCAGAAAGGATAAAGTCCGTTATCTGGAGCATCAACATGCATTTAAAATCACAAACCTGGCCTCTGCAAAATGAGAGAATAACTGCTAGAAAGAGTACATTTTTCCCTTCTGTCAAAATGTAGCTTGCAGGAGCTGCCCGTATGGGTGTGGACATCTGGTAAAGGCTTTGTGAATTCTGTGTGCGTGGCTTTACATTAAAACATAGTGCTCCAAAACCATTGGCTCTTTCCAGGTCCCAGCTTGGCTGAGCACATTCAGGGGGTGGTAGAAGCACTGGTCCCCTAGGTCAGGCTGAAAGCCCATAGAGAGATCTGTGAGTCTCTTGGAGGTGTTGAAACTCGTGGGGGTGACGATGTGTGGGCAAAGCCTAGAGCTACTTCTGCTCAGGGCATGGGGGCGGCAGCTGGTGCCCGCGCCAGTACCCTGGCCGAGCTGTCGTGCGGAGAAGTGGGTTTCCACCTTGGAGGCATTCCTGGAGACCCGTCTGCCATCTGCAAAGAGACCAAGGACCACAACCCTTAGTCTTATTAGAACTTCCCAGGAGGCTGACCCAGAGTGAGAGCCATGAACCCAGGAGGTGTTCGGGAAGGGCTGTAACACCAGTCAAACCTTCTCTTCCAGGACAGCCCCGCTTTCAGGTGCTTTACCAGCTAAGCCACAAATAAAAGTAGAGACAGACCCTCCTGTAGCTTCAAGTTTGCTTCTCAATTACACTCAAATGCAGCAGGGTTTGCCACGGTGCGTTGTGTTGCCAGCAGCCTACAACGGTTCACGACTGGTCTCTTTAACATTCATGTCTGGTGCAGTAATTCAGATTCCTCTGAACTTTCTATAAGCAAAGAACAAATTGAAACACTTTTGAATTTTCTTTGCTCCGTGAACCACAGTTTGCCTTGTCAGAGTCATAAAGATGTAATCCAGAGCAATGCCGCAGTTGTAATCACACTTCTGTCCTGGGCTGGGGAACATTTGGCAGGCTGATTAAACTGTAGAAACCCTTTGAAATAAAATGGGAGGTGGCTGCTAATGGAAAGGCAACTGTTACACAAAACAAACAAATGAGCTAAGTAATCCTGGCACCAAAAAACAGGCGCTCAGACCCCCCCCGTTCTATAAAAAGTCATCTGGTTGCTTTATTTGCTGAATCACATTTATTTTGGTTATATTCCAGGCAGTCTGTTGCCCACTCCCTTGTGCTGTTTTTTGATTCCATCATTATTAAATGGTGCTACTCCTTATATAGATGAGAGACTGGATCCAACCCACCGAAGCCAAAGGGAGTCTCTCTGTCAGCACACGGACTCTGCCTTCTCCACCCCCTAAGCTAGCAAGCTGTCCAAGACGGCGCCAGAGTCCTTGGACAGAGTTTTGGAAGAATTCACTATTTGCTCTTTAAAAAGAGGGAAAGAAAAGAACCCAAAACATTCTTAGGGCTGTTTTTAATGCTGGAATGGTGTATCTCACTGAAACACTTCGAGGCTGCAGCACGGTCAAAACCCATGATGGCATGTGTCCTCAGCGGCGTTCCCCCGTGTGCCGTGCTGCTGGCAGCTCTGTGGGGCTGTAAATGAGTATGTTCCTGGGAGCATCTGTCTTGTTGCAGCACTGGTTAGGTCTGAGTTTGTACATTATCCTGGGAAATAACAATAGTTTTTGAGATGTACCACCTCACACAGCTCACATCTTGCTTTTTCTCTCATCTTTTCCTTGATTTGTGGTTTTCTGTCTGAGGCCCAGGGTGTGCTGGGGAACGTGTCTGTAAATGTCTTCACTTGCATCCCGTGTCCCCAGCTTAGCTTCCCCACAAGTGTACAGGGTTAAAGCTGAATTTTGGTTCAAACGGTTAAAGAAAACCTCCAAAGGTTTGTGGAATCCCAGCAAAGACCTGAACCAACTTGTCACACTTTTTGTGTTCTCTTCATAACATCTTAAATTCTAGATAAAAGGCAAGGGAAATCCCTGGGCTTTTTTTCATTTGTCTGGCAGTGGGAAGGTGACAATGACACTAGGCAGTGCGTCCCTTGTAGCTGCTGCTACACAGACGTGCGTTTTCCACCGCAGCCACCTGCAAGCGCAGCGGCATGCAGGGGAGACGCTGGTGGCATCTGGCTGGAGCAGCAGGAGCCCCAGCTCAGCCTGTCCCAGCAGGGACCCACAGCTGGTGCAGGGGGAGCTCTGTTGCTGCTCCCACCTCTGCCCCCACTTGCTGCTGTCTCCAGGAGCTCTTCCCAGTCATGTTTCCAGTTACTCAGCTGTAAAGTGAATCCTTTGTCCTTTCTACCTCTCCAGCCCCTTGTTCTATGGAATGTTATAGGATCCTGTGGGATCCAGAATTGTGGTTTTAAAACTAACACCAGATCACAGAATGATTCAAAAATCCAAAAGCATAAAAATTATGTCTTGACTTGGGAGACTTTGTCGCTTTTCCCTGTTTTTTTTTCTGTATTCAAGCTTTGTTATGTTTTATCTTAAATAATATTACTTTCCATATAGAGATGAAGTAAAGAGGTTCACACTAGCTGCAGCTTCAGGAAGAATTCTGGTGATATTTAAGTACCCAAGGCTAACAAATAGCTTGATCAGCATTAGCAAAGACCGCTTGTAGTGGGTAGTTTGTTCATGAGGTTATAAATAGACCTGTCAGAGCCCTAACGTGTGCCAGGCAGATATTTGATCTTTAACATTGACTGAGCTTGCAAGCCTAGGAGAAGAGTGATTTATATCTAGAGAAGATTGCGGTTAAAAATAATTATGTAGCCAGAAACAACAGCAGTCTTTAATGCATCAAGTTGGTTAGATCCTGTCCTGGTTCCTGATGGACACAAGCACACGGGAAGCGAGCAGAGGAGAGCACGGCAAGGGCGAGGAGTGGTGTGGGAGCTGGGCTCAGCCTGCCAGCGGTGCTCGGAGAAAAGGGCTGTGTTGCTGTTTGCGGCTGCCTGGCTTTACTAGTGGCTGTAGCTGCTGTGTGTCACTGTCCCCACGCAGCTGTGTATTTGTAATAGCTGGTGGCTGCACGCTCCAGGGGTGTACATCTGTAACCTCATCTGCCAGCCTTCAACTGGGATATATGTGCCCCCTCCTGCTGACGTACACAGTACAAGCCAGCAGATCATCTGTAGCCTGTTGGGTTGCTTCAGTTTTGGGGGTACATATATACGTTGTATGTTTCTTTAGATATTCTCCAGTACAAAGCATGGGGTACCTGGTGCATTCAGAGCTATTGAATGCAGGGATGCGTGTTCTCGCAGCGCCGAGCTCCTCACGGTTTGGCTGGGGCTGTCGATGTCTCTATTAAGGACAGCTGGGGTTTGCTGCCAGCTGCTCAAGGTGCCTTCTCGCAATGGCAGGCGCGGTGGGTCTGAGACAGCAGGGAAAAGAACATTCTGCCAAGAAGAAAAATACAGATGGGCGAAGTTTTGGTTCTTTTTTTTCTCATCTCCCCAGTCTCTGGTACCTCTGGCCTCCAAACTCCGTGCTGCCCTGAGGAGGTTTCCTTTGATATTCAGAGAACTAGGCATATATCATATATGAAATCCTCATGCAGTGATTATGTATTGCCTGTTTTCCATAGAATTTTCTGAAGTTTACAAATACCACCTTTAGCAACGTAAGTTTATGCTTTAGCTTAAAAGGCAGAAAAATTACTCTAGTCTGTATTAATCAAACCAGAAAAATACTCTCATTCCATTCCCCTCTTCCTCCTCAGTCATGTATCCAGAAAATGTTTAGAGAGGAGACCTAATATATTTCAGAATGATCTCCCTTGGGAAACGATGCTCTGAGTGTTTTGTGCCTGACGTGTCGCTGTTGCTGGTGTCGTGCTTCTCCCGGGGTGTGACAGACCTGCAGACAGAAGTACTGGAATGCCCGAGATGCTTCAGAGCATCTATTTAGAAATATATCTCCTAGGACATGCCAACAAGAATGTCTAGAATTAAAAATCTCCCATAATTAGCATTTTTGGGAAAAAGTAGTATAATAGTAATAGTATGTTGGCATTTTTTTATGAGGCTGATGGCTCACAGAGCTGCTCATTAACTGCAGGTTTTCCTTGCCGGCACTGCAGGGAGACACTTCACAAGGAAAAATGTAACTGAGCCCAAGAGTGACTGTTGCAGAAATGCACTCTGTCTGTCACAGTCATGGCAAAATACTGAGCTTGCTTGCCACCACACGCTAATATAGCGTGTTTGGAGATGGCGTGCTGATTGTAGTGAAGGAAAGCATGTGGAAGTCTCCATCTTAGTTAACTCTGGGGCTGTCTGGGAGTCTTCCCAGGCTGGAATGGAGTTTTGATCAACAGAGACATCATTTTCCGTCTTGTACATGTAACGCAGTCGTGAAAAGGCTACAGGACACTTCCTGGGTGTTGTATGGGGAAGCACATACAGAGATTTCAGACTGAGCAGTAAAGAAGGTTTAGTATATTCAATTCCTTTGGCATTAAATTTCGAGTTTATACTTGGATAAGAAAATAAAAAGTAATGGTATGGCACTCTCAATAAAAGATCCTCATCATTCTAAATGATGCTACAGTGCCCAGGATTTGAACAGTGTTTTTGAACAGCAAAGCAAAAATTTTATACTTTCTGCTACAAAAATTTGCTTATCATCAAAGCATCCACCTATTACTTCAAAGCCACTACTTCTAATTGTCTTGGGATATGGGTTATTTTTAACAAACCTTCGTAATTTCTAGAGTCACAGGAATGGCTACCTTTTCAACTCTTCTGTTATTTTCAAATTGTCTATAGACAACTGAGACATTTAAACAGTGAAGAAAACTGTACATAATCCTTTTTTCCCCCGAGTTTTTATTCTTGTAGCTGTGACTGAAGGAATTTTGAAGCAGGGGTGGAGTCAGGGCTGTAACCTGCAACCAGACTTGGACAGAAAGTGACCCAGTTACAACCTGGATTGGTTTTCAGGCTCATTTGTGGATTTGGGGCTTGGGGCCAAACAAGAATGAAAGTCCGGATGTCATCATGACACAAACTGATGAAATTTCAGTTCTGTGTATTTCTAGTCTATAGGCGTTTGTGTTAAAAACGGAGTTAGTCAATAGGAAACGTTTCAGAAGAGCTTACTAAAAGGTACTGAAGTCAATTAATTGTGCAGATTTCTGCCATATGTCTATCATGGGCAGTCAGCACTCAGTATGCCTTCAGTGGTGATTGCATGACTCTTTATTCGTGTTCTTCCTTTCTTAGAAACTGTTGTCCCTATCCAGCTTGTTTCACCTCCTGGTCAACCACTTGTGGGTCTTGCCAGGCCACCTCAGCTTTGCAGTGCTGGGTAATTCCCTGCAGCACCTTGATGCTGCCGGCTCCAGCTCTTTGCACCCAGTCTGATTTACCCCCTGTTGGCCTTCAATATGATGTTCTTCTTAATTTTGATTTTTTGTTCATCAGAGCATTTTGCCTCAGCAGATGTAGTTTAGGGTGATAAAGGGAGCACAGGTTTCAGGGAACAGTTTGCCCTGGGTGCTGGTGAGCGGCTGAATTTGCTGTGGTGATGCTGGGTCATCCCCCAGCGCTTCCAGTGAGGGGCCCTGAGAGGAGGAGGAGGAGAAGGAGAAGGGCACAGCTGCAGTTGACATATGTTGTAACTGAAGTGGAAAACCCCTCTGTGCTTCCAGTTTGTTTCACTATAAGGATTTCTCACCTGCTGAAATAAAGTGACTCCTGGTTGGATGACAGCTTCAGGAGCACTATTGCAGAGTTCTCCTCCAGTGCCTTCTGCTAGGAGATGGTTAACTCCCAACAGCCTCGTCCTTTCGTATTAGGATTTGAGATTCAGTCTGGGTTCCTCTGCCCCTGTCCTCTGGGTACATGACAGACTGACTTTTCTGGCTGTGTGTACCAATGAAGGGGAAAAGCGCTCTCGGTCCATGGAGAAGAGCTCGCTTGTGTTCCCAGCCCAGCAGAGGCGGGTGTGTGGTCACAGCGCGGCGCACAGCCTGTCCCTGCATCCACTCCCCCTGGGAGGATGTGGGTGGCACCTTGTCTGTGGGAAGCTTGGCAGCTCACGGCCGCTGCTTTTAGGAAATATTGTCTGCCCCAAAGTTCCCGATCCCCCGTGGTGAATTATTATCTCTCTTCTAACTTTGCAGCTTGCCTCAGACCTTCCCAGAGAAGAGCTGGGCTGCAGATGACAGCTTTCACCAGCAGAAACTTGTTAACTTCTTCAGGATACTCTGGCAGAACATAATCTCTAGGAAAAGAGATGCTCCCAAATATGGTATCTTAGAAAAATAAAATTAAATAGCAGTTGGTCTGTGGTCAGTTGCTGGCTTTATAGCAAATTATTCTGTGCCAGCTGTGACTGACAGCAGCTCCAGCCCAGTGCAGCTCCATGTTGTGGGACAGCTCCTTGTCAGAGGTCTCCAGCAAAAGCCCCTGCTTCTCTCTGGGGCTGGGGTTTGAAAGAGGCAGGTCATCCCATGTCAGAGCTGATGCATTAATCTTTCTGTGCAAGGATTCTGTCTGGCGTTATCCCCAAGTCCTGCTGTGTACAGCCATTGCCATGGCAATGATAAAAGCCTACTCCACTGGCTGCTTTTTTCCGTATTTTTCTCAAGAAAAATAAAAGCTGAGATGTACTTCAGAGCAGTTTTGCTGCCTGTGGAAAGTCTGATCTTAGCTTAAAGGTCCCCTGAGGACAGCGTCCTTTTGTCTGTGCCCGGCTACCTCTGCTCCCTGATGTATGGCCCGGATCTCAGACAGACTCCTTGGCTGGGGCTGACATCCCGCAGCAAAGCCCTGGAGCTGTGGCTGTGGAGTGTGAGCCCGCAGCTGGGAACGGAGGGGCTCGGATAGCTGCGGTGGGGACTCTGATCCCAGGCAGCTACAGACACCCCCTGTGAGCATGGGTGAGTCCTTTGAGGTCTGCATGATCGTAAGGATTTAGATCTAAAATGTTTTTACATAGACAGGGAGGCACTGGACAGGAGGTTAGGTTCTTTTTCCCCTAAAAGTATTTGAGCCATTTCAGTTGCCTTTTATCTCATTTGGACACCTAACCAGCTCTGGCGTATCTTAGAATCCAAGCAGGTGCCTGTCTGCCTTTTCAGGTACCTACATAGGTGTAAAAATTTGGCTCATAGTACACTCTGTTTGTTTTTTTCTCTGTAAGATAGAGTAGGATGGTTCAGAAAGGATGAAGTTAATTCCTAACAGTGAGGAGAGGTATGAGGGCTATTTGGGAACAAAAAAGGATCACCTATGTGAAATTACTGTGAAGGCTTTTACCCAAATAAGGCATTCAGCAGTGAGTGCTGCAGGCATCTTTCTGTTGCCTGCAGCTCCAGTACTGACACATGCTGTGACTCCTGGTGAGGAAGAAATCCCTGGTGCTGAAGGAGATACCTTTGCACCAGGTCAGGTCACTACCCGCACAAAGATGACGACTGACCTATGGGCTTAGGAAGGAAGTCAGTCTGTAGGCATGCTTAGAATAAAATCCTACTGTCTGGTATAATCTCAGCTCTGGTATAACTCCTGTGGTGGCATCAATGCTTAATATTTGGCAAAATAGCTCCCAATAGTTACCTGGAGCTCTTCCGACACTCCTTCCCTCTTCACCTCCTGAAGAGAACAGAGTTTCTATCCGGAAAGGAGCACTAATGCGAAGTATTCACCAGCCTCCTGCTGAACAGCTTTCCTACCACTTTTGCCCTGTTGAAGATGGAAGACTTTAGTGGACTTCTTCAAATTCCGGTGGCCATAAGCCTTTTATACAAAGCTCTCAAACCTCTCATTCTCCAGAACTGGTGCCTTCTGAAAACAGCAAAGCAGGTCTTCCCTGCAGCTGTGTTACCCTTGTGCCTTCCTGTGGCTCTGTCTTTTCGGAATGCATCCATCCAAAGTCAGCATATGCTCCTTTGCTCTTGTAACTATAAATAAAGCTGCTGAGACCAGAAAACCTTTTCCAAAGACTTCACTTTAAAAAACAAAAAAACCTGATAAGCAGGATCATTTATGACTTTGGTGTTTGTACATTGCATGTTAACATAAAGCTGCAGGGTTTTGTGATATCTGTGGGTTGAGTTTGAAATGATGATAAAAAGCTATGCACTCCGTAGCTGGAGGGTATGTATATAGCACCTTCCAAATGTCTTTATCTGCTGAGAGAGAGCCCTTCCATTTGCAGATCTCCAGACACTTTCTCAGTAACTGTATTTCAGAGCCTCCAGTGTTATCAAGAACTCTTTTGCCACCCTATATATGATAGCACTTCTGTGGTCGTACAGTATTTTTTTATTTAAATAGATCCCATCTTTTAGATTTCTTCTATGTAATATGTTCCTGTGGGGCTGTTCAAGCATCTTGGTGTCACTGGGAGTGCAGGGAAGAGACGCGGCTCTGGCCGCTGGCCCTGCTTATTACATCTTGTCCCTGTGTCACCTGTGCCTTGTGAGGTGAGGTTTGGAAGTGTTCACGTTCAAATGCTGTCCCACATAAACAGATGGCTCGCCAGCCCCGTGGATGTCACATCATTCCACCTACGCAGCTTTGACAAGTCGCAGCTGGAGAGCGGGCTGAGCTTCACACGGCTGTGTGGTGGTGTCTCAGCCCAGGCGAGGGCCAGCCCTGTGCTCAGGGACACCGCAAAAAACTAAATCAAAGCATCCCCGTCAGGAGTCAGGTCAGTGTGCAAAAGTGACACTTCTGTGTTTAGGGCAGGTGCTGACGAGAGAGAAGCCTCAGTGTTCGTGTCCTCGTGTGGGGCAGAGCTCAGAGGGCAGGCGGCACCAGGAGCCAGCAGAATACTTCTTTCTCCGTCACACAAATGGAGAAACACAAGCAGATAAGGACTTCAGGTGAAGTGAAGTTGCATGTGACCATGTAAGTCATGTTCCTAGTAGTCTGAAGAAAGCTTAAGGAAAAATTTTAAGGTCTTTTCAGAAAGAACATATTTTAATCCGTAAAACCACTGGCCACAAAACTGAATAGTGAAAGAAACACTTCAGGCATCCTAGGCTGCTAATCAAGAGAGTTGAAAACTTTTGTTGGCAATTTTAAAAAGAATGTGTTCAGCTCATGGAGAGGTTCTGAACAAAAAATAAACACCACCAAAGACTTTGCAGATACCTACCCTGTTCCAGACTGGTTCATGTTACAGTGACCTGGAATGCCAGAACTCGCCCCGTTAGCAATAACTGGTGTGGAGTTTCACTGTGGGAAAGCTGTAAACTGGTGGGATTAGCTGCTTCTTGTCCCTGGCTCAACTTGCGATTGCCAGGGCTTGGGCACAGAGTTGCACAGCCTGCTTTCCATCTTCAGGTGAGATGTGTCGTGTGTTTGCTCTGGGGCTTGCCTGTGATTGCTGGTAAGGGTGACAGAATCTGGCCTTGGCTTGCAAAGTTGTTTCCTGTAAATAATTGGGGTTATGTTTTAGAAGTGAGCTATGGGTGAAACCCTGCCATACTTTACTGCTTATGCTAAAATCTCTGTTTTCTGAAATGCATCTTTCTCTCATTACTGTGTCCAAGTGGGGGAGAAAAAAGACTGGGTGGTAATGCAGCAATGTCTTACCAGGTGTGTCAGCAAGGAGAATGGGGCCAGTCCTGCACATCCCTTATTTTGCATGCTGTCAATCAGCAGAACGCCCTGGGAGTGATGCAGTGTGCTTGTAATCAGTGCAGAACAGGCGTGTGAATCGTGTTTAATCCTATTTTGACTTGTCATTTTAATGACTTGGGTTTGGGGTGAGCTGTTGCATAGGACTCCAAGAGTTGCTGCTGCTTTTAGATTCCTGTAGTTTCATATGTTGTGTAATTGCTAAACAAGCTGCAGTCTGCAGAGATGATTTGCTGAGAATTCTTTAATTATTCCTCCTGTGCCTTAGTTACTACTCTCTTCAGTGCAGAACTCAAAAGGCACATCATAGTCTAGAGAATGAGTTGAAAATACCTTATCAGAAACAAGTTTAGATCTGGAATCAAGATTTGCATCTGCATTTCTTTAAAATCAAATGGTCTGGAAGCGTTTCTTGCAGAATAGCTTGGTGCTTAGATGCTGTTTGAACTACTAAGTAGCAGATCATGTGAGCGCTGTAGACTGGCAGCACTAAGACAGCTTTTCTGGACCTTTTGTCTTTATTTTGAATGCTAGTTGGCCCTGATTTCCACTACCCAAGCAGTGACCAATTGATTCAATTTTGCTGTAGTTTTTAGGGTTTTTTGTTTATAGTAGTTTTATTTACATCCCTTTCATACCTCATTTTATCAGCTCACCATTACATATTAGAATGGTGAATTGGGCATAGATGACCCATGCCAGGTGCCTTCCTTATAGCCCAGTTACTGTCAGGGGAAGTCGGGGTACTCTGCCTGGCCCCACTTCCCCCAGTGCAGGGCTCAGCCCCCGTGCACTTCCCAGGGCTGCCTGTTTTGTCACCGATCTGCCAGCAAACCTGGGAATCAACCTCCCTTAGAAAATACTGAGTGCTGTGGCAGCTGGCTGCACCCATTTCATTCCTTTTATAGTAAGTGTCCTTTAAACATAGACATCAGTGCTTTTTGATCTCCTGACCCTGTTAGAACACAGCTTTAGATAAGAATTACCTTTCCGGTCCCAACTCAATCCTGTCTGTAGCAGCTGGGAGGTATTACCTATTCAGGCTTGCATTTGAATGTTAGGTACTGATTTCAGACAAGTGTCTATCACTTGAACATAAAGTGTGCAGCTGCAGCAGCCCCCAAATGATTATTACCTCTAAGTGGCAGCCACTTGGTTCTTTTTCCTTTTTTTATCTCCGTAGTATCTGTATGAGTACCCACGGTATGATTCATTTCCCCAGCTCTAGCTGGCTGAAAGGTAGATGTGGAGATGAGCTCTTCCTCCAGGGCCCAGTTACGGTCAGCAGGGAGTGATCCATCTCTCCAAAGGACAATCTGTCCATCAAAGGGAAAATGGGATAAATTGCTTATTGCTCCTCACTGACTGTTCTTTAGACTCAAAGCCTGAATTTTTGATGGGCAAAACAGGAAAAATTAATCCCCCCAAAAACTTGATGTGATAGAGGATGTTGTGACCACACTCTGTGTTACCAGTGGTTAGAAAGGATGGAAATGCATCTCCCTGTCCCTAAGGTAGCTGCTCTGCTTGTCACTAAATGTGACCATTGCTTTTACTTAGCTCTTTTAAAGCTGTATCTAACATGAGGCTTCAGGATCCTTCTTTTGTGGCCAGTGGAGAAGAGCTCTGTGTTGGAGCTCCTGAGGAACTAGTGATTCAAATAAAAACCACTTCTCTTTGCTGTTGAAGGTGTGAGGCAGGATGCCTGGCTTAGGACCTCGTTTAGTAACTGCAGCAGCTACTAACTGAACTGCACTGTGTGCTGGAGGGGCAGGCAGCTCTCTTGCGTGTGTGTAGGAAAATCAGCTCTTTCTGGAGGGAGGTGAGTCTCAGTTACTCGTTCAGCTGGTGATTGCTTGCTGACACATTCAAAATCTGGCATTACTCAGCTGGGTTGGGTGTTCAGGTTGTAACTGAAACCACAGACGTTGTTTTCAAAGCAAAATGAGCTGCAAACCAGTATGAAGGTGTGTAAGCTGAGAGACTTTGGAAACGATTCAAAACAACTTGACCTGAGTAGCTTTAAAATTGTTTTTAAAAAAAGCTCACTTAATCAGGCAATTTTAGTAAAACATCGGGGCTTGATGTAGTTTCTGCTCCATACTGTACTCAGTACTGTGTCATCCTGCAGCTGTTCAGACCATTGGTTCTCTCGCACGGGATTCCTTACTGAGCACCTGCTTTGCCAAGGTGGGCAGTGATTTCACAGTTAGACGTGGAGCGTGAAGGTGCATCACCAGCACACGTTTCCCACCAGAAACACCTTGTACGTGTGAAATGTTAGACTCGGAGAGCAGATTTCTCTTGCAGTTTCTGTGTAAATGCTCAAACTGATCTCAGTTCTCAAACATGAAAGAAGACACATTGTGTTTGGTCTGAATTTTAAGCAGCATCTGGTTTTAGCCAAAAGAATGCAGCTGTCCCAAAGCCCCTGCAACTCCCGTTTTAGGGACCTTCCTTAGGGGAAGGGGGTTTCAGCACTGTGATTAGTGCTGCCCTGCGAGTTCAAGGCAAGAAAATCCCATGCAAGTCCTGTGGCCCGTACACTGTAGCAGTGAGTGCTGTGGTCAGCTGAACCAACTGGAGTGTTAAATGTCTTTAAAAGTGACAACCAAAATAGTCCCATTTATTACTGCAGTTGGCTGTCCCCTGAGCTTTGCATATTCCTCAGTCTTAGACGGAACATGTTAAAAACCATGGCATGCACTGGGAGAAGGGAGCCCTTATGTGCGTGTGTGTGTGTGTGTGTGTATATATATATATATATGTGTGTGTGTGTGTGCATTTAAGTAAAGGCAGCTTTCAGATCCCAATTTCTACCTTAGTATAAAACTGATTTTGTTTTTTAATTAGTTGCCTTGAATTCCACTGCACATGTTACAAGAAATCACTGCTGTTGACTTGTGCTGTGACCTGCCCTGTGGTGCGTTAGGAAATATCTGTGCTGGCTCCACAGGCAGCACAGCACCAAAGAAACAAGTGCTCCTGAGCCCCAGCAGTAACTCCAGCACGTCCTCCTGCTCCCCACTTCTGCCTTCAGCTCAGCTCTCCCTTTTGCCTTCAGTGTCTGCAACCTTATTATCTCCTGATGATGATCTTCGCCTCGGCTGTGAAGCTCACTCCAGCCATCTCTCTATCTGCTGCCCTGACTGCAGCCACGTCTCTCTGAACTCCAAATCCCCGTTTGTAGGATTTCTGCATGTGGAGGATGATGCTGCAGAAGTGCCAAATGTTTCCGTTTAGATGAGGATTTTCCTCCAGTTCTTTTGTTTTGCCAGAGACACAGTGGTGTTTATTCACGTTGGTGTAATTCCAGTCGCGTGAAGTGAACTATGCTAATGACTAATTTGCCCTGTGAGGATTTGGACATATCTGTCAGGGAAATACATTTAGAATTAGACTTCTTCTGCTATATGTACAGCACAAGAAAGATAAGGCTGTTGCAGGGAGGTGATTGGATATATTGTATCCTTGCACTTACTGTCATTGAAAAAAATCAGACAAATCTTGCTGTTCTGAGCAGTGCCTTGCATTGTACCCTTTAGATCAATGGTGGTTACAGTGTGCTTTCATACCATCTGTGAGAGCAGGCCACAACTTTTCTCCCTACAGGCACTGGATTGATTTTTATGATGTAGTTTAAAACCAGGAACAACAAAAATGTCGGTTTATCAGAGGAGAAGCCTTGGGGCAACAGACCTCCTTCTCCTGGCACGTACAGAGCCTGGGAGATGCGAGTATTTTATTCACTGAGTGATCATTCATAAGCACAATGAATGAAAAAGCAAGAACAGCGTTCCTGGAGGTGCGTATCTTCAGAGGCAAAGCAGCAACTCTGAGATGATCCAAGCACTGTCTCACTGGGGAGGAGAAAAGGGCAAAGAGATCCTGGTACCAGCGGGAGTGCGTGGTGGGGTGGCTGCTCGCCCCGTCCCGTGTGTCTCGAGGGCTTTGGTTGGGCAAAGCCCAAGCCTGGTTCTCTTGCTTCTGGCGTACAACAGCAGTAGCTGGGTTATCTTCTCCAGGAGGTCCACAGATCAGTGGTCCTTCTTGGTGGCCCAGTGGGGGACGCTGCACAGGAGGAAGCCCAGGAGGGCTCCTGGGGTGCTCGAGTGCCTCTTGCAGAGCGAGCCCATCCCCTTCTGCTCCAGGAACACCTTGTGTCTCCATAGCTGGAGCCTGGGGAGAAGCTGGGGGGAGTGCAGCCCCCAGGTCGGTCTGACACACTGTCAAGTTGAATTTAGAGGTGTAGGAGAAGTCCTGGTTACACAAAATGGTTTGCTGCTGGCAGTGGGAAGGAGAGGCAAGCCCTGTGCTCCAGGGGCACTCCCTGTGCCAGGCAGCGTGGTGCTGATTGTTTGCTGTTGAATCACCGGATTGCCTTGAAAGCAAAGTTAATACAATGTCTAGGTGAAGCATTTCTGCAACCTCTGTCAAAACGTCTGTTCTGGATTAAGTACTGTTCACAAAGAGATCATTTTTCTATTTCTTCTTCCCGCTTAAATCCTTCATTTTCTGTGCTCACTGTCTGAAAGCACACAGCACTGCAGCCCTGCTCTGACAGTGCGGTGCGTTCCAAGAGGGAGAGAGAACATGTCACAGAGCTTCAAACCACTCGTGGCCTGCTGCTGGGCTTCCCAAACTTCACCAGGGTCTGCTGGATAATTTCATCAAGACTGGGGATTATCTTGGTAGTGTTACAATGCAGTGCGGGTTCAGGGCTTTCAGGCCACCAGCTTGATACTGCTCCCTGTACACTGTGTGAAATTTGTCAACTGGCCCCAAAAGACTAGAATATTATTAGAAAGCATTGGCATTAAAAAACATCCGCAAAACCAAGGAATTTCCCATGCTTGAAGCCTTGGCAAAAGTTACCTGAATCCAGGCTGCAATCAGCTCCGCAAGTGCCCTGGACTGCGAGTCCCCTGGAAGAACTGAGACCATCCAGGCTTTGGAACAATTTTGGTGTTTGACATATATGTTGAAGGCTTTCTGTGATTGCTTCAAGTGGAGTGAGAGAGTTTGAAAGCAGGCATTGGGGTTAGGACCCAGATTAGAGAGAAACTTCCTAAAAGAGGGGAGTGTGCTCTCCTGCACCCTCACTCTCTGTTGCACTGCCTCTGTTGTGCTGCTCACACTCTGTCCTCTGACAGTTCTGAACGCTGCTGTTCAGAGACCACTTCCATCCTGGTTATCTGTAATTAGGAGCAGAAATGTCTGTCCAGATAATAGCTGTTGGTTTACAAATGTATTGCATTTTTCTGAAGTCATTTTGGAATCCTGGGCAGCAAAACAATTTTTTTCTACCCTTTCAAATTATTAAAAATTATAAACCAGCCCTGTTTAGGACTGCATGAAAATTATTACTCTTACCGGGAAGCATATATTCCTTGAAGTTAATAATATTTGCAAATTTTAGCTAGATGCAAGCTGTTATTTTGTAATTGTGATGGGTTGGCCCTTGGCTGGGGGCCAAACCACACACACCCGCTCACACAGTCCCTGCCCCCACCCAATGATAGGGGAGAGAATTAAAGAGGTAAATGGCAAAGAGGACTCGTGGGTTGAGATAAGGACAATTTAATAACTAAACTACAATAATATTAGAAATAATACTATATACAAAGATACAATGTGATACAC
>WKFP01014814.1:249409-269388 GCA_011057875.1 Pterocles orientalis
GGAGGCACTCACGGAACGGAGATAACAGCCCAAGCGTCCCAACCTGAGAGCTGACCAAAGCAGAGGAAAAAAAAAAACCAGCTAACGATCCTCCGGAAGAGGGAAAATGCCAAAACTCACGGAACGGAGATAAACGAGTGTCCCGGCCGAAAGCTAACGGCGACCGTGGGGGGAGGGGGGGAAAGGCCTTGGGAGAGCGAACGCAGGCTCCCCAAAGCGAGACGAATGCGGAAGTGAAAGCCAGTACTCCTAGAAGAGTCTTCTTCTAATATACTGGGTATGACGTGCATGGGATGGAATAATTGGTCAGTCTGCTTCTCAATCTTTACCTAAAAGCAAATCCCATGCTAGAAGCCAGACTGTCTCTTCCCCCCCAAAAGGCTGAATGTATGTCCTTGAGAACAAATAGCAACATCCTAGCAATAACTATAAACGTTCTTCTCTTATCAATTCTCTCCTGAGCAGGAATCCAAAACATAGCTTCTTGCTAGCTATTTATGAAGAGAAGGGAAAAGGAAAAAAAAAATTAACTCTGCTCTGCTTAACCCACGACAGTAATCTACAGCAGAGTTTACAGCGGTGTCACTGAGCCTGCTTCATATGTGAATTAAATGTCCATAGATTGAGAGCAAATGAAGCAGGTTTACAGAGAACTGTTTTAGCATGACGTAGTGCAACTTCTTTTCCATTTTCAGGCTTTTTAAAGAGCTCCAGGGGTGGCCACGTTTGTCTCAGGTCAGGCTTTCTGTCTGCCCTCCTTCCCTCTGCCTTCGTTCAGGCTCTTCCAGCAGCTGCCAGCTGTGCCCAGCAGTTATCCAGATGAGCTTGTTGGAGGATTTGTTGCCATTTCTTTATGGCATAGAGTCTAGGGGAAGGAATGGGTTATGGAGATCTGCATTACAGACTGCAATCCAACTTTGTTTTAAAAAGTTACTGAAAGGTTCAAGAGTGGTGTTCATGTATTTCAAAGTGCATCCCTCAATGGTGCGCCTCTCCTGAAGCCTTGTGCAGTTCACCTTGCTCTGTCCTCCCACCACAAGAAGCTTTTGTTAATTCTTTGGTTGTCTTGCAGAAGCCGAGAATTATGCCATTGCTTTTGATTAAGAATCACACTTTCCCAGTTGTTTCCGTGCACCTCTTCTAGAGATTATAAAGTGATTCTGCAGTAGCCATTAATTCTTAGCCCATCCTCCATGTTTTACAGGGTGATTTCGGAAAGATGAATGTGCTTCAGGTCAGTGTTGGTGCAACTTTTTCCTGTTTTCTGTGCTGAAATATAGGCTAACGTGTCGGATAACGGCACCTGGTTCCCACAGTTTTACTCCTGGCTAGGCAGGGGCTTGCTGTGTGAGCCCTAATTGCTCACACTGTTTTTAAGATGAGAAACTAAGTTACATTAATCACTTTTTACAAATAGTTTCAAAGTTATAAACCATTGATCAACAAAGGTGAGAGAAAAGATGGGGCCTTCGGGGAACGGGTAATACATTCATTTCTGTGAACAAATCCAATCCACGGAATGAATCAATGTCACAACTTGCTAGCAGTGTACTACACGTTGTCCCACATGATCTAGTGCAGCCCAGGCTGGTATTTCTTTCATGCGGTACCTGAAAAATGATTGTCCTTTCTCCAGCGAGTTACTCTTTGATATATTTTCTGCAGAAGAGAATATGAAACAGTCACGAGCGGGTCAAGCACTGCCCTTCCAAGGGCACTTGGCTGCTTGCTCAAGCCTGCAGCCTGTGTGCCAGGATCTCTCTGTGTACCTAAATCCTGTGTTGATGGGAGCCCTACAGCATGTAACTCAGAACGGCAGCCCTGGGACGCTCATGCCAACAGCAGGATAAGTGCTTTGCATGTCCCAGAAAGGACTGGATTAAAAAAAATATTACAGTATGTGGCAATTACATAGAAAGGAAGAAGGCTGTACTGGGGGATGCCTGTAAGCACATCCTGCGGGTTTTGTGTTCGCCTTTTTTGAGTGTCTTCTTTCTGAATTATACAGTACAGGATTGTTTTCCGAGTCTACTGTTACACTACAAAGTATCTTAATCAGCCTCAGCTTCATGGCATGTTTTTTCCCCCCCATGAAGATAGAAAAGTCATTGAAAATCTGCTGGAGAAAATATCTATGGAAGGATTTGAGAAAACATTTTTCCCAAGAGCAGTCTGAGCCCTGTAATATACTACTGATTGCAATCAAGTTTGGAAAACCCAAACCAACAAGAAAACAAAAACCCGAGCTCACAAAAATTGCTTTCATGTCTGATGTGAAAAATGTGCAAAACCTGGCACCTTGTATGAAGGTTCAGGCTTCTTTGTGTTTTTATTATTCTTTGGATTCTTTTTCTTCAAGGGAATGTAACACACATGAGCCACATTAATCCCCTTTCACAGTCTCATCCCTCTGGATACATTCAGACTTTTAATGTTTATTGATTAAAACACTTGAACACCTAATCAGTGTCAGGGAGAGATGTGGTTAAAGTTTTGCAGTGTGGAGTAGTGGAACAGAGTAATAAAAAAGAAAAAAAAAATCTTCCCACAAACTCTTATTTGTTGCTGGTGGTAAACAGATTAATACATTCATTAGGCTGAAAAGCCAGACCATGAAAAAGTCAGTGGAAAAAAAAAAAAGGAATTACTTAATGTGCATAATAAATGCATGACTAAGAGATGAGTGTCTTCTGCACTGACTCCTCATTATTGACTGATCTGCTTGAAGCCCAAATGCTAAAAAAACCCCAACCCAATATCAAAACATGAAAAAATAGTGCAGAACTGTGAAACATTTTGCCCAAACTGGGCTCCCGTTCATGGTCTGCAGACCATGGGGATGGGCTCTGGTTTGGTTGGATTTTTCCTCCTTTGCTGTTGTTTTTACTGTGCATGGTGGGGTCTCTGGGGGAGATGGTGCAGGTCAGGCTTCCTCTCCTCATGGCCCTGTTTCCAAAAAGGGTGACATGAAATGTTCGTGCGTCCACTCGGGAATGCCAGAGTTGCCATGGGAGGGCTGAGAGCTGCCACGGGCTCATGCTGGTGGGTCAGGCGCCCACCTGTAATTCCGTAGCTCAGTGGCTTTGCTTTTAAACCTGTTACCCGTAGTCAGTTCCAATACCAGCAGCTTCATGAGCTTCGGTACAGACATTTCTGCAGAAAATCTCTCTCTGTTTCAAAATCTGTTATTAATCCAAATTGGTAAACAAAGATTTTTTTTTTTAAAAGGTTGTATTCAAAAATATGTTGAAGCGCAACAGTCATTAAACATTTTTTTTCTTTTTTTTTAATTTCTCTTAACCTCTGGTGGTCCGTGCTTTGTGACACGGCAGTGATGGCAGTGATGTCCAGCCAGGATGGAGAGCTCGGTGGTCACCTTGTTGCGTGCCCTGTAAGAGAGTTCAGCGTTTGCTTCGCATAAAACTTTAAGATCTTCCTGGCCTAGTGATTCGGCTCTGTACTGATTCTAGCAGGACACAATCCTGTCAATAAAACACAAGTTTTGGGGTTGGTGGGGGAAGCGGAGCTGTGTCGTGGCCATCAGCAGGGTTAATGGCTGCCCAGGCACTGCCAGGGCTCTCACTCCCTCCCAACAACTCTTCTTTCAGCAGGTCCATGTTTTGTCACTCCACAACGTAACTCTGATTTCTCAAAACTACATTTGAGTGGTTTCCAGCTCTGGCTGAAGGGATAATGTACCTTGTATTATTTATTAGTCTGAGTCACAGCAACAAATCAGTGCCCATAGCTAATAACAGCAAAAAAGTTAAGGGGACAGTGAGCATCAAGTACAATTTGCGAGGGCCTTTAGATGTCAATTAATTGTAGCTGGGATTCTGCTGGGGGTTTTCTTGCCTCATGTAATCACTGCGATAAAGATAGGGTTAGTGCGCAGTGGTGTGGTTTCTCCATGAGATAAGCAATGGGTTATTTCTCTTGGATTGTATCCAAAAGCGGCTGAATAATGCTGAACTGGATTTCCTATCCCTCACTCCAGCCCTCTGCCAGTGCTGGAGAGCATCACACCATCTGTCAGCTCTAGTGCCCAAGTTGGCAGGGGATGCTGCTGGTTACAACGGATCCAGGAAAATATCCTCCCTCTGCCCTCCAGCACAGGGCACTCTGTCCGTACAACGTGGGACTCTGCTGCAGAGACAGCTTTAGATGTGTTTTTCTCGTCGTCTTTAACTATTTTCTCCATATTTCAGTTCTTCTTGGTACAATAGCAACATTATTTAGCTGCCATTTGCTGTCCTCTGCTTTATAAGGTACTGCTTTATTAGGTCAGGGAATCCAATAAGGAATAGAAAGATTAAATTAGACCAAATGAAAAGTATACTTTGTAGGAAGGAAGGTCTAACTGGGAGGAGATGTCAGAACATCCAGAACAGTTTAATACTTAGAAAGGTGCGGGGTGAGGTGTAAGCGTCGGAATTGAAACACTGCCAGTACGTCTGCAGAGCCGAGAGCGGTTATGGAGGTTAGCGTGGCTCCAGCAGCAGCCCAGAAATGTGTGTGCAGGTCAGTGGAGCCCCGGGAGGCTCCTGCACCACCCAGTGGCACCTGGGTCCTTCCTGTCATTGTTATCCTCATCTGTGCAGCCTGACTAAAGCCAGGGCAGGGATGGCTCCCCGACACAGCGTGCACCTTCACTCACCGGGCAGCTGTGCCCTGTTTTTCTTCTCCTGAACCAGCCAGTCAGTTGTGCTGGATGTGTGTGAAGGGAGACCCTGCCCGCAATGCTGGCGTGAGACCTGGGCTTGGTCTCGTGAGGTGGTAGCTAGCGGGACCTCCTCTAAATGAGCTGTTTCTGTGCCACCGTGTTGCCTCTGACCTGGGCCTTCTCTGGTCCTTGTTTGTCCCCAGTTGTGTGACTTTTGTGACACCAGGTCACTCTAGCAGAGAACACGTCCCCAGGGAAGCAGCAATTCACCACGTTGTGCAAGTTTAACAACCCCTTGGTCCATTCATCTTCTAATTGTTTTTGTTAATACGAACCGAAAAGGTGGATTATACATCAGATGAGGAGCGAGCGTTGGTCTGTCTCTGTCCTTTGGGTCTTTGTTGTGATCGGGAACAACAGAAGCTCCATATCCCACATTTGATGGTGGGGAGATGTTCCTGGAAGGACTTAGACCTCCACATATTCCTTGAGCCCTGTTGAATATTTATCAGCAGTCCCTGCTGGCAGCACACGTTTGGGTGGTTATCTTTATGCTGGTTGCTGCGCTGCAGCTGGAGTTTCAATATGCAGATCAGAGGCTGAGGAGGCAGAGGCAGCAATCACTCCTGCTGGCACACATTCCCTGAATGACCATGCTGGAGTGATGAATTTAAGCTTTTGACATGTTCTTCACAGTAATATTAATAGAGGAGATTACTGCAGATGACAGCAATTAGATAAGTCAGGGTTCCTCAATACTTATTGCCTGCCACTGAATTAGTTTGGGCTTTAATATTTCACTTGATTGAGAGTGGTGCTTAGAATCTGTACAGTGCCCCATATTTTTAACTTCCTTCAAGAAACAGAAAACCCGGCTTGGGCTACAAATGAGCCATTGACATTCACGTCTGTGTGATGATCGCTGTGGGAAGAACGGATGGAGTTGCACCAGCTGGGAGTTACCACCTTAGCAAACGGCGTGGAGGCTGGAGGCAGGGACAAGTCACAGCCGCTCTTTGGGTTAAGAGACCAAGCCTGTTAACACGTATCCCAACACTGTTCGGCTAAGGGAGGCCAGCAAAAAGGCTAATTTATCAAACCCCTTTCCATGAAATTTCAGATATGGGACTTATTGGTTGTGGTGGTAGGACTTGGGGTTTTTTAAAGTTTGTTTTTCCTTGCTCAGTTTGGCAGGGAGAAGGGACAGCTTTTTGTGTTCTGAAGTTGAAACGAGCATTTTTGTTGATACAGAAGCCGGAGTAGCAAGAAAGTTTCACCCTCAAAAGCTAAGCTGATGAAAGACAGATAATGAGCACTTCAAAATGCTTAATGAGAAGGCACAGCCAAATAGGAAACTTAAGGAATTCTCTTTTGCATTGGGTCAGCTATCTGGTGACATTTATGCTGTGCTGCCCCAGAACGCCAGGAGCAGGCTGGCCGTGATCTCTCGGGCTTTGCTCTCTGGGAAAACTGGTCTGTGCAGATGCTAGAACCATTTTTTCTTGACTGCTGTTGACCAGACCCAGGCTGGTGTATCCCCTCATCCAAGCTACAGCGTCCCCGTTAATTTGATGAAAATTTCATGTTAAAGCTCGTTCTCGGAACGTGACCAGGGATAGTTAACTGACACCAGCACAGCCCTGCTGCACACAGCTGGTCTGGAGATGGGGAGTCCTTGGAGCAGGAAGAAGGGAGCACAGCGGCAGAGGGTCCTTCAGGGCTGCTTCATTTTTGTTGAGACATTAGCTGGAGGAAGAAGTTTATAGTGAAGTTCCCCCCTCTGTTTTTCTGTTGTTTTGTTTTGCTGATGCTTTGCTTTTAACAAAGGATTTAAATACTTGATCATGGTTTGAATGGGGAAGAGTCAGGGTGATTTTACCAGGAAAAGGCAGCACACCATCCTGGACCAAGTGCATCAATTTGTACACAATTTAGCCATTATTTCTGGGGGCCTGACCCCCACACAGGCACTGCCCATTCTCCTTGTTCAAGACACACAAATTGCAGAGAGGGGCTCAGGTAAAACCACATATTATCTTTCCTTGTGTTTTCCTGCTAAAAATCTGCTCCTATTAAAGCTTGAAAAAGCACCAAATGTACAGATGCTAGTAAGAACCCCTGGTCTGAATTACGATTGGATTTTGGAGGGGTTTTATCATTGCTCTCAGCCAACACCTGGGTGTACAATGGCTGCGGTTCAGCACGGGCTCCCGTAGCATCAGAGGAGTGATGAGTGGGATGGCCATGGCACAGGAAACTGCTGCTGTCTCGTGGCAAAGGCAGAAGGAGGAGGATTTCTGCAAGTTTTGCATAGTTCTTACTGGTCTGATAACTTAGTGGAACTGATAGGGTAGGGAAAGCAGATTATCAACCCCTTTCTTTTGGTGAAACTTAAAAGTAATCTCCTAGAGATTTCAGTGTGCTAAGCGCAGGGAAGTTTATATTCATGACCTAAATTCATCTGTTTTTTTTTTTTGTTAATTGATGAATGATTTATTTGCATGTACATTTTCCCTGTGTGCTCATTTCCATAAATATGACAAGAATTGCAAAGGCTTTTCAGGATTTCTAGAGGACTGGTAGATCATCTCTCTCTGTGACTAGATACTAGGTGTTTTTAGACAGCCAGCGTGACTCTCTTAGCTGAACGGGCGTTCTGCTTCTCTCTGAAGTCCTGGCTGGCATCAGTTGCAGACAGCATGGTGGTTCTTATAGCAGTTAAAATAGAATGGTAGGATACACCATCTTAGTTTAATGCACCCAACCAAGATAATGCCAGTATAAGCATGGTTATCCATTACACACTCCATAGGTTGGTCCCATATTGACTTAAGCAGATCTATTTAATAATCAGTTTTGTTTAACTACAACAAACATCTATATAAAAAACCTAAGAGTGCTTTTTTCTGCCTGCCTGAAATTACAATTTTTATTTGAAAAAGGGAAGTGAAAATAGCAACTAAAGGCTTCTAACAAATGTTTTGGGTCCTCTGGGCTTGTTTGCTCCTCATTGTAGATCACTGCAAGTCGGTGGCTGGCAGGTGCCTTTGACTGCTGGCCTTGTGCTCTTCTCTGTCTCACAGGTCCTTTGGCTGTCCCAGGGAATGGCAGTGCAATGCTCTGGGACCAGCTCAGCTCCGGTGCTGCCATTCAGGATTTAGGTACTGTGGAAAAAAGGGCTGAAAAAATGTATTTCTTGCTAGAAACAAACACCAAGGGGAAGGATTATAACTCTTCTCCTTTTTCCATTTTGAGATGATGACACTGAGGATTGAACAAAGGTGGGAAGTAGCTCCTGAGTCCTGCAGGCTTCATAGTCCATCTACAAATAGATGAACCAGACAAACCTGTAACCAGTGGTGGGGGATGAGAGCTGCTTGGTGAAGGGGCTGATCTGCAGAGCCAGATGTGTGGGCTGAGAGGAGTGTATGGAGTGTAACCTTACGGGCAGCCCAAGGTTACGGTTGCTCATCTATAACTGCAAGGTTTGGGTCAGCCACGTGTGAACAGATGCCTCGTGGAATAAGCACGTGGAAAGCAAGCTGCTCTCTAGTGGGTGCAGCTCCTTGGAGAGGCCAAGACAGATGTGACACTAACGGCCCCCTGAAAACCCCATCAGGAAAACAGAGCCTGGCATTTGTGGTGTTTCTTAAAGGTACTTATAACTAAGGAGCAAGAAACAGCAGTGAATTCCGTCTCTATATTGTTTTTAGGTAGAATGATAGTGCTACCTCCTTGCACCATGGGAGGAACGAGGTGTTCGGGCGTTCCTGCCTTGGTCCCTGCTGTTTGCAGGGTCAGCAAAGCTGCACGCTGTTGAGATCCCTGCTGCCCGCAGTGCTGAGCCGCTCCAGCAGCAAGGTAACAGCAGTGGCAGGCCCCGCAGTGGTGCAAGGGCTGGATGGGCACTCTGAGGATGTCTCAGTCCCTGCCCTCCAAACAGCAATGCCCTGGTGTTGGTATCAGACACAGTCAGTGGCTGTGGCTTCTGCAAATCCACCTCAAACCCTTGCCCTGCTGAGCCTCAGAGGTGGCAATCCAGAGAGACTCTTGGTTGGTTTTTGGTTGAGTATTGTTAGGCACGGTACAAATTTAAGTCGTATCATTTACGAGCATGATCCCCTCTGCAAAGGGGTTTCTGGTGTTTGGCTTCTAGCAGCGGTGGACGGGCTGTACCTGGGGAGCTGAGATGGGCTTTGCTGAATGCATCCAATAGCACCTTTCTGATGGCAAGCCAGGTCTCAGTCAGGAGAAGTTGTGCAGAAGTTGAAATCTGGATTAGAAGAAGTACATGTAAATATCATTATAATATATTTTCCCTTGACATTTTCTTCTATTGGGTACTTTTATTTGTCCTGCTTAGGGGCACTGGCTATGTTTGCCACTTGATGTGGTTACAGAAAGACATGTGACTGTGATTTCAGGCAGTGTTTGGCCTCATGGTGTTTTGATGCTTTTCCAGAATCGTTTCAAGCCATAGATTTACCCTGGGATCTATAAGTTCAGGTCTCATTGATTTCAGTGACAAATGCATGAGTGCACCTGTGAACTGAATCAGAAATAAGGGGCTTTAGCTATTGGCAGAGGGGAGATATCTCCATTTCCCTGGCAGCTTGATTTGTTTCTACAACTCATTCTTCCAGATGAACGAAAAAATATCCTGCCTATTACATGAGTACACGCAACATTATAACTAATGATAGGACACTGCAGCTATGGCTTAAGCCCCGTCAATTTGTTATTCTGGCAAAAGGAGCACCTGCCTTTGCCACACTTCATAAGGTGCTCACTGCGGACGTTGCTCCAGAGTAGCTGAGAGTATTTCTCAGCCTCATTTGTTTTTCCTGTCTCCAGGTGCATGAAAAGCTTGATCGCAGAACGTTGGGAAAATATCGTATATGAAATCAGCTTGCGTGTGGAAAAGAACTAATTCCACCTCTGGGCTGGGAGCAGGATTTCCCAGTCAGAGCACAAGTGTTCATCTCACTCCGTCCATCCCAGAGCCTTGAGACTAACACTAACACACAGCCATGAACGTGTCTCCTTTCAGGGAGCCCAGATCAGTATGCCGAGGCTGTACAGCCTCTTCATTCAAAAGCAGGTTTTATTATACCGGGTGAATTGCCTGCAAAACACGGGGAGGTTCTGCAACACCGTTATTTGTTCAAATCCCTACTGTAGTAATAACCAGATTGGCTTGCATGGCTCTTAAATAATTCATGACTTTGCATCGGGCTGTCATCTTCGCCAGAAAACAAGATTTGCGTATAATAATTCTTATAGATGATCTGTCTTAGTGGTGGTAGCTCTCCTTGCCATCAGTGCTTGTGGCGTTTGATCCTTAAATCCTTTACCTCTGGTTTCTTCCTGGGACTTTGGGATTCAGTGATATGATGACAAATGCCTGTGGAGAGGAGGTCCCCAGGACTGTGCTCACAGCTCACGTTGGAGGGTTAAGCGGGTCTGGCTCCTCACATCCCTGCTCAGCCGGACACCAGGGGCGATGCTTTCGGCACTGTGCCTCTGAGCCTGTGTGCACCCTGACGGACTGTAGTAAAATCCCTCCGTCAAAATATTTATGAAGGAGGTATGAGGTAGAGAGCTGCACTCCAGGACTGTCAGATGAACAGATAATAACAACTCGGTCATGACAGAGCATCCAGAGGGACATTTTGGTGGCCCTGCGGTTGTGCTGACAGGGTTGGCTCTTTGTGAGACCGCGATGGAGGTGAGAGATGGACCGAAGGAAAGAAGAGCTGGGGATGCTACAGAGCCAGCCCTTGGTGAATGTTCACTTGCTTTTCATGAGCTGTTCCCAGCCCCTGACACATATTGCGAGGGGTGGAAGATGCATTTACAGTTTGGGTGAACATTACCGCTCAGAACTGCCCATCCAGAGCAAGAGGGGAAAGGCCAGGCTGGGAGCTGAGCACACTGAACTGGTGTGCTTGGTCGGTGCGAGCGGCCGCAAACAATCCACTGAACGGGGACTTTGTGTTGTATTTGCACTCGCTCATTCCTTCTCTTAATAGAATTGCTAAAACAACCTTTACCTGAAATATTAAGCTCTAAAGATTTGCTGCCACAGTAAATATTACACTTGATTTGATTAGGCGCACTTCAGAAATCAAGCCACATTCTTAATAGAGGAGCGGTGCATATTTCCAATGTTTATCATCCTGTATTAGGTGTTTAATTAAAAAGAGGTTCCCAGAGGATTAGCCAACTTCATGTTGATGGCAGAAGCAGGTCTGTTAGCAATTTTTGGCAGGTAATTATAATGTGAAACTGGATGGCTTGAGCTGAATATTTTATGATAGCAGCTCTAGTTGGAATGAAGGGAAATATAATCACTCTTTTTGCTAGGGGAATAAAAAAAATCAAACAAGTACACACACCTGTTTGCTCCTGCACGTTTGCTAGCTTGGTAAATGAGGAAGGAATTAGTGTTGATATTATCCAGATTAGTGGGCTGGGCTCCTCAGCGGGAGCACGGCAGTGGGCTGATGGCTCTGTCTGCTTGCACTTCTGCACACACCTGCTCTACGTGCTCCTCGGGGAGCCGGGGGGATTTGGTTTCTGTTGTCTGCTCTTATGTTGGATTAAGCTGGATCAGTGGGACAGGGTGTAGCCCTGTGTGTGAGAGGTAGAGCATGGCTGGAAATGAAAAGCATCTTCCCCTCCTTAGGCACCGTGCTGCCTGTCTGGGTGTGATTTTCAAGAACCTTCTTGACAATCAGAAGAGGTTTTACCCAATGCAGCCACCATCCGCTGATGCCTTTGATGGCCCTACGGCTGAGCAAACTTGGCCCTTGTCAATGTTTGTTGATCTTAATACCGTGTGCGGCAGCAGGTGGATAGTGTGAGAGGAGAAAAGCAGCAGATTCGAGTGGAGCAAGCGTGGAACAGGGTGTTTCCAGCACAGCCTCAGCCCAGACCCCGCAGCACCAAGCTGCTGCTGCACAAGGGCTTTCAGGGCAGGTCTTTTGGATGGGTTGGACATAGCACGTGCTGCATCCATTTGGTGCCACTCATGTTTCTCAAAAAGCTGAAAATTAATGGGTTTTATTGGATCTGTTCGTTAATCCTGTAAGTCCAGCAGCAATCCTCTGGCGGTGACTAATGCTGGAGGTCTCCCAGGAGGGCAGAAGGATGTGCTCCAGCTCTGCTGCTGGGAATCTTCTGCACGTTATCGGTCTGCAAAACAAAGTATTTAGTCTAATGACTCTCCCAGGAGCAGACTTGTGTGAGGCGCTCATGAATATGGCATTTATTTAACACAGCTCTTTCTAATCACACAGTGACTTGACGGAAATGAGGGAGCTTGAGAGAAAGGTGGGAGAACTCAACCCTGTATGGACAGGTGTGTTAGGACTAGGATCTGAATTAACTAAAATAAAATATATTGGTTTAATGCTTATCACTTGCAGCATTAGCAGTCCCTGCTGTCGGCACTGCCCTGCACGATGGGTGTGTTTGCACGAGAGCATGTGTTTCCTGGCTGTTCCCCTGGCCATGTGCAGCTCTTGGAGCTGCCAAACCCAGGACATGGTTGCTTAAGCTGCCCCTGAGCCCTGGCAAGAGAATTTAGAGAAGCCCTGAAACATTGGGCTCAGCATTTTGTAGGCATTAGGCTGAATGAGCTGATACAAGGAGAAGGAGAAAACAGATGGGAGAAAGCACTTAGGAAGCAGCTGCCTGTTAACCAATAATTTGGTACATTTCCTTCAGTTCTTTTCATTAAGCCACAATATGTGGATGTCTCATTTTCTGTGAGATGCATTGAATGTTCAGAAGGCTCGGCTATAATTACACAAACGCTGAAAGAGCAGAGACATTTACTGTGTCAGGAATAGTCCTCTCTCTTTGTGTTTGGGAGTACAGCAGCCCGATACAGCACCCTTCTTCTATACCCATCTCTTCCTTCTGAACTCTTTTCAACAATTAACAGGCTAATGAGATGAACTGATGACTTGCAGTGAATGTTGTTTAAATCTGAGAACTCCCTATGGAGGGTTTGGCTTCAGGTCTCAGACCCATTGGTGGCACCTCGGTGTTGTAACCCAGGATTTGTCAATGTGTAGAAAAAGCTTGCTTGGTTGTCTGTGATCTCCTCCGGGAGAGGATTTGAGCATTCATTCTGATAATAGCCAGATATGGTCACATCTTCTTTGCCCTCGTCTGAGACCCCTTGTACCTGCAGTTAAAAATATAAGACCAAATTTTTGTAAGAACTCAAAATGATAACACTTGTTTTCCCGATGTTGTTGCACAGTTTGTTAATGATGTGATGTTAATGAGTTAAAGACTCGGACTTTCCCTGTTGCCTGCCCATCTCAAGTTCCTCACCAAAGCGTGAGGAACCTGGCTCTGCCAGGGATCTGTGCATGGCGTTAGCAAAGAGGGGCCACATCGTGCGCAGCACATCCATCCTGGTGTGGGAGGCTGAGCCCGGCTTGGCTGTGCTTGCCCAGCCCAGGAGCAGGGAGGCAGGTGTGATGAAGCTCCAGTTCTCAGTCTTGGTCCTCTAAATCCACTTGTAGGATATTTGATTTGCACTGGTCCCAGGCAGCAGAAGGGAGCATCGTTCCCAGTGTTTGTGATTAATATAAGCAGTTCCCTTAGTGACCATGCGTGCAGAGAGATCAGGTGCTGAATGAGAAGAGGTGCTTTGAGCGCACCATGGAACGGGCAAGAAATTACAGTGGGTTCCAGGCAGAAAGGGCTTTGCTATGGCAAGAGATAATGCGCCATCTTCCATAGGCAGTGATGGTAAGCAAGCCTTTCTCTTAGTGTTTGGAGTTTTCATGGTGTGGATTAAGGCCTTGGTTACCAGGTCTACTAGCAGGAAGCTCACATTGTTTTTAAATTGAGGTGGAAAGAAAGTTAATCTTTACATGCAGAGTAAGTGCATGGGCACTGCCGGGCACCCCGGCTTTTCCGATGCCCTGAGATCGACTGGAAAGGAAAACTTGAATTTTTGCAACTTCTATCCACTTGCTTTTCTGGAAAAATTTCCAGAGTGTTTTATTCCTTCTCTAGTTTCTGATTTTGGAGTCAAAGGGAAAAATAGTCAACTGCTTGTAACTGTCAGAGCTTCGTTAAGATGAGTACACTCCCAGGGAGCTGTGACAACTTCTACCAATTAAGCAGCACATGGAGACCTCCTTAACCTTCTACACAGTGAACTCAAGAGACTGATTTCAGTTATTTCTGGAGGCTTTTAAAGATATTAATGTCAGAAAATAGTAACTTTCTTGTGAGCTTCAAATGGAGTTATGCGTGGACATGGTGGTGCAGGGGTGTGCAGAAAGTCCTGTATCGGTGTCCATCTCACCAGACAGGCTGCTTCATCTTCCAGTGCCAGGCTCATGACTTGCCTTGGTCATGACTTAGATTCATCATTAGCTTCTTACTAGTCTTGGTCATTAACCTTATAAGTTTTTAGAGATCATGGGACAATCTGAGGATGCTGTAGCCTCTTGTGGCAGCCACGTCCCATGTTTGTGTTGCACCCAGAGAAGGCAGGATGCCTCCAGCTCATGAGAAAGCTCTGCTCCCAGCGAACAGCCCAGAGAGTGGCTTTTACCACTTGGGTTGTCTTTGCCCCTCAAACACACATCATTTCAGCTGCTCTGGCAGTGCTGCCAGCCCACCCGGTCTGCGGTCTTGTTGTACCTTACTCTGCTGAGCTGGGAGGCAGGAGTGGCCACCTCCTCGCAGGCAGCCTCATGGCAGGCATCCTTCCTGCTCCGAGAGCAGCGGGAGGGTTGTGTGTGCGAAAGGCTCTGGCTCCTGAGGAGCGCAATTACTGTTGATCAGGCTGAAATGGAGACATGTACTTTGAGCTTAGCTTTTCATGCTGGCATTGTTATCTGCCGAATTCATTAACTCTGCAGTGTCGCTCAGGGCGCTTTAAAAATTTAACTGGGATTGACTGAAAACCACAACCTAAGTACAGATGAGTGTTATTTACCTCTGGTACTCCCTGCAATTCTTAGTCTGCAGCTAAACAGCAGCAGTAATTTTTTGCACCTCCTCTGGATTACAGGCTTCTGTGTGTTTGCGTGTCCCTGAAGAAAGGCAAAATCCTCCTGCCCAAGGGCTAGGGCCAGCACAAGAGGAGCTGGTGGCAAGGCAGGAATGGGCACTCGGGAGAGGTGACATTGCTGTTTGGTGGCCACGCCAACCTGCAACAGCTTAAAAAGCTGCTTGGGCTGGTTCGAACAGAGCTTTGCTTCTGGCCACAGCACTTGTACTAGGTGTTCCTCACGCAATGTCTCTGACGGTTTCTGATGCTGGAACTCTTCTTTCCATGAGTCACTTGCAGAAAATTTCTCCTGGCTGCTGCTAGTATATAACCTGTTTTCATGGTACCTGTAGGGGTTGAACTGTCCTTGAGTCTCTTCGGTTTTCCCTGCCAGCAGGTGAAGTTGGTTGCACTGAGCTGGAACGTGCAGAGGTTGTTATGGAGGGGTGATGGGCAGGGGAGGGGTGGCTCCTGGAAGGCTCATTTCTAGAGGAAATCAGGCCTGTTCTCTCTTTCTGTTCGTTTGCAATATCTAAAGCCTGAAGAGGTTTCCAAGGTGGAAACATGCAGCCAAGGAGCGAGGGCTGAGCCTCGACAGACAGGTATTCCCCATCCCAGCTGTCGTGCTGTAGGGAGACACTGCAGCTGGACAGCATGATCTGGGAGCTGGACTGACTGGTGGCAGAGGAAACCTACCCTGCACTCACATGAAAATAGTGTGAAAATAAATTCTTCCCCTTTTTCAATAATATCATCCAAACATCTAACGGAGCTGAGGCAGAATGCAGAGTTGTGCGCCACTGGCAGCCTGGTCTCTCCCCGTGCAGTTAAAGATCTCTCAGGCAGGGACCTGGTACCCGCACGGTGAGGAGCTTTCCGTTCCCCTCTGCATACTGTGCTCTGCTCTCACGGTACTAGAAAACTACCGATTGTGCAGAATCTGGAACAGCAGATACATGACTGAATTAACAGAGAGAGCGCATTGTGCAATGGATTTGTTTTCTTTCTTCCCATTCCTAGAGACAGAAATAAGCAAAATTCAAATAGGGACAAGATACTGCAGCTACAAAACTGGTGCTGGACTTACCGAGATACGTTAATCAGCTCTGATTACAAGTATAATGTGATTACTTCTCAATGCTTCCATCAGGTGTCTTTACCATATGCGTTGAAAAGGATATTTACAATTTGTTTCAATTACCGTATTTCATGTGGTTTGAAGGGAAAAAATAATAAGTGGTATTTGAGGAGAATATAAAGTTTGAGATACTTATGGTTAAACTTCTAATAGCTCTAAATCCTGCTGACAGGACTCGGGCACTGTTGGTTCCAGCAGAAACTAAGTGCTCCTCACATCTGAAGCTCGAGTGCCTGTAGTGCTAGAGATGCTTTTAACCATTAATTAAAATGTTCTGTTAAAATAATAGAAATTCTGCAGTTGGTATAGTTAATTATCACATTTATCTAATGGAAATTGTGTCTTTATGAGAGTAAAAAAGTTTTATTACCAGCTTGGTGTTGTGTCTTTACATGCCAGCCTTATTGCCTGGATGCAGGTTATTACCAAACGCAGTTCTATGTAAGCTGGTTACACGCCTGAAATATTAGAGCCTGCCACTGCATGTCTATAATCCAAGATATATAGTTTTTAGAAATGAAGAAAAATGTGTGCAGTCAATACTGGGACTGGTTTGTAACTTTATTTTTTTTAAATATATACATTAATGTTAAGCAAGCTATATTTCTTTTCATTTTGTAATTTTTTAGATCCTGTTTATCAGGCTACATTAGACCTGAATTAATTAGACCTGTAGAAGTCCTGAATAGATAGGCAAAGGAAAAATATCAGTTGTCCTTTCTTAAAAGGGCTGGGCTTCTTTTTCATGTTTTGAACAGGACTTTCTGATGCCATTCAAAGGCGTTCATGCTAAAAGACAAGAAACTTCCAGTGGTGATTCAGCACCAAAGATGTCTATAACAAGAGAATGATCATAAATACAGTGGCCAACAACAAGGCATCTCTGTAGTGTCCTTTTATTGCTGTGGAATAAAACAGAGCAAGGTGGTCCATGTGTAAGGCATCACCATAGCCATGCTAGAAGGCAGTTTGGGGAAATCTGAGTCTCAAACTGGCATTTAGGAGCAAACCTCTTCCTGTGAAAAGAGGTAAGAGTGCTAATAAGCATTAAGAAAATTAGTGTGATTAAAATTAAGCTGACCAAGGGAAAAATAAACTATTATTAGCTGGAGTATCTCTGAGTTCTGCTGAATTTATTTCGCAGGTCTGGCAAATGCCCAGACCCTACCTGGTGTGTCTGGCCAGGATGATGGTGGGAGGAGGGATGCTGTACCTCCCACCCAAACAGCTCCACATGCCATTCAGAGGGGCTGTGCACAGATCATGGCTCTTGCAGCAGCATCAGGAGAAGGGGTCTGGGTCGTCTCCTTTTAAATACTTTTCTCCACCAAGACTTTAGAGAGAGGAGCATGAATTACTGCACAAAACACAGAAAGGCATCCTGCAAGCAGAGAAATCTTTAGCTCCCGCGGCGTTAGCTATTTCTGTGCTACGCTGATAACAGATTTGAAATGTAATGTGGTGATTTTAATAGAAAGCCAGCTAAGAGCAGGGAGATAGCAGCCACAGTATTGGTGCTTTCATGCCACATTGGCCCTCGTCTGTACGAAAACGAATCCCCGATAGCTTCGCTCACACAAAGGTCCTGCTTCTCTGCTCCAGCTGCTGCAGCTGTTAGGGCTCAGTGCAATATTGTTGTGCAGAGCCCGTTTTTCCTCCAAACCTTGAATGCATGAAGCAGCAAATGCACCCCAGGACAGATACTCTGTAGTACACGCAGAATGCACCTGTCCTTCCTCCTCTCCTCCTCTTTTTGTGTGGGGGGAATGTTTATCCTCTGCCAGTGCCTTGGGGGAATGACCCTTGTCCAAAGCTGGCAAAGGGCTTGAAGGCTCAGTGCATTGCCCTGTCCCATTGCCTTCCATGTGTGGAGGCACTCGCCATTAGCATCCTTGGGCCTGACAGCCATGGGTGGAAGGAGACAGGACTAACTTATTCTGCTGCTCAGGTTAAAAAAAGCCAGGGCACCAGCTAAGTGTCAAGACAAGTCTGCAAGAGTGCTACAAGTGTTGAAGCAGGAGCTTTGTTCATGAGTTGATAACAGAGACCTAAATGATCACATACAGCTTTCCATATAGGATATTTTCATAAGAAAGCCAGAACATGGAAAACTAGTGATGTGTATGCATGGATTACATAAATCTTCTGGGCATTTCTGCCCCATATCATCAGCTGTAATCATTAAAATCACAGCTTAATTATCCGCTTGGGCACAGGTACAAAATAATAATCCTGCCGCACTTGTCAAAACTGAGATGATGGCTGATGACAGCCGTGCGATTCTCTCTGCCCCAGCCACAAATTTCATTAAGTCTGTCAGTGTGACAGCTGTCAAGTCCTGCTTTGGACGGAAACTCCATGGTAGATTTGCTGCATTTCTTGGCTTGGGCTGCTACTCAGCTGTGTTATAATGCAAAGATATTTTAATGAGTCCTGGGAGCCAAATGATCTTTACCGTAAAGAGCATTCCATAACTTTTCAATCCTATACAATATAGAGAAATTAGTTCATTTGGTTCCTGAAAGGAGCAAGAAAGCATTGAGTTCCCATGCCCAGTGATGCATGATTCAGTGCCCATCGTGAGCCGGTTGTTTATCAGTGACAATACTGGAGGCAGTTTTAAATTCAGCACCTCGGCCGTTTCTGAGATGAGCATTGCACGTTGCTGGGAGAACTGTCAGCTGCTTGGTACCAAGTCATTTGTTACATCTTTTTATAATTCTTGATATCAGTTCATCCCTTTCTCAAACAAGTCGAGCTCACTCCTTTCATCACTGTGCAATCTTCTCCCAGGCCCTCACCCAGCAACGCATGCATATACGGCTCTTGTGAATTTGAAAGGAGTTACATTTGCATAGCAGTGAAGATTAGGAAGATTAGATGACTTAATTATATTCCATATTTTCATTATTTTTTGTACTCCTAGGGATAGGCAGGAAAAAACCCAGCTTGCTTTCTCAGATAATATCCCAATCTTTGGTATTTCTTAATACATTTTTAGTGAAAGGCTGCAGGCATCAGAATGGGGGGAGGAAGGAAAGGTGGTTGGTGTCACAGGCACTGCCCTGCAGAGATGGGGCTCTGGGCTGGCTGCGGGCCTGGGCGTATTTCCGTATTCTCTGTCACTTCAGCTGTCCAGTGGTGGGCGAAAGAGCAGGAGTATTTCTTAGGTGCTAACCACCTCGGCAGAAGGTAGCAGAGGGTAATTAGAGGAGTACAGACTTGCTGGTGGTGTCCCTCTGTGGTTTCCCCTGATCCTGGTAGCCTGTCTTCAAGGGGGGAGACTGCAGAGATCCCAGCTGCACAGCCTGTCCTTTCCAGAGCCAATTCCCCAGCTCCCACACCACCTGCTCTGGCCAGGGAAGAGAGACAGCTTCAGTTCTAGGTGAGCTCAAGGCATTAGTTTTTTTGGCCAGTAGTTATGGTAACACAGCTCTGACTAATGAATTTTAAAATTTGACACACTATGTACATTGCCAGAAATGACTGAGCAATACTAACAAATACTAACAAATATTAGCAAATACCATGTGTGTGTCTGTTAGTGTGTTCCACTCTCTAGCAGCCACAGCAGACTGTGGAGATGGGTTTGGGGATATCAAATACTGAGCTGAATCTTTTGTTCCTCCATGGCAGCTTTGGCACTTCATGTCTGTTATCTGCTCTTAACTTTATTTAGCCTATTTTTGCAGCTTTGAAAGACACGTCATTGGATTTGCTAAGTGTGACCAATTCCTCTTCTGCCACTTAAAGAATTTAGTGGACTGTAGTGTATTACTTTAATTCAGAGAGATTATTGCTAGTACCCTTTTTGGATTACATCACAGTATCACACAGAATCACAGAATGTCAGAGATTGGAAGGGACCTCAAAAGATTATCTAGTCCAACCCCCCTGCCGGAGCAGGAACACCTAGATCAGATCACACAGGAACGCATCCAGGCGGGCTTTGAATGTCTCCAGAGAAGGAGACTCCACACCCTCTCTGGGCAGCCTGTTCCAGTGCTCTGTCACCCTCACTGTAAGAAGTTTTTTCTCATATTCAAGTGGAACCTCCTATGTTCCAGCTTGAGCCCATTGCCCCTTGTCCTATCACTGGATGTCACAGAGAAGAGCCTGGCTCCATCCTCCTGACACTCACCCTTCAC
>WKFP01014814.1:277266-300527 GCA_011057875.1 Pterocles orientalis
ACTTAAATGGAGAGGGCTGCAAATCATGCCTTAGGCTCTGCTGTTTCCAAAAGCAATTACAAAGCATTTAAAAAAAAAAAAACTGCAAACAGGGAAAAACTAAAGAAAAACCACAAAATTAATGGGGAGGGGAAGAACTGCATAAAAAGAAGAACATGTACCAGCCAATTATTGGAATGCCTCTGATTTTTAAAAAGGAAAGTCTTTGATGAAAGAAAAAAAGTGTTGTTTGATATGATTTGATTCACCACCATTCTCAACTGCTAATTAATATGCAGTACTAGGGCATAGCTACACCTGCTTTCTGTCAGACTCTTCTGTCTACATGAATCTGTTTAGCTCAAGAGCTGTGTACCTCCTCATTGTGTCTGCAGAGCCTTTCTAGACCTTCTCCCCGTAATGATCACTTCACAACTAATAATATCATGCAGTTTGAGACCTGTTGCTATTCCCTGATCTAAAGCAATGATCATTTTCAGTGCATAAGGAAATTTGCTATCCGTGTCATTGATGCCGGATCATTTCTTTCTATGGGTAATAAGAGCTTTAGCATGGCCCATTTCTCTCCAAACAGCTTGACTTATTACCAAGATGCTGTGGAAGTCATGAACTCTATTGTTAATCGAAGTGAAATGGGAGCATAAGGGATAACATCTTCCTCGGGAGCTCCAGTGCCACAGTTTGGTTCCACAGGCGCCTGCTGCCTGCCCAGTGTTCCCACCTGCAGCTGGGAGGGCTGGTTGGTGACAGGGTGGAGGGGCCTTCATTGAAGGGCTCCCAGGACAAGCCCTTGCTTTGGAAGGATCGACAACACATGACTTCCTGTTTCTGCAAAAAGAATATTTCCAGTATTGTGTGCTTTGAGCTCCCAGCATTGAATTGCTAGCTGCTGATGCAGATCCCTGTGTGGCTGGGGGCTGGTGGGGGGCAGGTCTCTGTGCTGCCCGGCCCCCTCCCCACAGATGGGCTTTGGCATTGGCAGGATGGGGAAACATGGTTCAGGCACCTGGAGAAGCCGCAGCTTTGCTGGGCACAGCGGGAGGCTGGTGCTGGCAGGCTCAGAGGCAGTGGTCGTGCTGTATGATGGTGTTCATCCTGGGGAGATGGAAAAACAGATTTTTCGTGATGAATGAACCCAGACATAGCAAATCCTGCGCATGCCGAGTGAATCAGCATGGTGTTTGGTGAGCGTACACAGGAACCAAAGGCGTGCTGTGGGGCAGACACGGCGTGTGTCAGCATACAGGTCTGTCCCTCCGCATCCCCACGTGCATCGCTGCGCCCTGGGCTGACCGGCACTGCTGGTGCCTGGATATGTTCAGTCAGAAGTGGGATCCGACAAGAGAAACCTGTGTATGTGTGCATAGTGATGACAGTCACAGCTCCTCTCCTGACTGCATCTCCCTTTCAGGTTTGTCTTTCAAGGACAAAGCCTCAACTTCCCGCACTGTCCCTCCAGCCAGCAGCGTTCCCAGATGCATCAGCCCAGGATAGGCATGGGGCTCTCCCACACAGGGCTCTCTGCTCTCACATCTTCCCCTTTAAAAGCAAAAATGGGGGCAGCTCCCTGCTCCCCACCTCAAAGTTTTGTATTGGAAGTGAAAGTTTTTCCTTGGGGTTTGGCAGCTGCCGGGGACTGCGTGGGTGGCGCAGGGCACATCCCCAGCACCAGTGGGCACCTGCACTCCTGCCCTCCCACCACATCCCATCCTGCCCACTTTCCACAGCGTGGTCCCAGCACGTTATAGAGACACAGTGTGTCAGGGAAATGCATTTTTAATGCATTTGCTATTCTGTACATCACAAACACCTTTAAAAATTGAAAGCAGTAATACCAAAATGAGAGCAAGTTGCCAAAGTAGAAAGTGCTCACCAGTGTTTCCTATCGTGGATTTAATATTTCTTTGAGGTATTTCGGTTCCTGTGAAGAAAAACACTACCGTCCCTTCCCTTCCCCACCTGCTATTCTTCCTCTCCAAGAATGAGCCTGTAATTCAGTTACTGAATAATAACTGTCACATTTCTGGAGAGCACGAAACTTATTTATGGCTTTGCCCCTGGGCAGGAGGAAGCAAGGAGCTGCTGACAAAGACACAGATAGCTATTTATGTCCAATTTCATTTTAGGGAAGGAGCATCTTGACTTGTGTTTGTGATCTCCGAAGCAGTGCAGGCAGCATGGGGCATGGGGGCTGAGAGCCCTCAGGGGGACTTTCATAAGCAGCACGTTGTGCCTGCTGGAGTGCCAGCTCCTGCCCTTCCTGCCTTTGCCAGGACAAGCCAGTTAGCTGGGGCTGGCACTGGGCTCCAGCACTCTGAAGGATCCAGACCGTACTGGTGAGGGGAATGGTGAGCAGGGCTTGTGTTGGGGTCCCTTGGATGGAGGATGTCCTCGGAGCTCCCTCAAACCAATGGAGCTTGGGCATGGCACCCTCTGCTTCACCTGCAGAGCAACTGGCGATCGTATCCTCTCTCTTATGTTCAGAGGCTTGCCCCAAGCATTGAAGATCTAATGTGAGCTTTAATGTTTTGCTGGTTGATGACAAACCAAGGGCAAGTCACGAGTGGTTTAGGGTCAGTGGAACCATCTGCAAGAAATAATCTGGCAGTGTCAGACTCTCCTGTCTGTTTCCTGGATAAAGCTGGGTATTTATGGGTGTGTTTCCCACTCACAGTGTTTGGAAATGGCTCAAGGACTTGACCTACCCTTGTGCTTAACATTGTGCTGGTCTAAGGTGGCCGTCTGGCACTGCGTAAAACTGAGCTCGCTGTCAAGGGTGAGAGAGCACGAGAGGCGTAAATCACCTCCTGGGGAGGCTTCAGCAGACTCCTCTGTGGCAAAAAGCCTGGAGGGTGGTTCAGAGACCTGCTGGGGTTTGTCTCTCTGGCTGAGTTATTGCTGGGGAGATGAGAGATTTTTTTGGATCTCAATCTTCCCACGAGTGGTGGGGCTAGGCTGTCCCCTGTGTGGGGCTTGGTGGCCCTCGGGCTGCTGTCATAGCTGGGGCAGGTGGCCTGAGGTCGCTGTCTCAGCTCCGTGCTGTGGGGACTCTGGCAGTAAAGTCCAGCCAAGTCAATTCTATGTCCACTGCCAAAAACCAGGGTTATCACAAAGATCCAGCCTCCTTTATAGATCTTTACAATAACTTTCTTGGTACATTGCTATTAAAGTCTGCACGTCTTCCTTCAGGGACACCATAAATAATGTAATAATAATTAGAAATATCCCAAGTGAAAGCCAGGACAAGCTCTGCAGCATGTGCCAAGGCCCACAGTAAGATTAAAACGTTCTGGAGAAAGAGCTCGCCAGCAAGAATAGTGGCAGTTGCCAATTATTTCAGCTGACAATGACTTCTCTGTAGCCAATGCAGACAGGTATTAAAAGCAGTTCATCACCGCTGTCCTTTCTGGCTTAATGATGCGAGGAAAGAAAGCAAGCGCTGCTTCCAGAGAGGGACTGGATAGATGGCTCCATTCCATGTGTCCCTTGGGAAAAACATCACCAATTAAATGGAGACTTTACTACGAACTTCAGCAGTGTTATTCTTGCTTATCCAAATGTTTAAGTACTATGTGCTAGCTTCTGCTGCACTGGGGTGGTGCTGAGTGGAGACACTGAGGTCCATGCTCCCCTAGCTCAGCTATGGTCCACGCCTGGAACCTCCCAGTGACATCGTGCAAAATGTATCTAATTCTAACCCTTTCCAGAAGTCCTACTATTACATTGTGTTGATTCTACTTTCACATACCTTTCAGGAAAGAGAGATAAAGAATAAGTTTTTTTTTTTCTTCTATTTTCTTCTATTGAAACATCCAAGATAAAGTGTGAACTGAGCCTCCAGATGAATCAAGTCTGTTATAGAGCATCTGCTCAGGTACCCAGTAGTGGCTGCTGTAAGGCTGGTCATAGCTAATATTAATTTCTTCCCACTGCTGAGCACTGGGTCCGTGTTCGGAGTTAACATGTGGGTGCCGGTACTGCCACAGTCCAGGAATAAGCCCAGTCCCTCACCTGTTGTGCTTCTGTGATTGAAACCTCTCTATTACAGTGGAGATGTGAGTACGTAGCTCATCTTTTTTAAATACACTTCTTCTTTTGATGACAGTACTTTTCCTTTTTCCTTAGCCCCTAGATTTGTTGACAGTAGATGCAGTCACCTGTAGTATTTCTGCGTTTGGAGAATTCACCCACTTTGAAATGAACTTGCTGAGCAATACAGTCCCATTCTCATGACTAAAATTGTCTTGGGAAATGTCTCCATAACTTAAGAGGAATTTTTGTGGCACTGAAAACTCAACATTCCCAGAGTGCTTGGAGAAGTGTTTGGAAATCTCCTGTGCAATTTAATTCTTTGACTGCGTACAGTGTTCAAGGCTGTCTGCTGAGATGCAGCTGTAGGATGTATTTTGCTGTTTGAGAACACAATAGCTAAAGCTGCAGTGTCAGTGATAATAGATCTGTATTAATTGAAAGCAAATGTGTTACCAAGGACAAAAGTATTCTGCAGCTGTGCCAGAATATTCTGAGGAAAAGACACCAGAAGAGAAATCTCTCTGTAAAAAAAAAACTCTCAGGGTTTAGTTCTCCTTATTTTGCTTGAAAAACTTATAATGATGAGCATTTATCCCACGGTCAGACCCACAGCACCTCCATCTCATGCCCAGGTGGAAGGGCCGTGGTCCCTCAGGGCCGTCTGCTCCCCAAGATCCACAGGGTGAACACCGTGTAGGAGCTGTCCTCCAGCCAAAATGGAGGATTTATACAAGAAGAGAGTATAACGGGGTGCGTCAGGTCCTTTATGTAAGGGTGCAGCTCTGAGTATCGTGTTCAGAGGCTGGACCTCTCATGCAGCTTGGGTGCATGTTCCCTCGGTATGGCTGGGGAAGGGGACGTGCTGCAGCACATCACTGTGGAGCAAATGAGGGCAGACTCGGGCTCTGGGTGTGAGGTTGCTGCGCTTATCCCATGACTCCTGTAATGATGGTTTTTGTAGCTGGCCCCGCTGTGCTTCATGAGAACCGTCTGCTCCAAATGGAGGGAGGGATGGAGCAATGGGCTTTATGGAGACCTCTGCGCAGAGCAGAACAGACCTGAGCTACAGAGATGCAAACAGCTCTGGGGTTTGGTGGCAGGTTGCGCTGCCACATTGCTGGTCTGTGTCTGGCCAAGAACGCTGTGCAGCAGACAGGAATGGCTGGGAGATGGGGGTTCAGCCTGTAGGAAGCAGATGCTGGGCTCAGAGCTGCTAATTTGTGTCCAAGAGCAGAAAGGCTGGAAAGGCTGGGTCACACTTACACACCAGCTCATTTTGAGAGCACTTAAAACAATTGGGTCCTTGTGTCTGGTGACTTCTCTTGGCTGGCTTTGGAGCTTCCCAGGTCCCTGGCCAAAGGGAAATGTAAAGTCAGGTTTAGAACTTGCAGTGTGCGGGTCTTTAATGCTGCTTGACTCATGCTGGAAGGAAAGAGGAGGAGGAGAACTGTCTCTCCACTGCGTGTGGGTTTGGTTTTTTTTTGGCATATAGGAAAATTGTTATTTCTCATAACAAATAGATTGTTATACTCTGAGATAGTACAGTGTGTGAATGTCTGTAGTACTGTGTGTACTGATAGTACAGTATGTGGAGAAGTAGAGAAAGAGGAAGGCAGAAATGCCTTGTTGTTTGAGGTTGGTCCCCCCGGACAGAATTCAATTGACTGACCCTGCTGCAGGTACATGGTAGGCGTCCTCCAGGAAGGAAAGAATTCTCGTGCACTAGGCTGCTGTGACCATAGCACATCAAATTCTTAATTCTGATTTATTTAAGGGCAACAAGCCCTACACTATTTCCATTGGAAAAATTCCATTGGAATTTCCTTGGGCATGTCCTCGTGTTGGACAAATGCTGAAGTTGGGCTCTGCTGGGCCTCTGCTGCCTGCAGGATGAGCTGGAGAGATAGCAACAGGCTTCTTCATAAACTACCCTTGCTCCTGCAAAGAGCATCTTCATTCATGAGCCTTAGTCCTGAGCGTGCACACAGTAATTGCTGTAGTTCTTTAAATGCCCCGGGTTTCGTTAGCTTTAGGGGAAGTTTGGTGGTAGAAGATCACCCTGCCTGGCTCCAGTGCTTGTTCTAAGCACAGTTTCTGCTTTAGCACGCAGTTGTAAATGATCCCCCAAAGTCCCCTGACATTGCACCCTGCGTGTCTCACACTGAGACTCATCATGTGAATTCTTTTACTTGTCCAAAACTACAACGCAGTCTTGCCATAACAACATTGTGGGCAATGTGAAATGCTTTGCATGGGAAAAGACACACAGAAATCCCTACATACAGCTCTGGAGGTGGAGCAGCTGGACAAGAGTGTACAGTGTGTCTCCTGGGCTGGCCTTTTGATGCTCACACAGGAATACAAACCCAGGTGTCGGATGTTGCATTAAACCAGCTCCCCACAAAGCAATCTAATAACCAAGACATGTAAACAACAGCAGGCAGCAATAAACACAATTATCAGTAAACTGAGTTACACAGAAGAGGCGGAGACGGCTCCTGCTATTCTGGGGAATACAAATGCAATGCCTGTGTGGGCACGGGGAGCAGGGTGTGACAGCAGAAGCTGCACCCGGAGCCTGCCCTGGCTCCTGGAGGGGCCCCAGGTGTGCAGCTGCCATCTCCTGGCAGTGTCTGGGCAATAGGTGGCCTTGGCCACTGCTGCTGGAGCAGTGTCAGGGTTCGGGGTACGCTGCTGGTGACCCGGCTGTCAAAGGCGGGCGTTGGAGGGTTGGGGCTGAACTCTAATAAATATCAGTATTGCTCCTGAGCTGTTTATCTTTCTTCTTAGAGCATCTCCTCTACTGAAGGTGGTAAAGGAAATACCACTGGCAGCTTGTGACAGGGAGAGTCGAGGGCTGGTTCTGCACAGTAGCACTGACTGTCACCCGGCTTGGGTTCACGGCTGTTGGTTTGTCCCTGGCTGCTAACCTGGGCGATGAGCGGAGCTGGGGAAACCCCTGAAAGCAGGGGGGGAAGGTTTGCTCCTACTGGCTCAGTGAGAGCGGCTGACCCAAAACCAGTGACTGCCCAGGGGACAGAGGAGGCTGGCCACAGCCCTGCACAGCTGTGGGATGACCTCGCTGTGGCCACGGCGTCCCCGGGGACTGTAGTGATGTTGGTGTGCATGTGGCCTGGGGTATTGCCTGAACCCCCAGGCCCTGTAGCCAAGGGAGGAATCCAGCAGCGCAGGAGCGTGTTGTGTAGAAGGACAGGTTTTATCCAGAGCTGAGACCTCCAGGTGCAGCTGCAGGAGCTGGCACGTTTGGGCGAACACGGTCGCACTTGTACCGGGAGAGGCTGGAGAGATCAGCCATCCTGGCTGGAGAAGGAGGGAGGCTCTGGAGGAAGGATGAGCCACGCTTCTCCTTGAGTACTCCAACATCTTGTTTTGAGGAAGGAAGTGGTTTGTCCTGTCTGGAAGCTGGTGGAGGTAGTAAACCAGGCTCCTCAGTTCTGCTAGTCTGCATACTAACAGTGAAAAACACTTCTTAAAACAATGTACCATCAATTATTATATCTTTTTAGCATAATTTTACTTTAAAATTAAGGTTACCAAACAAAACTAAAATTGAGGGTTAAATGAAAGAGAAGATTTTGCACCGTGACAAGCTGCCTTGTCTTCGAAAGATGATCTCTCAAATTTAGTGGTGTAATATCCACAGGACTCAGGGTTACACAGAGTAAAATTGGTTTCTTGCGTCTGAAGACAAATGGGACATTTGTGAGCAAATGCAGAAGAGCTGCTTCCTCCTGCCTGTTTCCCAAGACCCAGAACCCGCTTGCAGGAGCTGGCTGATTGACTGGATTAGACAGCAGCGCAATTCTGATGAAAGATGATCTGACATTTTAAATATCTGTAAGTTTAATGTAACAGGTAAAGACTGTCTCGCAGGGATATTATATCTATGGAGTCACAGTTTTACGAGGTGATTATCACGCGAGCAATTGAGTACCATGTGGAGTATGTGCTAAATGATATCTCCAACGATAATGACGGTTCACTTGGCAGCCTGACAGGTCTGATACATTTATAACTGCGCAGAGCTGGAGCGCTGGAGCTGCTGCCAGCCGGCACTGGCAATACACGGGGGTAACGTGGCCAAACTCAGCCCTGTGCAGCAAACCACCCGGTGCTCCATGGCTGGTGGGTGCAGGGGCCGGGAGCTGTCAGAGACCCGAATTCCCACTGCTGGGCTCCTGGGGGTGTGCTGGGGGGGCTGACGCTGAGCTACCTGAGCTTGCGGGTCTGGCTGGCTGCACGGGCTCCCTGGAAGCCAGACACTGAAGAATACATCTGATAAGTCCTCTGCTAGTAGCTGTCACTGTGTCACTTCTGAAATCACATTAGTTGTGAGAGCATTAGAGCTAATGAATTGCCCAAATCTCTTTTTCTTTAACAAATATCTGTTTATCACTTGGTTTTATTACAGGTTTTGTTACTTTCTTTTGTCACCAACTATTGACTTGGCCAAATTTTTCAGTAAACTGGGAAATGTAAACTTTGTACTAAGCTTGCTACCCTGAATAAGAAAGCAACCACACATGGCACCTGGAGCGATGGTGCTGTGTGTTTGTCTCTGTTGAGGAGGCAGCTGGAGCTGCACAGGGTGTGTTTAGCCAGCAGCGCTCAGCATCGCCTTGGAGACTGTAATTACGCCGGTTCCTCTTGCGCGACGCTACGCCTGCTGGCATGGCAGTGATTCTCTTTAATTGTTTTCACACCTGTTTGTGGATGGTAGGACCTTGTTTTCTGAATTCCTTCCTGCCAGTGACAAAAGGCTGTGCCCTTCCAGCCAGGGCTGTCCCTGCGCAGGGTTGTGGTTTTGGGACATGTCCCCAAGAGCGGTGGGTGGCTGGGAGGGGACAGCTGTCTCCATAGGCGGTGGCAGCCAGGTCCACATCAAACCTCTTGTGCTCAGTGTGGCCTTTTGGGGACATGGGGAAGGAGCACTGCAAGATGTTGAGGAGATTGACTTGTACCCCAGCACCCCCAGACCTGCTGTTGCTGCTGCTTGCAAAGTGACAAGGCGTGGGTCCTGTCCCCTGCCACCCAGCCTGCTGCCACGTGGGCCTCGGGCTGGCGGGCAGCACCCAGAGGTTATCAGTGCGATAAACTTCACCCCACTATGACAGCAGACGTCCTGCGGGGAGCACTGGCTCAGAGCTGGCTTCCCTCTGTGCCTCAGGCATTGCCGCGGGCAGGAGGACCTGGCTGGGTGGGAGCTCAGCCCAGCTGACACCCTGCTCCCTGCCACCTCCCTGGCAGCCACCCAGCCTCCAGCAGGGCTGTGGGGGGGCAGGAGGGTGTGGGGGCAGAGAGGGAGGTCAGTGCTGGAGCAGGATGGGAAGGGTGCTGGGGCAGGGATGTGGGGACAAGGGAGAAGAGCACAGTGGGCAAAAGTCTGACTTGGAAAAAAATCCCATGATACCAATCATCACAGTTACCGTGCTGGCTTAGGTTTCGTTCAAGAGAGAGACAGAGGTGGTCACTCTGAGGTTTGCCAACAGCTATGCGATCGCCCAGCGCCTGGGACTCCTCAGGCCGTGCCCTTTCCTGATGAATCATCATCTACAAAGGGAAAAGCCCTGAGTGCTGCCCAGATGAGATGATGGAGGGTATCACTGGCACCCAGCTACACTCTGCTCTCAGAGCCCACTCCCCCTGCAGGGGTACATGACCTGTGCTCTGCCGCTTATACATTTGTCCTCCAGTCTGGCCAGCTGGGCCTTGCCACTTCTCTCCCATGAGGTTCTCTGCCGAAAACAATGCCCTGACGCAGATAAAAGCCTGATGAATTACAGCTCCTTGGGTCTTAAGTACAATGAAATGTTATGTGAAGAAAAAGAGCAAGAGACCATTTCAGAGCCTTTTATGGTGATTCATCTGGGAAACTATCTGGAAGCAGATAATTTAATGCTAATGGCTTTTTTTTGTCCGGTGTCATTGTGAGATGATGTTCCAGCATCCTCTCTCCATGTAAATGGAATGGTTTTTGCTTTGAAATTCATCAGCTATGCAGCCAGTGAGCTGAATGAGTAATAAGACACCAAAATCAGGAAATATTTGGGGAGGGATCATTGTACCTCCTAGAGACTGAAGTTTTTACTGAATCTATTTGGTATAGGGCAAAATCATAGCCTAGGGACTAAGTTCTTTGTTGGTGCCGGGTGGGTTAGCCACAGGGAATTGAAGGGATTGCACTTCGCAGAAGTCCTAGACTGCAGCAAAGGCAATGTGGACAGAGAACAAGCAGGAGAAGTGCTTGGAAGCAGGGGAGGCAGAGAATGGGCAGGGGAAAGGGGTTTTTTCAATTATTTTACTGAAAATGCTGGAATTGTTCATTTGACATGTAAACAATGTTTAATTTTCAAGCCCTTATAATAAATCTGGTGCAGCAGATGCAGGTGCTTTGTTAGTATGCGTTGGCAGTAACCTCTCCCCCACCAAAGCCCTTTAGCCGAGCGATGAGAGCACTCGGCAGGGCATGGGAGAGCCCACTTCACCTCCCCTCTGTAACACCCTTCTCCAGGAGCATGCCCTCGCTGCTGGCTCTCTGCATTTTATCTCCTGCTCTTGGCACAACCAGCCTGCATGAAGAGCTTGCACAACCAGACAGCCCAACCAGCCCAGCCTCCTTCCGGAGACGCAGGAGAGCTTCCTCCATCTCCTCACTCCAGATTGGGTTGGCAACGAACAATTTTCCATCCAGATGCAGAATGTACTTATTTTTTCCCTCAGAGTTTCTAAAACATTCCTAGAACATGTCCCACAACCTGAGATTGCTCTTCATTTTACCATTCCCCACCATTGCTGGAGAGCTCATCATTTCTGATATTCAGACTTAGAAAAAAATGGCCCTTTGGTCTAGGGAGTTCAAACCAAGCATTTTCCACATTATTACCCAGGCCTCAATAGGCACTCTTGCCACCTCCAGCTCCAGTTCTTTTTTGGACAATAATTGAACCCAGTGGTATTCTAAGACTTGGCATGTAATAGAAAATAGTCTGAAACAAATTGGAAGAAAATGCATTTGTGATTAAAATGACCCCAAGGCATAACACGTGCTCTCTCTGCCGTGCCTCATGATGAACGGTGATACAGGCACACAGCTGAGATGTTGAGACCACACTGCCAAGCTGTTTCCTTCATGCCAAAAAGCGATGCTAAATCACGGCTGTTCTTTTAGTGCCAGGTGGTCCAAAAAGGCTGGAGTGTAAAAGCTGCATCTGTAGAGTAGAGGAAACATTACATGCGGCTAAATACAGATTCTGCAAGATCATGACTTCTTTCTGCATGCAAGAGACGAAAGAAAATAGGTTTCATTAATTTATTTTCAGTTTTACATGCCTCTTAATATACCCGCAGATCTTTTACCTCTTGCTTGATGTTTTCTGAGGTGTGAAAACCTTTTGATGGAGAACTTTGTAATTTTGTGTCTCCGTGCATGGTTTTGACATAGTATTTTGTGTTCTTAAAAAAACCTTTGAAACTCTTTTTCCCTTATCCTTATTCTCTTGTGGTGTGGTACAAAGCAAAAGTCTACATGATCATTTCATAGCAGAAAAGTAAATTACTTGATAATGAAATTCAGGGAAATACCTTTTCTTTTTCTTTTTTTTTTTTTAATAACAATGTTTGGTAATGAGGGAAATGGGAAAATCCATAAGAGCTGCTATTTAATCAAGTCTCTACTACCTAAGCAGTCTTCAAAACAGCAGGAATTAGCTTTGTGCTAGAGCCTTCCTGTTTCTTCTATGGCTCTGGCAATCCGTAAATAAAATTCAAAATGACAGATGTGAAAGCTTGCAGAATAATTGCTTGCAGGGTAAAAAGCTGGTGACAGGTTTGGTGCTGGTGCTGGGGTTTTTCTGGGGACAGCTTTGCAAGCCTGGCTGATATTTTATATCCAGGTTTTCTACTGCTTTGGATGGCCTCATAGACATTGGCCTGAAATGTGCTTTAAAAATAATCGTATGCTATGAATGCTTAAACAAGGGCATAGAATTGAAGTGCTGCTCAAGGAGCATCCTGGCCCCGCAGCGCTGCCGGGCAGCAGGGGATGCAGGAAACGTCCCTCGCAGGGCGTTGGCACAGACCCACGGGAGAGCCAGGAGCTGCAGGGAGCACATGTGGCAAAACTTCAGATTTCCTGATACCTGGGTTTTCTATCAAACATCCCACTGCCAGAGGGCTTTTAGTTGGTTTTGTGCTGCAGGGGCAGATTTCCACCCTTCCCACCCCTATGTGAGCCCTGCGGGAAGGGCTCCCACCATCCGTCCTGCTGCCTGGGCAGATGCCCTGTCACTGAGTGTTGTCCATTCTCTCCAGTCTTTAAAACCATAAAGCTCAGCATCTAGGGACAGAAAGTGTAAGAATAATAAGCCACAAATATTAGAGATATGAGCATTAAACAGAATGGTGCTGCAAAGTCACAGTTTCTAGATCACCCCAAATTAAAAAAGGAGACAGGCCCTATGGCTGATCCAGGCTGGTTGCAGGTATTCCCCCGGCCATTGGCTTTCTGTCTCGCCTTGGTATAAATGCACGAGGGGACTGTTGTTCAGGTTAATGACATTGCATGCAGCATGCCTTCAGACACTCAGAAGTTGTCCAAAGCACTGTATGCAGCCAACATTTCTGCTCTGGCATTTCTGGCACCGCAGGGCTCTGAGATTGGTGTAGGAACCAGATAAACACACACTTATTGGTCCTTTGAGGGCTATCTCCAACTTGTGTTGTAAGTAATAGGGTGTTAATTGAATTTGGTGAAATTAAGAAATTAGGAGTATGTTCTGGCACAGTTAATGCAAAATGCCATGACACTTCTTTTTTTTTAATTTGTTTTGCTTTGATTTTGCATTAGTCTCTGTTACAGTCTATGGTTCAAGCCCACAGCAAACAGAATTAGAAGGGTTTATGTTAGCCTCTGTAACGAGATTTGAGACAACTAACGCAGTTTCCGTGAGTCACTTGCCTGCCATGGTGTGGTGCGTGGGAGTGAGGGCTTAGCCAGGGTGCGTTAGGACTGTGTTTGCTGGAGGCAGACGTCCCCACCAGCAGTGCCGTGTCCCAGTGGGGCCATGCCCTGGTCCATCTCAGCCCTACCTCCTGCAGTCCCGCTCCTTTGGTGGGGGACACCAGCAGCTGGCACCTTGGCCATGGCTGGCTGTGCCCCACCAGCAGCCTGGGGAGGGCATGAGTGCCCCAAGGGGAGGTGAAGCCTCCGGTGGGAGTGCTGACCAAAGTGAGCTTTACTCATGTTTTCGTGGGAAACTCAGTTCTGGAGAGGAAAACGTTGCAAAATTTTTTTTTCAATCTTTTTACTCAGCTGTCGGTTTTCCAAGCCCAGCAAATCAGTGTTTGAGTCTAACATACAGAAAACAGACTCAGACAGCTCCTTTGCAAAGGCAGTTCCCCCACAGGCACTCAGTCAGTGTTTTGAGATACCCCATTGCTTCTGCAAAGGCAGGGGCTGTGGATGGGTCAAGCAGAAAAACTTGCCCCTGGTTTCAGCAGAGGCTTCAGACGTACCGTACAGGAAGGTGCCAGGAATGATGGAGAGTCCCAAGGCTCGGGATGGGATGTGAGAGGGGAAGCTGGGAGCACTGCGGAACATACAGCCGTGTCTGGTCCTAGAAGAACCAGCACCAGAGAGGTTAATGTTCAAAGGCAGCTCAGTTGTTCATAGAGGAGTTTAGAATGGGGAGGGGACAGTTTTGAGCTTTGCAATACAAATACTTCCATGTCCTTACATCACCCCCAGTTGCACCCTGCGTCTTTTGAATGGCACTTTGTTACTTGAGATTCTGGTTTTAGATTTAAAATCTGTTTAGACAAGCAATTTGTTTGGCCACTTCAAACAATAAATAATTCAGCATCCCCCCAAATGGCTTTTTGAAATGAATAAAATCATGTTTATGCCATTGAATTAAAATATTGAAGACAGAGTAAGATGCCTGTGAATAACAGCCGTGAATCTCATTCACAGCTTCGCAATCTGCTGTTCAGCAGCGTGCCTCTTGCTTCTTCCCCCCCTTCTCAGGAGCTGTTTGTTTGCTGACTGCTTTGACAACACTGGAGCAGCACAGAATCGTTTCTCCGGGCCAGGATGGCGGGAGGGCTGTGGTGCAGTCCCTGGCCAGAGCTGGGCTGTTGCTGGCTGGAGGGGGGCCGTGGGGCGAGCTCTGGGGCAAGCTCTGGGGCGTGAAGGGCCCCTCCACTGTGGGGGTCCTGGGTGGGCAGGAGGTATTCACCCCCAGCAATGCCCCTTCTCCCTCGGATACCATCCCTGCTTGGCAGGCACTCGCGTGCTGCCAGATGGATCCTGTTTGGGTGGTGGTGTGGAAAAGAATGATGAGAAGTTTACTGTGATTTGTTATGGAAAATGTGAGGAGTAAGTAGGTTGTGACTGTTTGTAAACACAGACCTTTACAATGATCCTTTATCTAGCTTCCCTTGGCGCTCTGTTTGTGTATACTTTGCTTTCTCCTGGTTCCTAGTGTGATGCTTGGCATGTTCGAGCCGTCCCACCCCATCCCTGGCAGCAGGGAGGAAGGCAGCCATGCACGTGTCTGTCCCATGGCTGCAGGCGCAGAGGGTCAGAAGAGTGTTTCCCAGACGGAGTGTCTGAAGGCGAGGTGCCTTTTTCAGAGGTATCTTTGCAGAGGTGGATTTTGACTATGTTCCCTCATCCAAGATCACTTTGACAGTCCAAAGCCAGGCTGGGTATGTCCGGCAGCACGGAGGGGGCAGTAGCCCCGGCACGCTTTGGGCGCACGGCAGGAGGGTCTGTCCTCACGCCGCATCTCACAGGTCACTCCTTTGCTGAAGCTCATGGGATCTCCTCTGAGGAAATCCAGCAGCATCTGTCATAAGAACACAAAGGGAATAAGGGAGGTGGAATTTCCGCCTTTTCCCTGGCACCACACAGCTCTTTGTTTATCTTACCGAGATGAAGTGATGCATATTCATCTCTTCCCTGTGCTGTGCATCTCCCTTCTGGCAGTGAAAGGGCACGCAGCAGGTGGGCTTGTAAATATGAAACTGAAGGTAAGCATTCACAACAGTTTTCCCACACAGTCTTTTTTTGAGGCTAACAGTATCCATAAAGAGATTCCTGTGGCATTTCCACCGCATTGGTCTGCAGCAGGTCATACTCTGTCTTGCTGGACTGGCTGCAGCTTATCTGGAGTAAGGAGCCAGCTGTGTTTGTGCTCCAAATACCTAACAACCTTTCTGCTCTCGCTTATCCTTTGTTTTACTGGGAAAGTGCTTTTCCTCTGTTATTGTGAGCCGTGCTTTAGCTGTAACAGCCAAGTAAAGAGTGTGATATCTGTTCCCTCTCATGTGACAGTTCTTCTAGCAGGACACTGGCTCTGCGCTGATCTGCCATCGTATATGGACAGGTCCTTCCCGTCAGCAGAATTTAGAAGATGCCAAGTTAAGCACTCAAAACACAGTGATGACAGAATGAAAGTTTTCTGTACAAAACTAACCAGCAGTCCTGGCTTTAAACCCTGGCAGTGCAGGACTAGCGGGGAGAAACCCATCGGGAGCCAAGGGAAAGGAAAGCCCAGGCTGAGTGGCCAAAGAGATTGTCCAATTATTTTAATAAAAGAAAAACCAGGTGATTTTCTGCAGTTTCACCTACAAAATTAACTGAGTTGTTAAGGCAAAATTTACAAAAAGAAGAAAAAATGTAAGCTGGCACATATGTCCAATTATCTAAAGTTTAAGCTTAGCACAGCGAGCAGAGGCCGTTGCAGCGGGCAGTGTCAGGCAGCAGCACTGACAGACTGCTCCTGGCCCCACGTACGCTTCATAAAAAAGTCTATTACAAAGATTTAATCCATGATGTAGTGGAGCATCTTCATGATTTATGTTTACATGACATATGCCATCTTGTATCTACTGGTTTTGTTCTTACTGACTCCATAGTCAATCCTGCGGATATTGCTTTGGAGGTAGTTTGGCAAACAGACGAGCTCTTGCCAGGGATCACTCCCCGTGGAGACTGTGCAGAATTGCTTTACCAGTGGCAGAGCATTAAATAATAAAATGACAGTATATAACTCCCCCTTAAGAAAAGCCTCCCTTGTTTTCTCGGCCACAGTAGCTTCCATTGATGGATTTCACAAAGCTGGTTATGTTTTAAGGGATGAGGCCATCAACCATGTACATCGGGCTGTGTGATATGCAGGATGCGGTGGTGCCAATCTGAATGAACACCAATGCCTTGCCGAAACATCCATCCCCGCGTGTGGTGTCGCAAGAGCGGAGGTGGAGAATATAATTCATTCTAAGCAGGAGGGGGTTCGGATCTCGGGAGGTGAGTTGTCTGAAGAAAACAAGAGAGAAATTAAGGCATATCAATTAAATCTAGTCTCCAAGTATTCATTTTTACTGGGTACGTCAGATAAATTTTTACTAGGTACATTTTAATTTTGCTGGGTACATCAGCTAAATCTAATCATTTATCAGTCAACCATAAAAGCAAAGTGTTGGCAAACTGGTACCAAACGTCGGCTGAAGTTCACTGAGGGGTTAAGCGTAAGTGCAGTGCCTCCTCTCTCATTTTCTTTCTTTCTCTTTGCTAAAGCTCTGTTCATTTGCCTGCACAGAATGTCTGTTAACTGCTTTCTCTGCAGCACCATGACTTGTTAACTTCCATTCCAAAACATTCACAGCAAAGGGAAAAGCAGAAAGAATGACAAGGAAAACCTGCAGAAAGCCTTGTTTTCACTTCACAGACAAGTCAAATAGGAAGGGTGATAACTCAGGTATTTGCATTTAGAGGAATATGGAAGGAATCTCACAAGAGGAACACATTTGATTTTTGCCTGCTGTCTCAGTTTTATGCACAGCTGTTTAACATGAGAAATAGTAAAAAAAATATTTCCCCCCCAGCCCAGGGTCTCTGTGTCCCACCGCCCCACTCTTCTCTGCTCCCTCCCACCCAGTACTGGGATCTTTTCCTGCAGGGTGATTGTACTTTATTGTCTTGGTTTCATTTTATCTGCTGCTTGAGTGTAAAGTTTCACTAACACCGCAGAGACTGCCTCTGGAAATCAGCCGCGTGCTAGAGAGCTTACTGCATCCCAGCACTGCCGGGGGGAGTGCGTGCCCCCGAGCCTTCGCCTGCAAGTCTTGCAGCTATTCTGATTACATGAAATGTCTCCTTTATTAAAAAAGAAAAACAAAAACCAAAAAAAAGCACTGCTTATTTTCAAGGAGGGCTGTAACAAAACCCCATCCCTACAGTACTAAAAAGTCCTTAACTTTGGCTTCTCCATGAGGTATCCTCTGACAAGCTGTAACCCCGGTGCCGATGCAAGCCCCGGTGTTTCATGTACGGAGTGGTTTGCCAGCCGGGGTGGGCAGGGGCTCTGCATTGCCAGGGATAGGGGTTGGACCCGCTGGCTTGTCCTGTGCTGGGCTTACTGGTGAGAGGTGCTGACCCAGTTTTCCCTGTGGTGGATGTCTAGATGCTTTATCTTGCCTGGTAATGCAGAGGGACAAGCTGAGCTAATGGCTGGCATGTTGTGGACTAATATCTCACCATTGAGGGGTCTGCTGGCAAAGAAACGCCCGACAATGCAATTACAGCTGTACCTCCCTTGGGTTTGAGTACAGCTTTCTGCTTAAAGCAGGTGAAGTTTGTAAGGGACGTGCCCAAAGTTCCCTGCAGAGCTGTGTCCTAATAGCATTACAAAACCCCACGGATAGCGATGAGGGGCTGGAGGAGCGGAGCTGCCAGCTTCTGAATGGGGGTCAGCCTGCTCAGGTAGAGATACGATAAATCGGAAAACATTCCTCATGCGGTTGTGCAGGGATCCGCGATAGGGCAGGTTTTTCCCCATCTATTTTGCTAGATTTACTCAGTCATTTAGAAATGAAGATAACTGAACAATGTCTTTAGCTCGGAATTACATTTGCAGGCAGAAGATAAAGCATTGGTAAGCACAGGATTATGGCACGGTGTGCAGCAAAAATGGATTTGGTTTTCTTGGGAATATTAATGCTCTCCTATGTCAGTCATATTTCTTTGAGAAAGGAGCTGAAAGTCGTTAAATCAGATTGTCTTCACCTATCCTGTTGCATGTCAAAAGCCACCCACCGCAGCAGGGTGGTACTGAATTTGGTACCCGGAGGTGATGGAATCGGGCTCCTCCTGATCCGCTGGCACAGCCAGAACCCTCCCCTGCCTGTGGGGCTGTGGAAGATCTCTTTAGTCGTTCACTGCCGTTGCATTTACTTAAATAGTTTGGTAGAGATGAGAACTATCTCGTTCATCATGGGGTTTACGAGTACGGAGGCACCAGGAGCAGCCTACACCTTCCATTTCCATCTTGGCAGGATATATGCCCTCAAGCACAGTTTTATGTGAAATGCAAAGACAAGCATTTACATAGAAATTTCCTAACTTTCTAAAGTATTGTCTTATTTGAGATGCAAAGTTTTTACCCAGATCTGACTTTTCAGTGTGTAAAGAAAATAAGGGCAAACATTTAACACTAAATAAATTAGATGCGCGACGAACTAACTGAGTTTCATCTCCCAGAATTACTCAGCAGTAACATTTCATTAACATTAAATGCTCATCAATAGGAACACAAATTAAAGTGGTCTAACAACTTTCCCATGACTTCAGGCAGCTGTCAAACAGCAGAGAGAGCAGTCACCCAGCTTCTCTCGCCTGTCAGCACATTGCACGTTGCAGCGGCAGGGACGGCGCCAGGCTTTTTGCCGACTCAGCGCGCTTGTCCAGCAGTCACCCCGGGGTGCTGGAGTTCTTCTTGCTGTAAAATGAATCCATTCATGCAGGTTATCACTGGGTTGTTTTAGAAGGAAAACCCAAATGAAGCTGTAAACCAGTATTTAACTGATACAGTGCTTTTCCTTGCTTCTGCCACAATGGACTAAAAATCACGAAGAACGCTCATCTGGTAACCTGCTGGTTATGTTTCCTGTTTTCTGCTGGTATCCTTACACCAGCTGGATATTTATGTGGCAAAACCAGGATGTGAACTCAAAAGGCTGAAACTCCTGTGCCCACCATCAGTCCCTCAGGAAGAGCCCATTTGGGTAAGATTTCACTGTTGTTTATGCCACAAGCTCCACCATCTCAAGCGACCTTGCGTGAAAGATTTGTGGAGCAAACCCCAGCTCTTGGATACCAAGCTACAAATATATTCCAGAAGATACAGATCTGGTGCATCCTCAGGTGCAGAACATTTTAAAAACCTTCTCTTTTCAAAGATGTACCTGGAAAACATCCAGGCAGCAGCTTTTGGCAGTTTTATAATACTTAATACTTTTTATTTATTAATGTTCCCTAGCATTAATATTGTAACAGGGCAAGTACAGAAGATAGCTGGGGAATTTAGCATACATCAAGAAGAATACGGCTTCAGGAGAACAACATTTGGAGCTAATTACAAGACCAACGGGTTAGAACAACACTAAGCTGCCAAAAATCCCTGGGTAGTTCCTTATTCATAGTGAAATGAAATCCAGCGATTGAGTGGGGAAATGTGGCTGTTAATAGAAATCATGCCTGGAATATTCATAGCGAAGTTTATCAAACAGAGTTTGTGGAAAATGCAGTATTAACATTTACAGGCCTTGAACACGTCCTTTAGGACACTCCTAATTTCACTTTGAGCTCCATCCTCTTTATGCAGCAATAAGTTTATTTTGGCACACTAGGTTTGTTTAAAAAAGACTGTGTAAATAGAAACATCCTTAGTGAAATCTCAGGCTGGGGAAGGACAGGCACCTGCAGCGATATTAACCGTGTGTAGGAAGGGTGGGATGCGTTGGTGTTGTTCAGCTGCGTGTAGTCAGGGTCAATCTTTGCTCTTCCTGCTGTCACACCATTAAAAATAAAAGTTTTGATTGCAAAACAGAGAACTTCGCTGTTGTGCAAAGATTTGAGCATCATCCCTGCTCAAGCAGGAGGGTGTTGTGTCACCCTTTGATGACTTGTACAAACGTGAGTTACTCTAGGAAGGGTTCTCCCTTACATTTTGTTCTTGTAGGGTGTATTCCTTTGTTTTTTAGTGAAGATATCGGCCTTGAGCCACATCAGACAGTGTTGAGGAAACTACAGGGCTAAGTGCAATGAGATTTGTTCCCTCATTCCCTCTGTATGGGGTTGGGTATAGGAGAGCAGTTGCTGAGTGTCATGTTTGCATCCTGCAGCCACGGTCATGGTGGGAAGTCTGACAAAAAGCAAGGCAGAGCCCAAGGGTGCAGTGAACACAAAGGTTTGGGACTGGAGTCTGCCAGAGAGCTGGGGGGCTCTCAGAGGTGTACCGGTGGCTGTGTTGTCTCGTGTTTTGCTCTTTTAGAAAACACCTGTACATTGAGATCCCCATGTGGTTTTGACGGTATGCAGTGTTGGTTTAGAAGGTTTTACCCCCATGTTCTGCTGCAGAGGATTGGAAACAGCTGGAACTATTCCTTGCACAAAGTTAAAACAAGAAATATTTGGGAAATGTGTCTGAATATTTTTTTCTTCCTAGAAAATCTCTGTCTTGTATAGAAAGCAAAGAAAAGCAAAGAGGAATCCCCATCTTCTGATCTGAAAACCAGTGCTCTTGTGTTTTGCTTATAGCTATGAGGAGCTACAGAAGTTGGGGCCATTCTGTGGAGGTTCCTATTTCATTAACAAAAAAATCTTTTTTTCCTGATGATTGCAAAACCACTTTCGCCACCTATGCTTGCATTGGAGCAGCTCCCAAGTGTTTCTGTGCTGCATTTGGGAAAAGGCTTCAAACACTTCTTGTCAGCATCCACTGATCCTTGGTCCTCCTTTACTACCCTGTGGATGCTTTCTTCAGCATCACTGAGCCTTTGCCTCCAAACTATCATGCAATATTCTATACTTGCTAGTGTGTGTGCCCCCAAATCCCAAAATCAAGTCTCCCAACCGCTTCCCAGTGATGGCAGCTCGTTGGGAGGACCCGCTCTTTACTGAACGACTGAAATGCTGCATACCAGCTAGTCTGCCTGAAACATCTTATTTTGGCCAAGTGCCATTGAATGTTGCCTTTTTTATTGTCTGCATTAGAGCAGAGATTTCTTTTGTTTTTTGAGGTTTAATGAAAGATTTGTGGTGGGCGCTGTGGTTCTTCTGACACGAGGGGGAACACCGCCACAGCCAACAGACAGTATCAAACACTTGTGTTGCCAGTTTGCTGGCAGAATCACTTGTATTTTCTTTCATCCATTCCTTTGCTTCTTTCCTTCATCTCCTGTTCAGTCTCCTAACATCACCTGCATGAATATCGCAGTTGCAGGGGTTATCTGCCTGCCTGCTGCATCGCCGTGTTTTTACGGTTGAGCTTCTGTGTCTTTAAAGAAGATATGAAGAAGGATTGTGTTGCCCACGGCTCACCCAGCACACCATCAGCTGAACAGCGAATTCAATTAATGAGCAGTAAAGATTGATGGTGCCTCAGAAGGATCATTATTAAAGGCTGCGACAGGAGTAACTTTTCTCCAGGTGATGCTTAACCTGATAATCCAGAAGGATCCATCCTTTGCTCTGCTCTGTGAGGAGGGCACGGCTGAGCTCAGCATCGTCAGACATGCCTGTGCTGAGCTTTATTAATGTAGCCACACATTGTCCGAGGTATGCAAACTTTTTCAAGACTTAAGCCCCTTTTCCCATGGCTTAAGTAAAAGCCTTTTTTCTTCCTGCCCTGAGTGAACCCAAATCGCTGCCCTTCTGGTGTGGTTAGAGTTGCCCATCTCCTTTGCTGAGCTGGTACGTGTGGAAGGGGGGTGGAGATGGATCCAGCCAGTAAAACACTGCTTTTTGCTGTGTATACACCAGGAAACTGAAGTCTAATGAAAACTTGGACTTCTGGACAAAACTCTATAGACTAAATAAACTGTTGTTATTACTCCCTGTAAAATAAGAGGAGAACAGAATTTAACACCCTGGACGATCGTAACACCAAACAGTAAACGAGCAGCTTCTACTGCCATTGCCTAAGATGATCCAAGGTGGGAAGGCTTGAAGAGAACAGTCTTATGTTTTACGAGACCAACAAATGTAACCAGCAAACAAGGCAAAACCTGGAGGCTTGAGTACTCCAAATCCCTTGTTTGTTTTGGACTGATTATTTCCATTGGTCTACCAAAAATACTACCTTTTGCTGCAAATCTTCTTGCCTTTACTTCTGCTAACAATTTATTGGTTTTCACCTTCAAGAAAAGCCACTTTAAGAACAACTTTTTTCAATCGCACAATTTTTCAGTTTATTAAAGAATTTTTTGTACCTGTGCACCTGCCCAGTTATCCCTGACTGACAACTGCTCATGATGCCGTGCTGCTGGTCATATTGCTTCTCCCTTTTTCTTTAGGGAAACCTCTTCTGGAATGATCTAGTAATAGAGAAGTTTAATTGTAATGTTCCACATAGGTGCTGCTTTGGAGTCTGTAATCTTCAGTTAGCCCTGATACACCTCAGTTTGTATGCTGCTCATTGCACTGTACTGTGAGGAAGGGTTTAAAGTCTGTCTTTAGGTAATGTGTCTGTAATTCCTGGTATGTATTAGATGGTGTGTGTCCTGTCTGCCCGGTTTGCAGGCTGCAGAGGGGCTGTATGTGTCTGCAGGCGGTGATGCTGGTCCTCCCAGGGCTGGGGCTGCGCAGCCAGAGCCCCTCCTGGCTCCCATCGCTGCCCAGCCCGGGGCAGTGCCCGCTGTGCCGTGCTTACAGAACTGGTGCGGTACGTGAGGCTCGCTGGAGACTGTGAATGTCAGGATGATCCCCTGTGTCCGGGATTACACCTTCTCACAGTGTTTTACCGACTTTTGATACAAAGGTAAACCGAACTATTAGGAACAGCCAGCTGAGACGTGTTTGGAAAGCACAGGTTTATAATAATTCATTTGAAATGGAAAAAGAAATGTTTCAATGGTAATCCCCTCCCCCTCCATCCGGACCTATGTTATCTGTGAATTCAGGGTGAATGCAGTTATGGTGTCCTCTGTGCAAACAATCCCTGCCCTCTCTGCGTGCCCTCCCAACCCTCTGCTGTGTCATTTCCCTGTGACACCAGGTGTCCTGGCAGCAGCCACCAGCTACAGCACACATGCTCGGTTCCTGGTCTCGTCCCATGTAGTCTTAGTCACTGCAGACTGTTTTCCGGGGAACTTCTCGACATTTGTTTGGTTACACAAACATTTCCTTTTTTTTTTTTTTTTTTTTT
>WKFP01014814.1:309371-414539 GCA_011057875.1 Pterocles orientalis
TTTTTTTTTTTTTTTTTAGTGGGTAAACAGCATTTTCACTTTATAGGAACAAAAATGCATTCAGAAGGTAGAATGTCTCGATGTCTCGTAGCACTTTTTTGTTGTAGTTGTTTCCTTTGTGCTGCTTTGAATATTTTTCGTTATGGTCTCTGTTGCCCTAAAAAAAGGGGAAAAAAAAAAACCAAAACAACCCCAAAGCTTCTCTCCTCTTGTGCACAACGGCCAGATCTGGATGTGAGTTAAACAAGCGAGCCAAGTATTTGCGGTGATACAGAATGCTGTTACAGGCCAAACGGTTGTGTTGAAAGGGAGCTGCTTCCATTATTTATTTCAAATTTAGCCCCTTTGGTTTGGTTTCCGTGTTATTTTGTGAGTCAGTTCTGATTTCAGTGGACTTCTGTTAGTAAGCATTCACAGGGCAGAGACTCTTAGTCTATGAATGTTTTCTTCTGCCTGTTTGATAGTTACCTGGGGATGTCTGTGCTGGGCGCGTGGGTCCCTGAAAGCTCCGGCTGCATCAGTGGAGAGGTAACAAAGCTGTTTTCAGTGTGAAGTTGGGGGGGGGGGGAAGATTCATTTGTGCAAGACTGAAATTCGTGAGTATTCTTGCAAATACTCTTAGTCTCCTCAGCTGGTGACTAACGTTGCTGTGAGTAAGCACGCTCCTGGATTGGTTCAGCAGCCAATTCTTACATTATTTCACCAGTGTCACAGCAATTACAAAGGATTTTTCAAAGTCTGAAATGCTGGAACTTCTACCTTGGAAACCTAGCCAACAGGGTTCACACTTCAGTCTGACCTCTTGTTTCCATCGTGCCATTTCCCTGGGCATTCCCCCCCCCTGCAGACCCTTTAAGCAGTGAGCTTTCGCCAGCCCCCTCGGCTGGGTCCCCAGCAGCTCCCAGCAGGCAAGTATTTGCAGTGATAATTCTCTCATTCTTGGCCAAACCCTCAACGTTTCTCATTCCTTGGTGTTCACACAATGTTTTGTATTTTAGCAGCTAAATCTTCTATTTGCACAAAACGAAGGCAGGAGTTTTCAAAGGCAAGGAGGTGCTTGCATAGCCTTGATGTTAAGGAACTGGGCACGTAATGCCCCTGAGTGTGGGGCACAAAAAATTCAGGCCTTCCTAGGTGGAGCTGCTGGTGATTACGGATCTGTTGCTGTGGGGAATGGAGCCCATTTATCTGCAGTTATAGCCTGTACCAATTTTCTGATACGTTTGGCTGGGGATACTGAGAATATAAATATCCAGCCTAAGCTGAGATCTTAATGAGACTGTCTCGTACCTTGAGTTGTAATTAGACCAGGAGAGACCACGTTAACATAGATAAGAACGTGCCTGGAAAAGCCATGAGAGGGAACCCGGTAAAAAGACGCATGAAAGTCTCCTTGTCCTATGTCTTAGCAGGAGCTGCGAGATGTCCCCCTGCAGTGACAGCTGCCAAGGAACAGGGATGCTGTGGGGGGGTCAGCAGCCAGCCTGGGGCTGGGCTTTGGGGGAGCCCCAAATACCCATCAGGATGTGAGTGTGCGGCTGCAGGTGCTTTAGGGGAGTGTGGCTGACCCCAGCTCAGGGGAGAACAGGCTCTGCGGAAACTCTTCCAGCAGCACGTTGTCCTGCGCAGGGCAGGTAGAGGGTTAGGCCGTGTTGTTCAGCACCACTGCAGTGCCACCGAGGGCTGTGCTGCAAGAGCTGGACCATTGCGTTCTCAGTGAGGTGGGACGTGGAATAGTCAGGATGGAAGAATCTTAAAATTAGGCAGTAACTGATGTTTGCAAAGCTGGACCTGAGTACCAGCACTGCTGCTTTCTGATGATCTCTTTCTACACTTGAGATAATTTAAAAGATAAACAATTTTAGAAAGCCACATATTTTTGCTTCTGAGATGACATACTGCTGTATTTGGTCATTCATTGACAGTACAGCAAATTCAGGATTGATGTTTAGTTGTATGGTGATCAGCAGAGTTGGAATAATTAATATGTAAAAGCCCTGGTGCTTTTGTAGCTCATTGTTCGTGCGCATGGAGATGGACTGCAGTGCCCGTCTGGCTGTGATTCCTTGCCCAGATGAAGTAGGAGCTACGGGAGTAAGGCACTAGTGTCTAAAATGCTGATATATTGATGTTTCCTGGGATTTCCCTCATTCCAGGGTCCTGGAGAGCCAGACCCAGTCTATACTGCAGAGTCCATGCTCCCTGCGAGCCTGGGGAAGGTGGCACTGGCACAGGCCAGCTGGTCTACACCGACAGCAGGCACAGCCACTGGGGCTTTGAGGAGAGCACGGAGAGCCCCAGGGCTGTTGTGTGCTCTTTGGAATTCTGTTTTAAAATTTGGCAAAGTATTTCAGTGCTAGCACTGTCTGAAAGCACAGGCAGCTGGTCCCCACTGCCCATGGACAGCACTGGGAATGACATCTCCACCAAAGCAGATGGGGGAAAAACCATCCTGATCGCTGCGCTGTGATAAACCATGCAGCAATACTGCAGGCTGCGAGAGGGCTACACTTCACAGAATCACAGAATGTTAGGGATTGGAAGGGACCTCGAAAGATCATCTAGTCCAATCCCCCTGCCGAAGCAGGAACACCTAGATCAGATCGCACAGGAACGCATCCAGGCGGGCTTTGAATGTCTCCAGAGGAGACTCCACACCCTCTCTGGGCAGCCTGTTCCAGTGCTCTGTCACCCTCACTGTAAACCCCCTGAGTTCGTGAAGCCCAAATAGAAAGACAGAACACCAAGAAAATCCTTCTTGCTGGACACAAAGCTGCCAACACCCCCAAGATGGCAAATAAGGACGTTGGGCAAAAGCAGTCCCGTGCAGAGGGGACTGCTGCGCTTTGGGGCTGGGCGGGAGCCTGGCTGTCCTGCAAGGGCTCCGTCCTCTGCTCCCGCTTAGGGAATGGGGCCAGAGGAAGCGAGTTGAGCCCGTCGTGGTCCCCAAGTGACGGCTGGGTGACATGCCAGAGATCCAGAGTGACACCTAGTCCTTAACATGCATCTGTGGGCACAAAATATGCGTTTTACTCAAGTTCTATGTTTTGAAAGTCTTTGCTGCTCGCTGACTTTCTGTGAGCCACGCAGCAGTGCCGCTTTTGGTTTTGAGAGCGGTAATTATGCATGTACACAAAATCCATGTCCATCCTTTCGCTTCGCTCCTCCCGCACGGAGCTCAGCATTCCAATGGTGATACCAATAACTGCAACCACTGAGAGCACCATAATGGGAACCGATTCCGGCTTCTTTGCCGTGGGGTTTTGTTACTTCCACAAGGGTGGCTGCCTTGTTGTGCTGCCACTCTCCTGTGGCAGGTTTGGGTTTGCGCCCAAACCTTCTGCTTCTTGCCTCAGGCCATCCCCTCTTTGGGGAGTTTGCGAATTGTTAGTACGTCCCTTGAGCAGGGACATTTTTAAAAAGAAGGTGGGTATGAAGTGACAGCAGGAAAGGGAATTTTTAGCTTGGATGTAGCCTTTGGAAGCAGAATATCCAGCGGAAAGCTACCAGTCTTGACATGCAGTCCCTGAGACCATACAGCTCGAGGGGGTTTGCTGCATTCAGTTCTTGGTTTTTAAAGTGTAGGCTTAACCAAACAGTTCTACCCACAATAAACCAGCATGAAAGTAATTTAAAAAAGATTAATTTTAGTGTCTTCTTATGGCTTTTATTACTACTGTTGCTAACACTAATCAAGTTTATTTCGTGTCAGTGAAGTTTCCTTAAGTTATGGGAAGTAAACTGCATATTAACGTGGAAATTATGGAGCTCAAGCAAAGAAATACTGTAAAATAGCATATGTTTTGCTCTTTCCATTGCTAAAATATCAAACTGTGGCTTTTTCCTGGTATGTTGGTGTTCTTTACCAAGTCTATTCTCTTTTAATGGGCATTTCTGTTCTGCAAAGGTGTCACACGAGGGAATTTGCAGTGGTAGCTGCTGGAGTCAGGCTCTGCCCACAGGGATGCCCAGCTAAAGGCATCCATTCATACTTTATCACCAAACCTTTCCATTATTCTGTTTCTTCAGATTGCTCTGAGTTTTCTGTGGAGCCACTCCGCAAGCCATGGTTCTTCAGGACCCCCGGAGGCATTTGTCCTCCAGAAATTCTGATGACATTAGGGTAAGCCTGACATTCAGGGTTGATGTTGAACATCTGACTGAGCCAAAGCCACACAATCTACCTGCCCCATTTATATCCTGCATGAGAGCTGCCTTAAATGAGGCTGTTCCTTCTTCTAGGAAGATCTATCTGTAGGAAGGACGGACCCAAGCCACTGCCCTGCTCTGGACCAGGGCAGGCGGGATCTCTCACATCCCTCCTGGGATAGGTGAAAAAACTCATATAAAGGAAAAAATAGTAATTGAAGTGAACACGCAGGGAGCAGGGTGCTGGCAGTGCACAGCTGGATGTAGCTGGAAGGCCCAGCTTTCCCAGGGCTCCAGTTAGTAGTGGTCTGATGGGGCAGATTGTTCAGAGAACGTGCCCTCTGTCTTTCAGGTTTTAAGTGCAAAAGCCAGAGCTTGCTTTGATTTTGCTAGCTTGTTCTTCAGTGCTCTCACTTGTTCTGTACTTTGAGAGCTGGTTTTTCCTCTTTGTATAATTTTTTATGGTTTGTGTAGACTGCTTTTCCTTCTGCTTCATGCTTGTAACAGACTTGTCTCACTGTTAAGAACAGTTTTGTTAATCCATTTATCCATTTCCCTTTCTCAAGCAAACCAGTACGCTACAGCAATCCAGCAGGGTCTTTGCTCCATTTCATATTAAGTTCCAATTGAAAGGCAACACGTCGTAACAGAAAAACCTGTCTTTCAAACAACTTCAATGATTTAGTCTAGCACTGAGAGATATCAAGCGGATGGCAAGAGGGTACAGTGAGAGATGCCCGCTCTCTTTCACCCGGGGCCAGTCCCCCTCCTGCCCCATTGCAGACGGGGATTTTTCCTTCTACCTGGTGTCTGGGCTGCGTCCCACCCCGTGCACTGCTGCGCGCTCGTGTGCTGCTGAGGAGAAAGTAGAAAGGCTCCAGAGCATTAAAAATCTACTTTCTTTAGTATGGAGCCCTGTGGGAAGCAAGTGAAGGTATTGAAATTCTGGTGGCGGCTGCTGGATATTTCAGCTCACAGCTACATTAAAAATCCCTGGTGTTAGAATAAATCATTCCAATGAGAGATCTGAGGTCGGTATTAAACCTTGGTCTAAGCAGTCCTGAGGTGAGAAGAGTCACCTCATCCAGTCACACCACTTATTAATTCTAGTCTTGTATTAAATTCTCCAAATTGGACGAAGCCTGTAACTAACGGAGCTCTTTCTGAAGCTGCAGCAGGCTTGACAGTGGCTTCGCTGCTCTCCTGCGAGGCTGTGACCTGTCACCATTTCTGTTCAATCGGTTGCCTGGCTGGCTGCATGTTGCAGGCTCTTCCTAGAGCAAAACCACCCCATTTTAGCCTTGCAGTCTCCGTGAAATGAGCTCTGCGAGACAAGCCAACCCCTTAGCACATGCTGCAATTATTTCTCCCTTTCCGTTTTATTTTTCTGACCTCAAAAGACCTGAAAAATCCTGTTTAAACCTGCACGAGCTCTCTGTCCTCCTGGGTGTTCTCCCTCAAGTGACACATCAGTCACAGAGAAACATATCCCCATAGGGGACAGGTGCCTTGAATAAGAATATTTTAATACTTATTTTAAGATATTCTGGGCAAATTCATCAACATCTCCATTGTGGAGCTCATCAACTCTTAAAACATGTACTCTGTGGAAAGTAAAGGGAAATGTGGTTTAACCTGAAGGACAGCAGAGAGCCGTGACTCATCCCTCAGAGAAAATTTTTCTTTAGAATCATGAATTGATGCACCGTAGGTCAGCCAGGAAGGTAATTTGGAGCAGTACACGGCAAAAAGACTCTCACTTAGAGGAAAGCTCTTGCATTGACAGCACAAATTATATAAGTAATTTGTTTGAAATTAGTACTTTCTCCAAAGTAATTCACGGCTCTGGAAATTCTCTTTGGTTAGAAGTTTTCCTATTTTCCAAGCAGATCTACTTCTGTTAGCCAGTGAGTCATGCTGCTCCCTCCAGCTAACACTGACTGATGCTGCCGATTAGGGGAGCTATCAGCTCCTTAGTGATAAGGATTTTAATTTGGCTTCTTCTAAGACATGCCATGAGTAGAAATCGCAAGGGCCTCAACTCCTTCTGCACAAATCTTAATTGCAAGTGAAACTTCAGTAACTAGCTCCCCGGATAAGTTGTCTTTAAGGTGCTGCTGGTACAGATGTGTTCCCCAGCGAGGCCCTGGGGAGACCCGCCAGTAGCTGTATGGCAGGAGGAGGCTTGTGCTGGTAGAAAGCCATGGAAAGAAACTCTTCCACCTGAAATTGGGGTTCAGCTGTTCTTCTGACATGGCTGAAACTGCGGCGCAGCCTGAGAGGGCAGCGGGGTGCAGCTCCCCGAAGGCTCCCTCCCGCAGTGCCCCCAAGCAGGGAGGGGCTGAGAGGCGCGGGCAGCCCGACTGAGCCCTGCACATCCTGCTGGGTGCTGGGCTTCCCAGCACCACTCCTGCCGCCCAGCCTGGATCTGCCTGCAGAAACTTCTCTCTCTGCCTTATAATCACTTGGTTGTGATAAAAAGACACAAAAAAGAGAAATGAAATCATCAATCAAAAGACAATTTAAAACTTCAATCTGCAGAACAAGAATGGTGTATTATGATTCTTGTCTTATTTCTTTCACATTTTCCATCCTGGTTTGATTTAATTCAGTAGCTGCTTACCTAGAAACATAGGTGCTTTTTTTAAGGACCTCTGCTTTTTTTTTCTTTTTTTCTTACAACAGGACCAAAGATGTATCACATAATTGCTAAACTGCAGGAGGCCTCTGCTGCTACATACGATAAATATTTTAATAATAGTTCCAGCGCTTTCACCCTCTCTGAAGCGATTAAGAGCCCTATTTGGATTCTGAGCCATGCTTGCAAGATGGCATTAACACCCAGGTCTTAATGAAAAAGGTTTGCCCATGTCAGGGGTGGAATAAATGATATTCACCCTTACAGGGACTTTGTTTTGAAATGTCTTTGAAAGCAGCAACCTGTACCAGGAGCCTCATTTTGCAATGGCTCGAGGCTTTCCTGCTCTGCCAGCGCTGGTGGCTCTGGGAGCAGCAGTGAATCACGCTGGCCCGGCTGGCTCCCACAATTAACGCGGGCGCATGCTGCCTGCCCGTAATTACTGTGCACTCGACGTGGGCTTGGAGCGATCCCTCAGCATGTGGTCCATGTGCCGCAGACACAGAACAGCCTCGCTCTCATGTCCTCCCTCCTGTTCTCCTCTGGGTGGCACAGCTTAGGGAAACAGAGGGTAATTAAGATGCCCGGGTTTTCATTTTTTTGTCTCGTCCATACATTTTCACAGCATTTTTCATACCGGTTGTTTCAGACTTTGGTTGCTGATAGCTACAGGTAGCATTGGTTGATAAGCAGGTTCTTCCATTTTAAAGTAAACTCTTAGATTTTGGGGTGGGGAAGTTGATTTATTTCAGCTGAAACAAACCCAGATTGTCACAAACCTGAGAGCCTCCGGGCACCCTTGGGATGAACGTGAATGTCAATGGGAGTTGCAGAGCTCTCCCTGTGTCCCAGATATTGGGGCTGCTCAGCAGCAGTCGGTTTGGGGCTTGATAAACTGGCGTTTTTTGTGGCCAAAGGTTTTCTACCAGCCCTGCTTTTAGCTGCAAGCCGATGGTCTGTGTACAGTCCCATATGGTGTTTACTTTATCTTGAGGAAAATCAGTGCCTACCCGAGTGTCTGACACTGCGCGCTCCCTGTCCATGCTGCTGGGAGGGCCTTCCCTCCTCTTAGTTGTTAGTGAGTTATGAAAAATTAGTTGGCAGTGTATATCCGATGTCTGTTGGAAAATATATGTTCCCTCATGCTTGGCATCCTTCTTGGCAGGGGCAGGACTCCTCTCCCCCGGTGGGAACGGGGCAGGAGGCTGGTGCCTTGCACAGCCAGGACACAGACGTGTTTCAGCGCTCTTAGCTCACCACATTTCAGTAGCACAGCATTGATTTCTTTCAGAAAGATATATCTTACGGCTTGAGCTATAAAATTGACATTTCAGCCGGTTTCTGAACTTACCAGCCTTCTGCCAAAGGATTTTTATTTAGTGTCTCTTGGAGCCCGGGTCTTTGGGATCCTCCCTGGCCCTGCGTGCCCAGTGTGCCATGACTCTCCATAGCTGCGGCCGCAACCGGTGTTGATCTGCTCAGGAGTTAAACGTAGAAGGGGATGTAGCTTCATAGGAAATCTTCTGCTGATCTTTTGTTTGAGGAATCCAGGCGCTGCCTCATGAGGGAGCCGTCTGGAACCACAGCTCATTGACTTCACAGATGAGCTTGTAAAAGCTCCTGCCTAAACTAGCCGTGTGTGCCGGGGAGGCTGCCGTTAAGGCACTGTGGCCCTGCTGTGTGCTGTGGAATAATTGCCGTTGCCCTCCTTTAGCTGATGTGAGCTCCACTCCTCGCTTTTCCCAGCAACCGATGCTCCTGCCCCCTCGGCTTGGCCTTTTGCTCTTCGGTCTCCAAGTGTCAGGAGAAGGCAAAGCAGCATGCAATGGCAGTGAGGGAAGTGGAATGTCAGAGAGTTTTAGTGCTCGACTGTGGGGTTTATGCATGTTACAGAGGTTGGTTTGTGCATCTCGAAAGATGGAGAAAATGGCCTGAAAACTTCTCTGCACATTTTGTTTTCCTAAGCAGCTACCCCACCTCAGGCTCCTAGGAGAGCTGGATGCATGTCTGGGCTTTGTGAGAGAGAGGATTTACAGCAGGCTGAGCTTTTAACAACTGGGAGTTATGGGAAAAGGTAGCTGCTGTAAAACCCTGGTAAGCGGCATGGTGCTGCTGTGGGCGTGATGGAGGTGGCTGCAGGCGCTGCAGGTGAGTGGTGGGGCAGGCGCCCGTCCCTGGTGGGGCAGCTCTTGTGCACTGCACCCCACTGATAACAGAGTGGGGACAGGCTGTGAAGCTCCACTGCCCCAGATGAAGCTGCCTGTGTCTTCCTGGCAGACCTTAGCTCAGGTTTTTCCCAAGTCTTGCAGACTCTGCCTTGAAATTCTCTTTAGCTATGCCTTTTCCAAAAAAAAACAACCCACCAAAAAAAAACCCCAAAAAAACACAAAAAACCCAAACCTGTCCCACCTATAAATGGGCAGAACTTGTTCCGTCTGAGACAATTAAACATGATCATCTATTGTGATAAAAGATCAGTGGAAAAGGCTCTCATGATACTATCCTCACTGTATGCAGGGAAGATTTGGGGGAAAAAAGCTGATTTTAAAATGAGAAAAACAAGCAATCAAACTGAACTAGGAGACTGTGGTGTTCCAGCCACAGGTTTGGAGGGGAAGACTGCAACCGCTTCCCCCACCATATGGTGCAAACACATTCCTTGTTTACAACCCCCTCAAGCTTTACAAATTATGCGCTTTCATAAATCAGATAGTTAAACACGGCTTGATTAACTCCCGTTGGTGAAGATGCTGTGCAGCGCTGCCACAGGCAAGTCTGAGCCTCCCCGGCCCCTGCCTGCAGCCGCAGCAGCCCCGGAGGCTGCCCGGGGGCTGCCAGAGTATCCCATCCTCCTTCCCCTGATAGGTTTGTGCTGTGGCACCATACGGACCCAGTGCTGTGCTCTCTCATCTTCTCCTGCATCCAGCCAGCGTGAGGGCGCACGCTGCACCTTCCAGCCATGAGCAGGTTGGGATCAGCCTTTCTATTAACTGCAGACACCAGAAACGCCAAAGGCTTTACAAAGAAACAAATACAAGGAATTCTGTGCTTTAAAAAAAAATATTAAAGTATTGCTTTTTAGGCATTAACTCCTTTTGCCAGAAGACTTGCACTCGCTCATTAGTCAAATCCCTTCTGCAAACCCACTTATTCTGAGGCTCACAGTACTAATCTGCATACATCATGTCATTACCTTCGCGGTTTACAAGGAAAGGGATTTGCATCTAGCTCTGTGATCTTCTGCTGCGTGGGTGTCTTCTCTGGTTATTGTTTTTTTGCACTCTTTATTTTGTAACTACAGGGAGGCCAAGCGCTCCTCTCTTACAGCACCAGCCGTATTGCCAGCGCATACGGAGCAAACCGTAACCGTCAAACCCTTTCCTGTGCTACTGTTCCAGTGGTCATCCACAACCCAAGAGCCACATACGGTAGTTTTCCACTGATGTTTCGATAGCCCAGTCTGCGTTTGGTGTTTAATTCTTCAGCTGATGGTTCAAACGAAAATTCTCAATGTTGTGCCTCCCGTGAAAGCAGCGGATTGCGTCCTGCGCCCGGTGACAATGTTGTTGGTACGTCCTGTGTCGTTTGGTCCGAACACCAGAAAACAGCATCCTGCAAAAGCAGCTAGTGGCCTCTAATGAGGTTAAATCTATGGCTTTGTGCAGTGGAAAAAATGTCCTGCAAAAATAGCTTTTATTATTGGTGGGGATGTAAGCAAGAGTGCAGCTTCAGGGAACAGGGACAAGCTTGTGCTAATTACTCAAAATTGGTGTTTCAGAGCTTGATGAGAGACTCAGCAGCGTGGGGCATGATGTGCGGGTCGGTGCAGGATGGAAATTAGCGTGATAAACGGCGTGGGGAAACGCAGTGATTCACTTTGTTCCTCTCAGGTTTCTGTGGCGGCAGTCTGGTGCGTGTGGCAATGCCAGGCAGGAGGGATGGGCAGGTCTGTTGCTCGGGAGGAGTGTGTTTCTCTGAGAGGGGAATCTCCGCTCTGAGACGATGGTCTGCAGGCAAGATGTTAGTCAATGTTGTGAAAAGCATTCAAAGATGTTACGAGCCTAAGTTCTTGTGGCAGATGTTACTTAGTCTTCCCCATCATAGATAAAAGCCGACACCTCCAAAAGCATCTTGAAGCACGTGCAGAAGCGGGCTGAGCTGCAAGGGCAGCGAACGGCTCTGTGCCACCCGAGGTGACGGCTGTTCTGGTGCATGCAGGCGCTCTGGAGCTCCAGCCAGCCCTTCAGACACTGGTGTTGGGCGCGAAAGTCCACGTAGAGACATTTGGTTTGGATGGGTTTGGCTTGCCAGGGGGAAATTCAGTCTGCCCGTGAAGACAGACATCGGGACTGAGCTGGAGAGGTCTCAGTCTGAGATGGTATGTTATTGTGTGGCACGCAAATTTTCGCTGTTCTTTTCATCAACTTCTCATGGACTGTAAAGGCAGAAAAATAAAATGTTCACTGTCTCTTGTAAGTATTTCAGAGTGTTGGAAATGTTTGTGTGTACACATGTATATATTTGTATACATATGTACGTAGCTGAAAGCAAGGAGCAGCGAAGACACCTAAAAATTAACTCAACCGACAGTTCTTGAATGAGTTGTGTTGCTCAGGATGAAGCAGCATTTAATTTCAGCAACAGCATGGGGATCTACAGTCTGCACTTTATAGCATAATCTATATCATTTAAAAGCCACGTTAATGCTTTTTCATGTAAATCACCAGTGTGAGCATCTCAGCCGTACCTGCCAGCTACAGAAGTAGTTGATCCGAGGGAGAATCTGCAAACTCCTCATTCTGGGTGTCAGAGATGGAGGCACAGACCTGCCTCTGGCCACGGGGACGCAGGAGCATTCCTGGCTTGTCCTGCTCTTCCAGCCCTTGGGTTACACTTCCAGCCACTTCTAGGTGCTTGAAAGGGACTTTTCCCGCCACACTGAATGAGACATTTCAGCTCTACCAAAGCTGGGACCAAGCTGAAGTCTTTGCTTTTTTTCTTGCCTGGTAGAATCCAACCACAAAGTGTTTGCAGCCAAACCACAGAGTTAGGCGGCCAAGAAGGAAACGCTTTGGTTATTCCAGTGGCTATTTTGGGATGCTCGGTAGGTGTGTGTATGCCTGTAAGCACAAAAAGGGACAGAGCTAAGAAATAATTTAGCAGGCTTGGCTGTCCTGGAGCTGTGTCACACTGTTTTTGCCTGTGTGACTGGTGGCCTTGCTGGGAGCGGTTGTTCCTCTGGGAAAACCCAGCACTGCTGGCGCAAAGGGCAATGAAGAGAGGAAAGTCCCTGGAGGGACGAGCGCAGCGGGTCAAGGCAGGGCAGATTCTCCAGGTGGGCTCTGCAGGGATGCGATGATGGTGCTTAGATTTAGTTCCAGTGTCCTTAAAGTTTTTGTTTCAAGGATAATAAAAGATAAGTGCTATCTTAAAATTGTGGAAATTAGCATCTTGAGTGAGTGCATTCCAAAAAGTACAAGAAGATGTGCTAACAGGAGGAGCAGTAGGTGAGAAATGGGCAAGGCTTTTCAGTGGTGTCATATAATCAGATTTGTAAGGCCCATTGCAAACTGCTGTTTAAATGCACTCAACTGTTGAGATGTAAACACACATCAGAAATAATTGCAGCAGCTCCAACCTGCTTTTCCTCTCCGACACCCCTGGGCTTCCTCTTACCGACAGCTCCATGCTTGTATAGTGTAGCACTCTGGCAGAATCAAAATCACGAAAAGAGATTTGGAATAGAGTTATGCAGTTTTTAAGGGTGCTTAAGTGCATGAAAATTGTTTCCCTCTCTGTGGTCCATGCCACAAACTAGACTGCAGAAACTGCTTCCTGCAGACCTGATATTGATAAGTGTGGATAATGCAAGGATTGCCTAAAACATATAAGATGAACTGGCATAAAGGAGCTTTAGGTTTGTGCAGATGTAATAGTGCCACTAGGTGAGGATGCTGGTGGGAGGCTTCAGCGTGGCTGGGTGCTGCTGACCTCCTCTGGCAGAAGGCAGGCAGGCACCCGGGGAAGGCAGCTGCCTGCGCTGCCCTGGCTGCAGCACCAGCACAGGGATTATCTCACTGCGGGAGGTGACATTCCAGATTCCCAGAGCGGAGGCTGTTGGCTGATAATGTGGATGTAAGGGTACACACAGCCCTGAGCGCTCCCCGCTGCACCCTGAGCTCCCGGTGCTGCCATGCCTGCTCTGCTCCTGCTCCAGGGAAGCCAGGTTGGTAGCAGGGACGAGGCTGTGTTGCACGTAAATTAGGCCAGTTTCAATTTTCATGTGATTTTAAATGAAATGACAGATTTCTAGTTTCTTAAGCTATTTAAATCTATTATTTAATTTTTCTCGGGAGGGAATATGTTTCATCAACATTCGTGTATGTGAAGTACAGAAGAGTGAAAGGTTGAATTACCAGAACAGCTTCACAGAATAGCATGTGTGCCAGAATTATTGGATACCTTCCTATTTTCTACACCTTCCTTCCACATGCAAAAGATACTCATACAAGCTAATTACATGCATGTCTCTTTTCATGTGCACTGTGTCACTTAGGCAGGTGCCACTCTGAGTCCTTCCTTATCCCATAACTCAACTTCTGGCCTAGAAAATCAGCAAATTTTGGTTCTCGTAGTCTGTGCCCAGTTTGGGTTGACTCTACATCTGCCTATTGTGTTAAAATTCACATCCATACAGCTCTCAGGGTCTGTGCAGTGCAGATTTTCTCTCCCATGAAAGGGTAATCTCCAGGGAACGACAGAGAGTTTCCAGTTAAATGTGTTCTTGTATCTTTTTCTGAAGCTTTCACCTTGGCTGTGGTTTTTGCACATCTGTAATATCAGGATAATGGCAATTGGGGCAAAAACCCAGTTTTGAATGCTTGGGACCTCAGCACACAGCTGATCGTGGAAGGGGCCAGGTCATTTGGCTTTATTCTCACTCTCTTTGCTCACTAACATCTGCAGGCAATTCTGTGCAGCAGTCGTTTCCCATCAAGGTGAATCTCCACCTGTCAGGAATTTCCTTGAATATTTTTCACTGCAGTTACACAGCAGAGAGTATGGGGAAGGAAGTTTAGTGGTTAATTCTCTGCATATTTTAAAGCCTCCTCTCTCAAAATACAGACAGGGTAAGTAATTTGTCACATAGAAACCCGCTAATTCATTTGCAGGCATCTCACTGCAGGAGCTTAAGCCAACTGACAAATAAAAAAAAAAGATAAAAAAAATATTATTAAATACAAAGGTTGTTAACTCACATCCTTAAGGGGAAATCTCATTGGAATTTCTGTTTCTTTAGTGCAAGCACATTATAGTCCATCATCAATAAATCTGTAATTGTTTTAATAGCTCAAATTCAATCAGCCCTGGAAGCCTTTTTTTCCGTAAGTTTCTGCTATGAGGGAGCTGGTAATTTCATATTTAAACAAGTGACCTTTTCTTTCATGGGTAATGACTTTAAAATAACAGCAGAGCCATGACAGGATCAAAGGGCATAAACTGCCAGGATTACTCTGGCACACTGGGGGTTGTACTGCCCTGGGAGTAAATAAACCTCATCGACGCTTTTGGAGATGCTTCCTACAAAGCCCCACCCTCTCTGCACCTACACCTGGTTTACATCTCCTGCTGAGAGGTCCCCCGAGCTGTGTGTAGCATCCTCCTTCCCTGCCACACCTTACATCTCCCATGCCTGAGAGGTGGCTGGTTCCAAACCGCGGCCGTGGCTCCTCCTCGCTGCTCTCCCATCCCTGCATGGGTCCTGGGCCCCGGCAGCTGAGCTGCGGCACTGCTCCTAGATAAAACATGAGAGCAGGCTGCTCCAGTATTAATCCCTCCCTGCTCCCAAAAATTACAGCCAGGTTTTTAGGTAACAAGGGAATATGGCTCACTTTGAAGTACAGCCTAAGAAAAAAAAGAAAGAAGGATGAAATAATCTCTTTGGGGATTAGTAAAACACTGCTTATTATGTGCTATTGGGCACACAGAGTGGACTTAGCTAGGAAAATAAGCACTAAAATCCTTAAGATATTTACATTGCGGTCAATATGATAGAGATTCAACTTAAGTGATTGAAAATACATTAAAGCATATTATTTCAGTGGGTTTGAACAAGCCACTTCTGTTGGAAGCATTGCAAGAAAGATTACCAGCTACATCTTTATCACAGTCTTATGTATTTAAGAGTTTTTCTTTTTCACTGCCATGTGTGTAGAGCTCCAGAATGGTGCTTGGTACAATCCAGGGTGGGCAAGGTTGAAATCCAGAGGGCCAAGAGCAAGTCAGTGGGGTATCTAGAAGATGCGGTGAACAGCTTGAGAAGGAAGAGTGTTTGTGTGTGAGTTCAACCTGCTGGAATGAATGCTGAGGGTTCAGTTAAACCCCTGCTGTTGCAGAATGGCAGCTGTACGCTAGAGTTAGATCCTGGGTTAATAAGAAGTAATCCTTCTGTTCTCAGATGTTTGAAACCTTAGTAATGCAGCCTCATGGGGATGTTGGTGGCACTGCCAAAAACATGTTTTAGGTTATTGCTGAGGTGGAGAATGAGCTGATTTGTGGGTTTGCTGGTCTTACGGAAACAACCTGAAGTTCTGCTCCTCGTTTCTGCCAGGCAGGAATCCTGCTGCCTCCACAGGTAGTTCTCCCCGCCTGACATCACACCAGCTGCTGTGACACAAACCCTGTTTCCATCCAAGCAAAGGCTGTTCTTCTGGTGCTCGGGTATAAATGCAGGGCAATTCTATACACAGTTACAACTAATTGAGTTAACAGTTTATTTTTCTGTTCCTGTTCATTCTTGAAAGAACTCCCTGTGAGAAGGTTTGCTCTTAAAAATCCCGTTTATTAGCCCTAGTGAAGCACATATAGCAATGCCTGCCTACCATGGCAGCTGCTTATTTAGCACTACCAGGGAACACCGCTGCTCTACTCCAGCCTATGGTATTAATCACCCTGCTTATAAAAATTCATTTCAAAAAGGTGCTATTATATGGAAAACAGATCTGCTGCCAAAGGAACTGGAATCTCTTCTGTTGTGCAGAGAGACTTGCCATCATATGACTGTTTTCTTTCTTTTAGTACTTTACAGATGGGTTTTGGGAGGCTTCTCCTCTGTTGGTAGCCTCTGGCATGTCTCTGATAATGTCACCTTGTAAGGCAGGATTTCCCCTTTAGAGGGATGCGATGATCTCCTCAATAAACCCACTCACCTAGATAGCAACTCATTCTACTCTTCATTTTAATTTCTGCTAATTCTGTTAAATCTCTTGGATCAGTACTGCCTGATCCTTCCTCTCAACAGCCTCAGATGTCCTGTATAACCTGACCCCTGTATTTTAGGAATTTATTTATTGTTGTCAAGGCTCTCAAGTGAGTGGATGTGGACTTGCTGTAACTCTGGCCTGGAATCTTTAAGGTCAAAATAAGAGGTTTTGTAAGATGTTATACTTGCTTAGGAAGAATGATGTGCTGCAAGCAAGAGAAGGGGACAGTGTGACACTGGCTCTCAGTCCAGGCAAGTGTCCGAGGAGCAGGGCTGGCCTTAGGCCATGCTGCCAGAGTATCCAGTGTTTTAGGGATCAGAGCTTCACATGCATGTCATGGCCTCATGCGGTCACAGGGACTAGCCCTGGGGACAGTCCGTATCGTGAGCTTGTGCCGTCCTCACTGCCTGGGATGGGCCACGTGGTGCCACGCTATCCCGCTGTGGGTGGGACTTCTCCAGTCTAGCGCTTTAGGGGTGAGACCTCTGGCTGGCCTCGCTCTCCAGCCCAGTGAGACCAGGAACCAGAGAGAAAATCCCAGTGCCAGGTCTGAGAGTACCTTCCCCGCCTCTTCCTTACCAGTCAGACCAGTGTCGTGACCTGCTGCAGAGTGTGTCTGTGCAATGCAGCTTCATTCTGTCTGCTCGTGGTACAGGAGCAGCTTCCCTTTCGGAGGAGTTGGATGCTCCTTTCCCAAAAGCCTGGCATTAGCTAAAAGTGGCCCTGTGGTAGAGTCTGCTCCTGGCTGGAGAGCAGAGACACACATTTTGGAAGGAGCATTGGGCTTCTGAACCAGCCCGTTTGCTGTCAGCAGCAGCTGGCAGAGCGATCTGAATGGCACTGCACTTACGGGACAAAGTCATCGCTTTGGGATTGAGCACATTTCTCTCCCTGAGCTTAACTGCTGCTGAGACAATAATTCTTCTTGCTCGTACGCTTGTCAAACTCCTGACATTAAAATTTTAAATTATAATTAAGATGAAATAAAGAAATCACAGGCTGCCTCTCACAGCCTCATTATTTCATGCTGATTAATGTTGCTGCAAACTCCTCACTGAAGCGGGTGAGCGGGGGGGAGCTGAGGTTGGGTCCCAACCTTTAAAAGCCCTGGAGAGTTTAATCAGGGGCAGTAGCCTTTCAGCAGGGTTTTTTTAATACTAATCTGTATTTTTCATAGTAGGATATAACTGTGTGTATAATTGCGCAGGAAGGTCTAAAGAGCCTGCAGAGAGGAAGCAACTTACCGTCAGGTTCTTTAATTTTTAAAACCCAGTTTGAGAACACCGCTGTGGGGTTGTGGGGTTGCTTTCTAGCTGTACGAGCTCCTCATCACACTGCTGTGTATCAGAACCACTTGGCTGAGGGTGGTGCTAAGAATGCTCAGGGCAGATTCGTTTTGACATTTAAATAATTTCAAGAATTTTGTGTATAATGTTATAAACCATGAGTTATCTTTGTGGTTGCTATGCAATTTGTCAGGTCACACCAGAGCAGAAAGGTCATTTAGTTGCACGCAAAGGCAGGATTTTTGATAGCAGCCATCCTCTATGCTTGGAATAAACGTTCATATCCTGTTACATCTCCACAAAGGCCCTCACTGCGAGTTGTGCAGAGCATAACCAAGTAGCAAGCTTTTTTTAAAAAAAATTTAAGATTGTTTAAAAACAAGTTTTAAACTTGCCTGGGTGGCTTTCACCCGCAGGGATCACCCGATATCTTCCAGCTCCCAGTGCCTGCTGATGTGTGGCACAGACTTTCAGAAATTAAACTGATTAAGTGATTTGGAAGAGTCGCCCAGAGCTTTAGAAGTCCTTTATATGTTCTATTCTGCCTAGTAAGGGCTCAGAATAAAAGGATTAACCCAGCTGAAGACAAAACCCATCCCTCTTGCACAGCGATTATTAAAGTTTCAGTGCATCATACCCTATACAAAACTAACGGAATCTTTGGAACGTTTCTGAGGAACACAGCGTTATTTTATTTTGAAGGAGATGACTGAGCCCAAGAAACCGGAGGCGAACAGCACTGCTGCAGGGCAGCTGGCTTAGTGTCCCTGTTCCTCCTTCGTGAGATGCAGAGGTTTCCAGATTCGAGCACTTTGGGTCAGGCAGAAAAAGAGTCGTGAAGGAAAATCAATATCTTTCCCTCTCCCTCCCTGGGTTCAGACAAGCAGTTTAAAAAGTCTTCAGAAAGGAAACCCCTCTGTGAGCTGCCCTCTGCTCTGCCACAGGGAAGAGCTCGTTTGGGCTGGAGCCCCGCTGGCTGTCGTGCTGAGAGCGGAGCAGCCGATACCCTGCCATGGCTGTGCAGTGCGGTGTGTCAGCTCGCTGCTGCGGGTTGACTTTACATTGTCTTGTGGGGGCACCCTCAGTGTCTCAGAGCAGCTGGAATCTGAGAAACCGTGAGCCCCAGATCCCTGGTGGCTGTTCCAAGCAGCTTCTCCCTAAGCAGGCTGGTTGATGCTCTCAGGCAGTGACAGAGCTTTTCCTTCTTGTTAGCAAAAAAACAGAGAAAAGCAAGATGGTTTTGGCGAGCGATACAAGTGATACGATGCAAGATGCACAGGCAAATCCTATTTTGTTGTGTGGGCCCGAAAGTGCTGCAGCAGAGCTGGGCACCGAGGTGTCGTGTTTGTGGACCTGAGTGTCTGCACCGTGCCCCCTGCGCCAGCCTGCTGCGGGAGAGAGAGGCTGAGGCAGTTCTGAAGCTTCTCTCTGAAGCTGGCATGCTGTGACGGGGGTCCTGCCGGGCTCCCAAAGCCCCAGCTGCTATGGCCAGGGGGGTACGGTGGCCTCAGGGCTGGGGGGGATGGCCACCTCAGGGTGAGCGCTGGTGTCCCTCCCAGCATGTACATGTGGCATGTACTCTTCTGATGCAGTGAGTTAAATATGTGAATTTAGAGGATGTTTGCCCCCCTGGGGGCCGTGGTGGGCACTGGGTGTCGTGGTGAGACAGCGGGATGGGTCAGTGCAGGGCCTTGCTGCTGTCCCGTGCGACTGTACATGGCCACTGCAGAGCATTGCCCTCCAAAACGGCTTTTACCGGCTTTTGGCCCGAGCTGCAGCCCCTCTGGTCGTGCTGCTGGGGAGTGTGGGCTGACAGAGACCGCAGGAACTCGAGGGGCCCCACAGTGCCATGGGGACAGGGGGGCAGCCCAGGGGCATGGCCATCACTGTCCCTCTGTCCCGCCATCCCTCCGTCCCACCATCCTGCCTGCAGCAGGGATGAGGCTGCTCTGCCTGGGACAAGCATGTTCCTCCCTCCCTCCCCAGGAGCCTCGTGCCCTTTTCAGTGAAAGAAAGGCAATTTTCTGTTTTGCCAAAAATGTGTTTTGGTTTTGAACTAGTTTTTGATTCTGCCCCGGACAAACCCATCATCATCCCTGCTCCTCCTGCTCGTGCTCTGCCGGGGACGTCTCAGAGATGCCTCAGCAGCGGGGGAAATGGTGTAAAAGTCTGCGCGTTCGTGTTCTTGGTGGCCAGTTCTGAACGTCTCCATAAATGTTTACCACTCCATACTGTAGCACAAGTGGAAATTACTCTTGAATGTTTATCAGCTGATTAAGAGATGGAAACAAGTTGTGGCTACTGAGGTTCGCTGTGTAAATCTGAGGAATGTGAAATGGGGTTTAATGGGGTCTTGACCTTGGCTTGTTAAGCCTGCTGCTGAGGGTTATAAATTAAGTGCTTATGGAAATGAACTGGACACTAATAAGCAGACTTAAAATAATGCATGCATTATAAAAAATAGGTATGAAAAGTACTATCTAGTGTTAGGCGTGTCTGAGGCTGTGCTGGACATTTTTTGATCTTGGAGGAAAGCCAAAGTTTAGCCTGGACTTTAGCAGCACTTTGCTGTCTATTAATGGAGGTGGCATTTTATGAAAACATTTCATTTTTTTGATTGTTGACCTGAATTTAAATTTGTTTACTGAGATGCTAAAATGAACTGAGGACAGCAGTAAAAAAAAAAAGACTATAGCGGATTTGGTCAAAGCAGCTGGGTACTGGAAACAGGTTTTGTGAAATTTAGATTAAACCAAGATTTTTCTTCTTTTCATGAAGTTATTGCTGTCTACAAAATGTCCTATAATTATTTTTTTTTAATTTCCCTTTTGGTTTTATGTCACTTCAAGACGTCTGTGCAGCATCCCAGCAGAGGCATCACAATGGTGTTTTAAATACAGGGCACCTGCTGCTAGTGTTCAGGTTGTTTCATTACACCACAAACAGGAAAAGCTTCTGTTTTAAAATAAATCACAAAGAATATTTACATACCAGCATCTGAAGATCTGGAGGCTTGTCCTGTAACCAGCTCTGTACTGTTTCGCCAGGAATTGTTTGACCAGTCTGTACTCAAAAAGTTCACGTTGCTTCCCACGTACGGTATAGAGATGGGAACATTGTGGTCAATTTGCTGATTCTGAGAACGTCGGTAAATTGGTAAATGATTTTGCTAGGACAGATCTTTAAAAATCATAGTTATTGCTAGTCTCTGAACTGCCCTGTCTCAGTCAATACTGGTCATCAATAGCAGAAGAGAGAGCTTCAGCCAGATAACCTGAGTTGATTACAAACTTTCTGAGCCCTTGCTGTAGTTTCGTATTGATGCTGCTGTGTCTTGGCCTGGCACTCATGTCCTGCAAATAACGTTTTCTTCAATCGCTCTATAAATTTGAAATTACCATGGAGGTCATGCAGGTTCCTGGGAGAGCAGAGCCATTTTTAACGGAGTCGCGTTCTCCAGAAATGAGGTTGCAGCTCAAGAGAGCCCTTCATTAGCACCCCAGTCATACATTTTTCAGTGGGATGTTTGCAATGCAAATGCCGTGGATTCACAGAGACGTGTGCTGCTAAGTTAGAGAAAACAACATGTTCAGTAACATCAGTGAAAATATAGCCAGCCTTAAAAGCAGGCAGGGGGCTCTGCTGGAAAGCTCTCTGCGTTCCACACGTGGGAAGTGTTTCCCTCCTTTTTCCTTTCAGTACTGTCATACTGATAAGCTGTGACGGGTCTGTTCCAGGTTCCTCAGCACCACCTGGAATCCAGCAGGTAGCTCCCGTAGCGACCTTGCTCCACAAGCACCAGCAGTTTCCATTTTCAGGGGTTACAGGCATTCCAGCCAGTCACACCATTAAGACAATAATTTCCCAAAGGCTGGGGCTGGGGGGGACAGTTTTATAGCTGGGCACCTGTGAGATTCTCCCCCTCCTAGCCAAGAACATGGTCACGTTCTGCACCGCTGGTGCCATCCTGTTAATCGTCCTCGAATGAGAACCCTTGCTTTCACCTGATGGGCTGTCTGGGAATCTGTTCTCAATGTAGCTTTGATTGCCGGTGATAAAGACAATGGGATTCTCCGGTATCTGTTAGATTCACCTTGGACAGGTAACGTCACCATTCTGTCAAAAAAATTTAAATGTTGTTTTCTACAAAGAGATCAAACTGCTTAATATCTTCTTGGTTTAGATTTGAGACACCCATCAGAGAGCCCTAAGAGCTGGTTTAATGCTGCAGGCAGATTGGTACAGTTCTTTTATTTTGTTCTGGTTTTGCATACAGCACCAGAATGAAACCCAAGCAGGATGGATTTGCTAAATGCGGAATGTAGGCACTGCACCCCAGCACACCCAGCTGCGTCTGGCAACCTGGCGGCATGCTGAGGCATCCACAGACGTGCCTGGACACGCGGCTGTGCTGTGCTGACCCGCTCTGCAGTGCTTGGTGAGGTGAGTTGTAGGTACGGTTATCACACAGATCCGTCTTTCTCTTGGCTCTTGCCCTGCTGGGAAGGGGCTGCTGCATCCCAGGGCTTAGCAAAGGAGCACGAGGTTTGGCAGTGCCTGTTTGTGTCACCAGTTAAACGTGGCTCCCGTTCCACATCTGGGCTGAGTAAGAGTAAATAACGTGTTTACCTCAGAGCAGCTCTGGTGGTTGCATCGTTGGGCAGTGAAGCCAGGCTTAGGTTAACATGTGAACGTAGGAGCACCATGATTAAATTTCAAGAGCGATTATTTTGTGTTTATGTGGCAAATACAGAAATTTAACGTTGCAGTGCAGTGTGTGTGAAATTCCAGATTTTACCAGGTACTTATGAGCTTTTGGTAGAGCTGCCTGCTGAAGTCAGAAGTCTCTGTAAAGGAGCAGACACTAATGGGAATCGTAATGTCAACGATCATCTCTGTTGTAGCGGGTTTAGGAAGGAGAACCCAGCGTGTTGGAGCTGGAGGTGTCTGTTTTGCACTGATTGTGTTTTCCTCCATATTACATAAACCAGCTCTGCTTTGTAGCAGAGTTCAGCAGCAATTGTTTGAGACATGCTTGAAATGTATTACACAAACAGACACTTTGAAACTCCAGATTAGAAAGTCAGCTGGAAAATACTTTGCACATTACTGAGCTTTTTATAAGACAATGTTCCCAGCTCAAAAAATTCGAATCGATGACACATTGGAGAGCAGGCTCCAGGGACTGCAGACCATTTTGGTGGTTGCTAATGCAGTGATGATTTCCTGTCTGAAGCCAAAGGGATCAATATCTCCAGTTAGGGAAAAAAACCCTTCAGGGGAAAAGAGAACTCGTGTCAGAGGAGCTCTCCGGACTGTTTAAGTAACAATATTTTATAGATCCAACAAACAAGCTATTCCTAGCCCGGTAAGAACATTCCTTGGCTGCAGGTCAGGTACGGCAGAAATTAATTTAGCTCAATAATGTGCATAGCTTGTAGTACCATCCACAGCATCACTGGATTAATTTGGCAGCGCTTCCCGTTTGAGCCTGGCTCTCCACAAGGCAGCTCACCAAGGGGATTGCAGGCTCACCTGTAACTGCATGGAAAGCTTTGGAAAACATAAAGGAGAACTCATCCCGCGTGGCTGGAGAGGTGCTTCCCTTTTGCATCAAGGGTACCAGGAGAGGTTTATCCAACCCAGCACTCAATGAGCATCACCTCTGCGTGGTCAAAGCAGGTCAGAGAATCCCTCCTAAAACAGACTGTCAGAATAACTTGAGCTGAGAAAACATTTGCTGATTTGGCTGTGTGTTTGGCATTCACATGTAAATAGCAGTGGAGGACCTGAGGGGGGTGATCTCCAATCTGTTCCCCCCCAGAGCTGCTGATTGCCATTGTCTCATCGCAATCAGGAGCTAGCAATGAGCTGCATGTATTAAATACCAGCTATGGCTTCAATTTGCATGGTGATGCCGAGTATAAATTCAGTGCACGGAAAGGTTTTCTGCACAGACCTACCCATTGCCTCACGGAATGAGAAGGAAATTCTGTCCCTTGGTGTAGCAGCAATGTGCTAGCAGGTGGGACTCCTGCACTCGGTGGCTGTCTGCCAAAGGGGTATTTGCCTTTCTGGAGAGGGGAGGGCAGCTCTTGTGGCAGGAGGAGTGTAGGTGTACTGGGGGCTCAGGAACCTTTGGGATGTTTGAATGACAACTCAGGCAAACCCTGAAAAGGATGAAGCATGGGACTCGCCTGCTGGCCAGGACGAGCCCAGACCCTGGGTGAGGTGAGTGCCTGCAGCTCTGAGCCTGATGAATGGCAACGAAAGGCTGGTTTCTGAGTATGAGGCTGTGTGAATTGGCTTGAGTGTCATCACCTGTGTCTTTGTGACCTTTTTTTCTACCTGTGCCTATGGTGTTTGTTGTAAATATTTTTAAGATAACTGACTTGAGTGAAGGGTGATTCTGAAGTAACGGGATGGCTGTAGCAATGCTGTAGCTGCACATTTGGCTGCTTATGCAGAGCCCAGGACAGTGGCACATTGCGTGGGATGGGTGCTGCTGGACCACAGAGGCTGCCCCAGGAGCTCAAAGGGCGAGAGCTGAGAGGTGCTGGGGCAGGGATGCTGCCTGGCCTTGGGGAAGTCAGGGGACACTGCTGTGGTCAGGGTGGTCTGTAGCAGAGCTGGGTGGCTCGCAGCCTTCATTTGAGGGGTTTCTACATCTGCTTCTGTGTGCTGGTCTGCCCAAAGTGGGGATCACCAGCACTCAGGTTCGCCTTGCACTGCGGCTGGGAGTGATCTCCTGAGCTGGCTTTACCCAAGCGTGTCTCTAACTCTGCAGAAATGGGTCATCTCAGCTTTTTCCTCTGTTCTCATGGGTTCTTTTCTTGCCACGCAAATATTGATCTGGAATCAGTGCAGGCCTGACTCTACTCCCACAGACCTTGCAGAATAATTTAGAAGGACTGCACTTAAAATAACTGTTGTTTTGACTACCTCATCCTTAATACGAAGTGACAGTTCTTCTTAACGACTGACATCAAATCACCAGTGCTGCATGTCTTACCCCATGGAGGGATATCCTTCTGCGCTTAGCACCTGAAATAGGGTTTTACGTTTAAGTGCTGTATCCCAATCTCTATATTTAGCTCTTCTTGTGTCAGACATTTTAAACTTGCAAATCCCTGTGCTTCTATTGTATATAAATCCTATTGCGGGTATTTGCATTTAAAATTTGGTTGGGCTTATGTGGAAGGCTCTGTGTAGTGTTAGCCAGCTTGCTTTGGGGGCAGAAAAGTAAAAATACCTCCCACGGAAAAGTAACGACCAGTAATTCAGTGCATGTTCCTCAAAACGTGTGAGAGACAATCACGTCTCACGGTGCTGTTTTTCCACGGTGACTCGTGCCCCCATTCGAGCCCCCTCACTACCACCTTTGCCAGTACAAAACCCTGTAATTCATGGACGGAGCTGTACTCACAGATAATGCATCCTATACACAAAGAAAAATATGCTTTTAGTCTGCTGCTAACCTGTCTCTTCTCTGAAAGGAAAGGAATTATCTGAGCAGGTGCTTCTCTTCTCCAAGACAGCAGCTCTGCAGGTGTCTGCGCACAGCCCCGCCAGTCCTGCGGGCAGATGTAGCTCAGAGAAAAGAGCTCTACTGCTGGCTCCTGTGCAAACCACAGGGACCTCAGTTCAGCTAAAGAGTGCTCGTCCATCCTTAGTCACGTGCAGCACGGGCTGGTTTCTGCCTGATAGAGTATCAGCACTTCTGACATTATTGGGAAGCAGGGGGTCATTGGTATAGGTCCTAATGTCATTGCAGCAGAGGAAAAATGCAGAGAAAAAAAATAACTAAAATACATAAATAATAAAAATAATAATAAAATAATAAAAATACCCTGCTTCTCTGGAGGGAGAAATGGATGTACCTGGAGGTGAAATCCAAGGAGAGCCTGGGGGACTTTATAGCTATAGGTTATGGAAACAGCACCCACAGACCAGCTCTCGGGCTCTGGGGATCTGTGTTTCTGTCAGAGGGGCTTCTGACGTGGCTGGGTGTGTGTGGGACAGGGAACGAGAGAAGCAGGGATATACTGTCAGCTGTCACAGTGGACCTGGGGGGAAAGCAGCCTCTGCTCTTCTCACCGCCTGCAGTAAGACAGGACTGTTGCCCTGGTTTGCAGGGACAGCTCTGCTGGAGTTCAGACACTCTGCTGCTGACCTGAAGAGCTAGAGCGGCAGTGTCCCACCAGCTCTGTTGGGAGCCATACGAACGATTCTAGTGGGAGATTTGTCCAGTTTTTCCTGGACACGGAGAAGGCCAGCGGGCTGTGTACACCGGGGGGACAGCCCTCAGTCGTGCAGCGGGTGAGTGTCTGGTTCCTCTAGATACTGGCCTGTTTCCAGGGGCTCTTGGGAGAAAAAGGGGGTTAAAGTGGGCTCTGGCTCACATGAAATTACACTGGAAGGTTGGGCAGTGGTGAAAGGAGTCTCATTTCACTGTGCTGGAATTTTGTTTCACGATGGAAACCCCCATCCTCTGCTTGGTGGGTGATTTCAGCTTCATGTGAAGCCATCAGGCTTTCTCATGACCTGTGTGTTCGGTGAGCTGTGCTGAGGATCAAAAAACCATCCAGAAAGCAGCAGTAATAGATGCAGCACCTGCCTCATGAAGAACAAACTCACACTGTTACAGAGTGCAGATGCCAGAAGGATCAGGGCTGCAGGATGCTCCATCTCTGGAGCAGCCAGCGCGTGGCTTTCCCGCAGCGTGGCAGGGCACGACAGAGTGCTGTTAGGGGCCTCTCAGCTGGTGTGCACCCATCTCTGGACAATACTGAGGTACACGCCTGTTAAAATCAGCTTTGTGGAGCTGTTATTGTAGAAGTTATCTAAGGGTAGATTAAAATTCTACTAGCAAAACCAAACCATCAATAAATAAGATTTTCACCAAAATTTCATGGAAGGGCTGGGGTAGGGCAGTCCCTACCTTTGGGAGAAGGAAAGTGAAAATAAAAATGAAGCCAAATTTGTCCTGCAACATCATTTCAGAGTGGAAGGCAGAACACTGGAACAATTTGATATTTGTTTTTATTTTTAAATTGGAATTAGCTATTGAATTTGGTACCAGTCAGAAACAGGTCAGATTGACCCCAACCTAGTAAACAGAAATGGATTTTTATTTGTCCTTTTTTTTCCCCTGTGACTTTCAAAGTGTTGGTAATTTTAAGTTTTTTTTTGAAAACGTAGAAGAACGCTGGCCCCCATCCCTGCAGGGCAGAGAACAGCCGGGCTGTAGTGTTTTAGGGCTAATAGGAGCAGCAAGTGCTTTCACTCCAGAGTGGGCTTTGGGGGGGGCTGCTGTCAATGCTGGTAGGACATCCAGATTATCCCCTCTCACTGTGTGCTTTGTCACTTTGGAAACCATGCTTCCTTCTCGTGAGCTGCATTTCCCAGCACAGCAGAGAGCAGAATCTTTGGGCTTCTGGTTTGTCCGCAGAAGTGTAAACAGAGTGCTGAGGAGCAGCTGTTTTGCTAATTCAGCTAGCCAGCTGCCTCTGTGCCCGGATCGGCCAGCACGAGCTTTTTTTCTCACCTCCTTGCTGCAGCAGTTGCTAGGGTCCGTCCTGGAGAACTATCACTTCATTTGGTGAAGCAGAACGTTGTTTTCCCCATTTCTTCACATACAGCTGTTTTCACTAGTTGCATCAAACCATCCACAGGACTGCAGTTGCTTCTGAGGTCAGGACATCTGGGCTAAGTTTACACCCACTGGTGTAATTCTACTCCACTTGGGGCAAAGCACTGGCTTTGCTGGGCAGCGTCTGCGTGCGGGCAGCGCAGCAGCGTGGGTGAGGACGCTGCGGGATTCACAGGCAAGAGGGGCTCCGGGTGCCTGACACTGGTTGTGAATGAGGAGCGCTGGGATCGTCCCTGGAGTTGTATCTGTGCTGTGTTGTAAAGTAATCTTACTGAAATGAGGCTGTGCAAACCACTTACAATCAGGGAATGATTTAGCTACTGCACAGGAACTTAAAAAAAAAAAAAAAAGGAAATGAAAAACCCAGAAACATTTGCTGCAAACTCATGAACATCAAATCTACTTACCCAAGAGGAGATTTAATGCTTTTTCTCACTCTGATGCTATTATGACAGAACACTTTACATCATCTGAGCTGCCCAAGAGTGTGAAATGGGGATGGCCTCTGAGATAGTAGAAAACTCAAAGTGGAAATGGAGTTAGGTTAGTTCCTGTAAAGTCTCTGTATAATAATGTTTCTCTCGGTCTGTTAACATTATCAGCTGCTATGCCAGCTGCCTGTGATAACACAGCAAACGAAAAAATGAAATCTCAGGCTGCTTATTAAGCCTTTTTTAGCTGTCATACAAAACCAAGGGAGCAATGTACTCGGAGGAGGATTTCCCAATCTCTCAGAAGCACAGACGTCACTGTAGGTTGGGCTGCACTTGGTATCTGGGTAAGGGAAAAAGTTGTGGGGGTTTATTTTGTTTTTTTTGTTCTCTTTCAACATGAAAATCATCAGGTCACTAGTTTTTATTTCTCATCTGTGTGATTGGAGTCTCCTCAGTTACATATTGGCAAAAATGTCTAAGAATGATTAGACTAAATTGACCTTTGACTCTTTCTCACATCAGTAACAGAAAATCGCATTGTTTGGGTCTTCTGTAAAAGCAATTGTTGCCATATATATTGTGAGAGAAGGACTAGAGTAGAAGAAAAGCTAGTGCTGCGGCTTTGGGCTTGTCCTGTCAGTTCTTTGGTCCAGCCAGAGAGCAGAGGGACTCCATCTCCAGAGCCCCCCAGACACATCCTTCTGCTTTTATGAAGTGTTCTGTACTGTTTGGTATTTATAGTTTATACAACAGTGGTGTTGCACGCACAGATGAAGTATATGGATTTCACTCTGCTTGTGGGGAATTTCCTTTGGTATAGTCCTTCGCCCCTATCCACTGGCTCAGTCCAAGGAGGAGTTTCCCTGGAGTAAGGAAAGGATGGAAAGATAGTGTTGCCAGGGACTGCAGTCTCCAACCACTTATGTCTGTACTGATGGTAAATTATTGGCTGATAATGAAAAGACTTGGTTTGTGTGTTGGGTCAGTTGAATAAAAGCAATATTAAGAACGGCCTTGAATACTCCAAAGCTAGGAGCTGTATGGCTTTGGCTGAAATGTGTGAATTTACAGATGGGCAGTCTGCAGAATGCTCTGACCTAGCTGGTCCAAGGGGTGTAGCTCATTCATTTTAGCCACTCACTGTTCAGAAGATCTTGCTTTCAGTTAGAGTTTCCTGTGTTATCCATCATTGCAGCATCTCCAGACCTTTTCCAAATCAGTAATTAGGCAAGTGCTTAGATCTCATCAGCGAGAGAGCTGAATGTATCCTTGAGCACTGTGAATAGAGACAGGAATATCCACATGCTTGACTGCTTTTCTAAATGGGATTAACCGTGTGGAATATAACCCATCCCATGGAATTTGCACTATGACAACTTGTCTGTGGTGCAGCAGGCTGTCAGTAATGCTGAGATGTTCATTCATTGCATTCTCCATTGTACCCCTCTTATTTTTTACCCCACTCTTTTCTTCCCTGTGACCATTTCCTTTGATACTCACCAGAAGAGGCTCTGCTCAATCTGCTACCTCAGGGACCAGCGCAGTCCAGGAGGTGTCCTGTGGCTGGGACAGGCACTGGGGTGTTCTTACCATCTCTCAACACCCCGTTGCTGGTGGTTGCTCTTAAGGGCATAAATGCAATAATGCAAATAAGGTGGCATGCTTATGAGAATATTTGCATGTTTTAACATGCCTTGACTTAATTCGAATGAAAGATATAAATGCTTTGACTTTGAGCCTGTCGAGGTTGTGGTGTGAAGCCTTAAAGGATGCTCCTGGCAGGAGCTTGCATCTCCTTGGGCTGCAGGCCAGCCAGTCTTGACTGCTCCAGTGTGGTGGCACCCAGAACTACACTGGGGCTCAGCACTCTACTTTTAGCTGTTGCCTGACATTATCTGGGCTTGTGTTGTCGGGGATTGGGGAAATAAATAAAATAAAACAATGACAAAAAGAGAAGAGGCCCTGGCTGCTCCTACCTGCTGCTTCCTTGGCTCTTGCTTCCACATTCCTCTCTCTGTTCTGCCTGTTGCTGGCTGTTTAGAGCCTGCAGCTGGCCCTGCGCAGGGGCAGGGACCCTCCCAGGGAGGCCCTGCAGGGCAAGGACATCTGGTGTCACCCTGCCTGGGGCTGGGCGAGCTGGGTGCCTCTGCTCCTGCGCCAGGCCGTGCAGGGCAGTGCGTGCACTGGAAACCCAGCGCTGTTTTTCTGTTTGCTGTCATCCACTGAGGTGTGTTGGCTGTTGTGTGTGTATATTGAGGACTGGGCCACAAATACAAATTTCTGTAGGAAGGAAGACAAGTTTTTTCAGGGATTGCACAGACAAACATCAGAGTTTATTTGTACAGGGATGTAAGGTGTACAGTAGGATCGCCCAAATAATTCCTTTGAAATGTAGAGTGTTAATGTGCAAAGTCAGTAAAGCACAAACTGGAGTCACTTCTTCACCAGGAAAGGAGGAGAATTCCTCGTGGAGATAAACCCGGACGTGTCTGGTTCTCCCCATTTTTCTCGTTCTTCCCGCAGCGCTCCTTGCTGGTTCTCGGGCCGCGCAGGGTTCCTGCCTGGCGCAGCGCTGCCAGCAGAGGGCAGCAGCGTCCCGCCGCGCGGGGCGAGGGGAGCGGCGCGATCCCGGGGGCGGTGGTGGCTGCGGGCTGTGGGGGGGGCTGCCGAGCCCTTCAGTAGCTCGGACCGAGGGACGCGGGGTGTTCAGGGGGTGTTCGGGCTCTGGCTGCCGCCCCCTGCCGGTGTTGGACGGATAACAACAGCGCGGTCCCGTCACTGCTGGCTCCTGCCGTGGTTTCCTGACAGTCCTGTCGGTGCCACCAGGGGGGGATAAGCCCTTTTCCGATTTGTGTTGGCTTCTCCTTCCCAGTTACTGGTTCAGGCTGGGTGCTCCAGCAGCATTCCCCATGGGCTGGTGTGTGCGGTGGCACGGGCCGTGTCCCAGCACAGTGCTGCCGGCGGGTGACCTGTCCACGCCAGACCCTGCTGCTCCAGCAGTGCCCCAATCCACAGGGCAGCGGTAAAACTTCAAAGTAGATAAACTCAGTGGATGGTTGGCGAGGGCAAAAGAATAAGTTATATCTTTGCATTTCCCTTTCACTGCTCACTGAGCTGACCATCTCAGAACACCTCTCGAGCCAGAGGTGCTGCCTTCATCGTGGATGGAGCACTGAGCTGGTGGCAGTTCCAGCAAGTTGGACGTGCCCAAAGTCACACCAGAAACATGTGGGAACTCATCCGACAGTGCTTCCTCCCAGCTGGGGAGCTCAGTGCTGGTCAGCGAAGGAGTCCTTCCTTTCCCTTCCAGCTGCTGTTGTGCTCCTGCAGATGCTGAGACTTGGTGGCTGTGTTGTGGTGTGTGGCATTTGCATTTGGATAACATGGATTTGGCAGCTGCTGAGGGACTGATAATTTCAGATGATTCTGATAGCATACAAATACCTTTTTAGTGGCTGATAATGTGGAAATTAATGCGTTTTCATCTGAAGTCCTTCTGTATCCCTTTAAGTACGACTACATATCCTAAATAGCAAGAAAGTTTTGTATCACATTGGGGAAGTATTTCCAGTGCTTTCTGAATTATCTCCAGATAGAGTTCATTTTTCCTATCAGCTGATGCAGATGTCCTTTTCCATAACATGCAAAATTGAATTCCATCTAGCCAAAATTTATCCTATCTCTTATCCTCCTGCTATGGTATAGGTATTGCTCAGTATTTGTCATTGGCAGAGCCTCTTAGTACTGTATAACAGTAAATGAAGTTAGATTTTTCAGTCTGTTATGTGTGTGCTTATGTATATCTTGTGTTTAGATAAAGATTTCAGCTCTTATAATGGGGAAATTAATGAGAGATAGAAAGATTAGCTTGATGATGTTTCATCTTATTTTTTTCACTTTTTTATTTCTTAAGTGTCTAGCAGAAAGACATAAAACCATCATTTTCTGTTTGCTTCTCCCTGTTTCTCAAAGAGCCCTTTCGACCACAACATCCTCTCTGAGCTCCTTTGCTGGAGTGATTTGCATAAGCTTATGTTTTTGCCCCACTTTCCAAGAAACCCTTTGCTTTGCAGATTCTTGCACAGGTGCCGCTTTCTGCGTGAAGACAGAACTCTAACAGCAGTGTGAATTGCATAGCAACTGCCAGCCAGAGTATGGCCCCACACACATGCTGCTACCGCAATGGTGAGAAGATCAGAGCAGGAACTTGGGAACAAGCTTGTTAGGCCATTAAATTCTTCTTGAAGTTATAATGTTTGCATTCTCCTTTTCAGAAAATGGCAAATACTATTTATTTTTGATATTACAAGCAAAATCACCAGCAGACCATCTCCTGTATAGTGTCAGCAGCCAGTCCATGTACTTGTTGGCATGCCCTCAGTGGCATGCTGAATCTTATCATTTCTGCAGTATTTAATGAAGGAGAAATACCCTGGAAGTGTGCAAGAGAAAAATGTGAAACAATATTTTCAGTGGAGGATGAACAAAGTACTGTCAGGTATCATGGGCTTCTGCAGACATGCCTTTATTAGTAAAATCAGCTCATGCCAGCATTTCCACAAGCAATTGTGTTAAGTTGCTGTCTTCGTAGCAGAAGGATAGTGCATAGCCAAATATAATCGTTGGTCGATTGGCCCTTCTTTCTGTACACTCAGATCAAAGTATAGAACTCTGTCCTGAAATCTTATATAAAAAATGGTTTCATTGTCATGTCATGTTAGCTGAACACCTGGCTTCCTATAGCTGGCTAGGCATGGTTTCAGGAGGTTCTCTATGCGAAGTTATTAAAGTACACATAGAAAGTGAGTGGTTCAGCTCAATAATTCCAGCAGCCCAGGTATATGCAAAGTGAGGAGGTCCATGTGTCTGGGGCGTCAATGATTCTGGCATCAGAAAGTAGTAACTGAGATCCTTAACTTCAAACCACCCACTTTTTGACTTGGCTTTAAACTAACTCTTCTGATGCATTAAGGCAACACAGAAATTCCACTTAACTTCAGGATTCCATGAGGTTTTCTTGCTCCTCCTCTCCCAGCTAAGTGGGAGCTTGCTTTTTGCAATAAAGCTACATCTCGGACGAGTCCGACGTATCGGGGTGCAGTGGAGGACACTGCTCCTGGGGGTCACCATGCCTCTCTTCCAGACTCCTGCTAGCAGGGTTCCCAGAAAGCCATGTTCTCATTTCTGAGGGAAGCAGCTGTAGCAGAAGTAGATATTCCTTTTTACCACCTTCCTTGTGGCAGATGATGGCAATAATTATTTTCCACAATCAGCCAAAGCAGAGGAACAAGAGGTGAAAACACCCTTGGAGTGCACCATGTACTTGGCAAGGAACATCGCTGTTGCTTTCTGACGTACTAAGTGCTGGGAGCATGGGGCTGTAATAAAATCTCGGGCAGAGTGCTAAGCCTGGAAGTCATTTTGTTTCGTGATCTTGTTATGTAAATGTTGAGTTTTCATCTGAGGAGCTTTCTTGGACTACCTGTCCCTTCTCATTTCAGTGATGGGATTGCTGTCCCCTGGGTGGTGGCTCCTGGCAGATCCCGCTTCCCCCACCGACACAGACCCCCACGTCAGGCATCTCTGTTCCCCCATCAATTCTGAGCTGAAAACTTGTGCACTCCCCTGCCTGCTGCGTGGGAGCTGTGGCTGGACCTGCAGAGTGCTCATCGCAGCATGGCAAGGGGTGTGGAGACCTTGTGCGTGGGATCGCTGTTTGTGGTGTTATCCTTGGGATTTATAAGGAGCATGCTGTGTTTGAAGTCTAGGTCATGCATTGGGCAGGCAGTGGTGTTAGAAATCCATGAAACCTGGCGTGGGATATACCGTGTGGAGCATCTGGAGCTGGAAGTGGCGTCCTGCCGCCCATCACGGGAGATGCCCTTCTCATCGTGCTTATTAAACCTCTGTTAATGAATTTACTTTGCTTTGGTGAATGGAAAAAATGTTTCAAACGTTTTTCACTTGAGTTTCCTTCTTCAAAGAAACATGCTGGGGACTGATGTAAGGCCATTGCTGTAAAAGCTCAGCTGGCTCCTCTTCATAGTTGGGGGTCCAAGCACTCGCTTCCATTGTAGGAGCAGAAATTCACCACGTGGCTGGTGGCTCACTACCTTTCTTCTATTTAAAAGCTCAGTTAAAAGTGTACAAACCCATCTTTCCAGATCTGCTGGTCCTTGCACTCGGTCATGTTTTCAGCACTGCTGAAATAGTCGGATGCTCTGTGGAGCAGCAGGTGGAGTGAAAGCTGGGGGTGGGGGGCAAAACTATATGAACACACAAAACAGTAATAAGAAGAAAGTCAACAGATATTATGTTTTGCCTGCTGGCAATGCAACCTTTTGTAATTAAATTATCAGGATGAAATAGGCTATCTTAATTCTTTAAGGGTTAGGGAAAAAGTACAGTCAAATAAATAATTCATTATACTGCAAAAAGTTATTTTAACTCTAGGTACTGTGAATTTTTTCCGGGATCCATTATTTATTTTCACTTCTCAGTGATAGATTTTTGTGAAGTTTGAAGCTGTAACCCCAAATTTGTGTTTTGTTTTCTTGCAGGTAAGTCTGGATTGCTGTGTTGGAACTGTGCAGTTGGGGAATGTAAGCGAACAAAGTAAGCTGCCTTCAAGCTGTCCCAGCCTGTTAGCAAGGTCAGAGTGTTGTCTTTATTTTTGAGCTCTAATACTTTAAATTAAAATGCAAATGGAATGGATAACATAACTGCAGATCGATACGGCTGTGCAGGCACAATGTGATCTTTCTGTTTATGTCAGATGTGAGTGCCACAGAAGAACTACATGTTATTGAGAACTAGGACCCAGGCTGCTGTTTCTGTGTTTCATCCTTAAACCAAGATTGGGTGGAGATAATATGAAATATTCGTGTTACTGATATTCTAAAGGGTAATACAGCTTTTTAGAATATTTTTTCATTGCTCATTTAAGTGAGTTCTGTTATGTGTTATGATAGATTCCCTGATATAAAAATTTCAGTGCTTCCTCTTGAACAGAGCCAAGTTAACAGGTCAGACACTGAAAAGCTTACTTTGTGGATCGTTCAGAACCTGATTATCTTTTATTAATCGCCTGGCAATACGATGCTGCTATAAGTCAGTAAGATACTGCTGTTGGACTGGCATGCTTTGCTTCCTACCAAACCCTTGCTCTGTGATAACTCCTGCTAGCAGTAAGAAACCTTGTAACCTTGCAAGCTTCCTTGCGTTGGAATGAGCCAACTCCATTGAGATGTTGTCATGTTTACTGTGTCAGAGTTGAAAATTACTTCCTTTGAAATTTTTTTCCTCTCTCTTCTCCCGTTACCTCCAGGAACAATTAAATTCACCTCTTTTCAAATTGTGGTGTTGGCTTTCTTTTGAAGGGTTGTCTCTGTAAATCAAACTGTGGCTTCTTTACAAGTCCGTACTCTGAAGGATTCTGTTGTTCTAATCTCCGATTCCTATTTACGTACCAGTAACAGAAACCTTTTTGCAGTATTTCTCTGCCCCCATATTGTGGTATCTGTTCAGTTCAGTGTGATTGTAATGCTGATTGCAGGACAGATATTGACAATCAATGTACAGAAAATGGTACACAAGGCATGTTCTCTTGCAGTCACTTGTGAAGCTTAAAACTGTTCACTTTATAAAAACAGATTTTTTCATATTTCAGCTGGACTCTGTAAAAGCTCCTCATTGTCCTCAATTAGTTCTGCACCACTCTGGATTTTATGCATTTGGTTATCTCGTTTGAATTACTATTCGGATCAGCCAGATAAATTTTATATGAATGCTAAGAGACTTTTTGTGCTTGGCTTTTTCCTTTCCTTTCCACTTCTGTTGGCTGATGTTAGGATGTATTTTATCCACTGAGAAGAGGGGCCATATGTTCTTTACAGCTGTGTCACCACTACCGTTTTGAGGATGAAGTAACAAGGCAGTATTTTGCCATGCTAGTGAGTGCCTCGCTTCTGGAGTGAAGCTGAGATTTGAGGTGGCAGCAAAATGTGTTACTAGAGTCACATATGCCATACGTCTGTCTCGGAATGAATGACCTGTGCTTTTATAGTAGCTGCTCTGGTTTTTTCTTCTGAAAGATTGCAGTGGTTTTGGGCATGCTCACCTGCCCCTTTGGACATACTGGAGATAACATCCTGGATATGCATCCGCATCCTCTTTCAAACACCTCCTGGCCACCAGTTTTGTACCTTAGCTTGCATCCTGCACTTGGTAGAGAATAACTAATTCACTGATTAATAAGGGTTACACTTTAACCCTTTTGAAGCCTTTTGATTCCAACTTTCAATTTTTGGCTTTTGAAATCATTTTGGTTTCCAAAACCTGAGTGAGTAGATTCTTCTCCTCTGTAGCAGTTGATGAGCCTCTAATGCAAGTGTGTACCATTGACTCTGTCCTGACATGCAATACTTCTGTGCCTTTTTGTACACAACATACTGAGCTCAGCCTTAGGTACCCAGCTGTATTCCTGCTCCCTGTTCCTCAGATGCCCTTATCAACCTTTGCATGAGGCGTTCTGCACAAGGAGCAGTCTCCATGCTCCTCAAACAATTTATTTTTTGCCTGCAAGAGCAGCAAGCATCACTCTGAGCCAGGCACATTGCACATTGCCAGTGGAGTAAATATGTGATAGTGTAACAGGGCTGTGCAGTACTTCTCACATTTTGAGGAACTCTGGAACTACTAATGGAAGAGGGGTTGGATGTGGAATTGCTGTCCGTCATGCCTCCTCCATTGCCGTAAAAAGCAGACTTGTATTTCAGCATTTCTGTTTGAAATGTATAAATGCCTCTTTCAAGGGTTTTTAGATGTAAGCAGAAAAAAGATGTGAATATGAATACTGACAAATCAAAAATAAAGCCTTAAAAATAAATACCTGATGTAGTCTTAAGTTATAAGCAGCATTTTGGAAAGAAGCTCCAATTTAAAGAAATATACAAAGTGTAGCCTGCAGATCCACTGAAACTAACATTCAGGTCATATGGTCCTTACATTGCCTGTGGAAGCGATGCTGAGGACTTTAGGAGATAAGTTAAAAATGAATGCTTTTGAAAATGCTGTCCATATATAACTATTGTTTGCCCCAGCATATCTCAGAACTCAGCACTATGGTAGATTTCATCAGGCTTCAGAATTTCATTTTTAAAAATATACCTCTTCTGTAAGCCTCACATAACGAGTAGTATTCCTCTGTTGACCTTTGGCTAATGATAATATACAAAGAAAAATATTCTTTGCCTAAAAAAAAATGAATCCTAAGCCCCAGAAGACAAGGATTGGCAGTTATCCTCAGTAGTAACTCGTTTGTGTGGTGTCTGTAGAAAGCTGCACTGTCGATCTGGACCTTGGTAGGCTGCGAAAGGAGGAGCGTTGGGAAGTATGTGTATGTAGGAGTCCTTCATATGAAAGAGAGTTGTTCTGGGAAGCATCTACTCCAGCTCTCCTGGTGGGCTGTGCTCTGAGCGTTGGTTGCAGTATTGTGCTCTGAAATCTGTTGTGACAGCCTTTAGTTTGTGATTTATAGCTTTATGTTGGTGTTGCAATCCTCCTTGTCATTGTTTTAGTAGAGAAGGGGAACAAGTCAGAACGTGTTTCTCTTGCATAAGTGTAGGAAAGAGAGGCTTGTGATCAGACTGTTGATCAGGCGGGTTATTGGAATACCACCAGTGGAAGAGCAACAGGGAAATTTGGCAGAGAGGAGGGTGGAGAGGAGCCCTACTTTTGAGATATTTGCAATCTTAGTATGAAAAATGTGTATTTCTTATGTTTAATTTCAAATCAGTATTTAAAAGGCTGGGCTATGTTTCTTTGTAAAGAGAATTCTGTTTGTTTGGAGTCATTGTGCTGCTCTTGGGGGAATGAAGTGCAGAGCTGTAACACATTTAAAATTCTATTTTAAAACATATTCTTAAGTGTATTTGTTTGGGATCCTGGGATTAGTAGAGCAGCTGTGCAGAGGCACCTTCAATTCCAGTCTTGCCTTCTTAATTAGGCACAGCACAAGGCAAGACATTTCATTGAGTGTGATGTGGCCCAAAAGCTATGTTTAATGATTAATTGAGTTTGCTAGGCACTGTTGCAAAATAAATTGCTAATATGGTTGGGAGGGGAAGAAAATAAAGGTTATAAGATTAAAAGTGTACTTACTCATCTTTAAACCTTACAGTTCTGGAACCCAAATGGTATTCACTGGTCTAGATAAAGCAGCAATGGTACTGAAACAGTTCTGTTTACTGCACTTCTTCTTTTGCTATAGTTCTCCAAGTATCTGTGGGCTAGGGAACGGATGGTGCTCATGTTCATGTACAAAGGCTTCTCTGATTTTGTATGAAATGAAACATGACTTCTGTGTTTGTTAGAACTGTTTGCTCAGCTCTAGCCATGGAGTCAGATTTTCATGCTTTTCCTATTTTAGATTTATGTATTGGGCACACGTGGTCTTAAAAGCACCGATACGATGCAGGATGCTGAAGAACAGAATACTTTAGACGTCCTCTAAGCAGGCTCTGATTTTTTTAGCTCAGCTTTGCCTGCAAGTGGGCTTCTGTATTTCAGATCTCTTTCAGCATGTTGTCTTTTCATATTTTTTGTCTGAAATTATCGCTACTAAAAAAGGTGGAAAATAGCATATGTAAGAAAATAATTTCTGTGCCTGTCTCCTGAATGCCAAAGCAATGACAGCATCTGTACAACCACCAGATACGTGTCTGCGATGTTCAAAAACTGTCAGATTACTGCCCATCTGCTTTCTGGTTCAGTCAGAATGCTCTTTCCTGTAAAAAATGGAAAACACTGAGCATAGCTACACATTCACTCCTGCCACTCAAGCTGTTATGAGCGTCTAGATCACCAACGCTTTCCTCTCAATAAATGCAATATTTTGCTACTGGGAAAATGTTTGACAGTGAAGAAACAAATACTCTGCACCAAGCAAAGTGTTGTGTCTTGTGGCTGGGAAGTGCGGCTGTAAGGCAGCCTGTCTGAAGTCTCACACAGCAGGTAAATGTTTCCATTCACATAGACTCATGCATGTAAAACATCAGCTTCTTTTTCCTGCTTTCAACTTGCTCCAAGCTGACTTTAACTCCACAATTCAGTCCATTTAATTTTTGTTCTCTTCTTAAGCAGAAGGGTCTTAAGAGAGGATACATCTGTTCAGTTCCATGGCCAGAGTGTATTGGCTTTCGTGCATTGAAGTATCTCATCAGTAACTTGTTTCTTGCTGTAACCATCTCCCTCTGTTACCAGTGTGCAGATCTTCATAATTTTTCTCTATATAGATCTGTGATATTTCTTCTCTCCTTGTTTGTTAGAGCCATAAACAGTTTAGCAGTTGAACAAATTGTCACTTTGATGCAACCATTGTGACAAAACATGATTTCCTCGTTCTGTGTAGTTTTTCTAGATCTTCTGGATGTCTGTCTCTGTGTGTCTTAGAGATGGTTGCCTCACAGGGATTTGGTTTTGTTGCATTTAGTCTGAGTTGAGAAGTGTCAATGAGCCTCGTGCATTTGTCTAGTGCTTCAGGAAAGTTTATTTGGTGATATGTCTCTTAAATATAAGCACAATGTATGGAAGTATTAAACTTTGCTGGATCAAATTCAGAAGCACATTTTCACTCTCCATTGCACGCTTCCATATTTCAAAGTACACCCAGCACAGACTGGGACAAGAAGAGATGAGTCAGTCCTTTGAAATTGCTCTCAGAGAGCAAGTGATCTCAGTGAAATGCGTTGTTGATGCACCTCTTCAGTGAGGGCGGATTTCAGTGAACATCTTGGGAAATCTTCAGTAATTCAGGCAGAGTACTCTAGCAGTGAAATTCTGTGGTCTAAGTGGGAGTCTTGCCCGTATATGAAAATCAGGGTCAGACCTGCACTTTCCTTTGACACGGCTTCATCCCATTATTTTCAGTTATGCCCTGTAAACCTCCTCTGCCTCCTTGATATTTATGGCTTTTAAATATAAATGGACAGTTAACACCTTTTCCCGAGCCAAGTTATAAATATTTATTTTTTAATCTATCAGTCATCTCTAGCAGCCTTGTGGACACAACCTTGTCATTCCTGCCGATGCACAGGATCAGCCACTCAGCTTGGGTCTCGCTTTGAGCAGCTGGAAACTGCCCAGGGCCATGGCGGTGCAATTACTGCATGGTGTGTGAGCCCGAGATGAGAATTTCTGTGACCTGCTAAGCTGCAGAGGGCATACTGTAATATCTTCTGCATAGCTCAACTTGCAGCTCTAATTTCTGAAAAGGAAAAGGGAGAAAGTAAAAATTCACCACTGAGTAACTTTGAAATGGTTTCCTTACTAAGCAAGTCTTAATAGAAAATGTTACGAGAAATGAGTGCTTCCATCCATCAGACAAGTTCGGTAACTTCCTGCGCAGTCTGCTTGCCAAGCAGCGCGTTGCATCTTCGTTTCTTACATGTTCTGTTCGGGGCTATGATAAAAGGAACATATCTGCTAACATAACAGGCTGCCTTCAAATGTGAGATTTGTCTTTCAGAATGCTGCCACAAAACCAATATAGTGTTTTCTTCCATTAATAGAGACCCTTTCCGAAGCTCTTAATATACATTATCTGACATGATATTGGCTAAACCTGCTGCTTCAGAGAACAGTGATTAAGTATAAGATTCCTTCAAAAAGGAAGTGATATTTTGGATTCTCTGATAAAATGAGGTCACCAGGGACTTGGAGTAGATCTGGAACCAAAACAAAGGTGGTGGCTCTCAGGGTATTTTTGTAGTCCTGATTTTGATCCCAGTTTAAAATTACGCCAAAGAGCAATATATTTTGTGAGACATGCTGAAGCAAGAGATTCTCAGATTCTCGTGGCTTATTCTCTCATTATTTTCCCCAGCACCAGTATGTCCAGAATACCAGTCTCACTGGGCACGCTGGGTTTCCCAGATCCCCTGGGCCAGGGCAGGACTTCCTTTGATAACAATCCCACAGTTTCCAGCTTTTGGACAGAAGCCTTTGGACTTCTGCCATTAATTGGACAAACTCTAATCAAATGCAGAGGGCTTTGAACAACTAATTACGACCTTTGAGGAATCATACAACTAGATCTACTTGTAGGGAATTTTGAATCTTGTTTCTTTTGCATTGATTCACTCTAGATGTTTGAAGTGTGAACTTGTGCAATTTAAATAACAATAACTACCAGCCATGGGTGAAGGAAGAACTATTTCCTCTCATTAACCTGTTCACTCTTGCCTGCTAGAAAGCCAGTGCTGTGCCATTATACCTTGCTGTGAAATGCTTTGTTTCATGGGCTCCTTTCTTGCAGTGTTTTCTCTAATGGGAAAGCTGAAATGATGTCTGTTTTCAAGCTGTTGTTTGGATATTAGAGTTGAATATATAGTGTAAATATTGAGTTAAATGGCTGACTGGGTGACAGCAGAGTGCTTTCACAGCTCATTAGTAACGTTGGTGGGTGACTCCATTCCATCCCTTGGCATCAGCAGCTGCAGATACTAAATGAGTCAATGAAGTGCAGTGTAGAGGGGACTTTTCAATGGGTTTCTCAAGTGCCAAAGCTTTCTAAATGATGTAAAGAGAGTTAGAAATGAATCTAAAGGAAGCAGAGACTTCCATGCGAGACCATATTCATGCATTGGGATATGTGTCTTTGGAAGCGTTCATACCTGTGCCACAATACTGCATTTACACTTCATTTTTAGCCCAGTCAGAACCTTTGCTTCAGGCCCTAGTTCTGCTGCTCCTACTGGTGACGTGTCCCCAGGATGTGCCCTGCAGGGACCACCACAGGCATTGCTGAGCTGTAGCTGCCTCTCACTTAAGCATGGGGAGGGAGGAGAAGTTGTCATATTGTGGCGTGAGCCTGCAGGGTGCTGTTTGCTGCCCCTCCCCGATGGCCGCAGACATGAGATTGGCAGAAGAGAGCTTTGCTGAGCTGGTACCCAGCTGGTACCCAAATTGACACTTGTGATGGGAGAGTTTGAAAGATACTTGATCTTCAGATATAGTTCTCATTTTTCCTTTTGAACATAACTTTGTCTTAAGGGTGGATTTTTTTTCCTCATTATAATTAGAATTCAGAGAGTGAAGGCCACTGGCCCACTAATGCTGCCATTCCGTTTTTAAAATTAATGGCAAAAGCTGCAGGTCAGACATCCTGGCCAGGCTGAGAGTCGTACTTGGGCTGAGAATGTGGCAATGTCCCTGCAGCTATTAGCAGATGTACTGCTTCAGTGGTCACACAGCTTGCTGCACGTTCTGGCTGAAGCCAAGTACGGGATTTAGAGACAGGGCTGTTCATTTTCTAAAATAAAACCAGGCAGCTGAAAACTTCATGTAATTAAGTTAAAGATTAAAACAGATCTTGAGTTTTTGGCAAGTCTGTGTGTTGTGCTAAGATAGGGGTTTTTTTCTTCAACAGAACTACTTGAAATGGCTTCCTATATGATAATTATAAATGGGAACTAAAAATGTAAAAATGGTAAAACATTTCCTTTCTTGTGTATCATACACAGCTTGTTGAGGCAGGGTTGGTTCAATCTAGTGGTGCCTCTTCCTATTTGAGCAGACTCCTGGTTCACTGGCCATCTTCCCTGGGAAATTCCTGCTGTAAATTAAAGATAATGATGATAGCCACTTTTAGGCTTTTTAAAAAGCAGAAAAAAAAATGGTGTATTGTGATGGGTTGGCCCTTGGCTGGGGGCCAAACCACACACACCCGCTCACACAGTCCCATGCTCTACCGACTGAAGAGAAGGGAAAAGGAAAAAAAAAATTAACTCTGCTCTGCTTAACCCACGACATGTATCCAAAAAAAGCAAAAGAGTTGCATGTTTTCCTAGTCCAGTTCTTTCAGTGAAGTGGATCCTTCTCCCAGATTTTTCCACACATTTATGTAATGACAACAGTAACACATTTGAGCCTTGTCTGTGTTTGGGGCAGAAATTCCTGCAGTGAACACTCAACACAGTTTTGCTTGCCACGAACAGGTGACTGCCTGCGCAGATGCTGGATGTTCCAGGTTTTTGCTGCTGGCAGATCCTGTCACTAAGCCTCATTCACTGCGGTGGTGACTCCTTAGAGGAAAAATTCTTCAAACTAAAATTTCACCAAGATTCAGAAAACCAGCTTTCTTTTTCCCCTGCTCTGCTATGCACCATATGGGTGTTATTTTCTCATGCCGTTAGCACCCTCTATCTCCTTTTCATAGCAGAGAGAAGACAATCACAGTATTCACTGTGTTGGGTACCTAGAACACTCTCCATTGTCATTCAGTTGAGGGAGCTGAGGCTGGTAATAACTTTGGAGATCACTGATTTCACTGAACCATAATCAAAGTGTTGTAGTAAAGAGTGACTCAAGCTGGATTTTCTCCTCAGCATTGTCCTGAAAATTAAATCTCTACCTGAGATGTCTTAATTTATTTAAACTTGAGAAAGCCTCACGTTTCTTCTGAAATCAGAACTGTAAAAATAAAGAATTACAGTGTGAGCTCCAAGCAGACCCTGGGGCTGGGAAAACTGAAACACTTGGCAAGTGTTTGGCAATGCCTTTGCTGGGATGGAGTAGCAAACAGAAAGGGGGCAGTTGCTTGTGCTACAAGTGTAATTCAGCGTTCATACTGCTGTTGATTCTTGATTAAAACACTGAACACTGTTCATAGTGTCTATATTAAGAACATATATATATTAATATAGTGTCTATGTTAAGTACTCTGAAAAAAATAAGATATTAAGGCTATGAGTAGGACACTTCAAAAAAAATAAGTGTGGCAAAATTTATCTGTGAAACACTGAAATGTGAAAATACTGCCCTGAACACCTAACCAATACTTACTGTACTGTTCCATGATACAGCGCCAACAGTCAGAAAATGACAGCTTTTTCGAAGACTTAATTCCCATTTGCATAAAATTCTCACTACATCTTTTTGTATGACTGAATTATAAAAGAAACTATATTATTGAATGTGGATTATATTCACTCAACAAATTGGCCTGGAATTTAAAATTACTAGCATTTGAGAAAATACTGAAAGCATTAAAGGAAATATTGAAAGAGCTGGGACTGACACATTTGCCATAAGTTTAACAGAGCTGTATTCAAAAAAGATGTGCACACAAAGATACTGAGGCATAATGAAGCCTCCTACACACACCATGGAATGAAATATTTATACCGTAATCATACTATTAATAAAATGATGGATCAGCCAGTGTCTGCTGCAACAAGACTCAGCTGAGAGACTGGTTACTGTCTAGAGGAATGGAGCAACGTAACGACTGAGGAGCAGAAGCATATGGGCTAGCTTGGGAATCCCTGTCCTGAGTTAGCTGTGTAGTTGTGTAATACGCTGACTTTGCAAAACAGTCTCACATTGTAGCTGGTACTGTCCCCTTCTTTATTTCTTGAATGAAGTGAAGGGCCAGGGAGCAGAGGTGAAGTCTGCAGTTCTGCTTGGGGTGCTGCCATCCCTGTGTGGATCCCCATGAGTGCTGTGGGGGCTTTCTGCAGGGCTCTGCCTTGCTTTCATTTGTTGGTAGATGTGGTACTGAGGCCATCAGGTCAGCTGGGCTTGATCAGAGCCGGGCAATCTCAGGGGCTTTGCTGTCGGTTGCTGCCCTAATCAGAGTCCTGCTGTGATGCTGAACAGGTCATGTCCTCTTTGGACTTACCCAGTTTCCAAGGTTTAAAGAAAATGATAAGAAAAGAAAAGGTTTGTGTGGGGGAGGAGTGACATATGGAAATAAGAGGAACAGTGTATCGACTGTGAACTGGCACAGTGAGGCTAAATCTTAGACGTGCCCTTAAGGGTAACTGTACAGAGAAATTTATTTAACAAATAGGTACTGTCTTGGTGCTCTCCTGATTGCTTTCCCAGTTCCTGCCATTTGATGCAACTGGTCACAAGTGGAGTTCCCCAGGGCTTGGTATTGGGGTCAGTTCTGTTTACTATCTTTATCAGTGGTCTGGATGAGGGGATCGAGTACACCCTCAGTAAGTTTACAGACAAGAGCAAGTAGGGCAGGTGTGAAGATGATGAAGGGAATGGAGCATCTCCCTGATGGGGAAAGGCTGAGGGAGCTGGGTCTCTTTAGTCTGGAAAAGAGGAGACTGAGGGGTGACCTAATCAATGTTTATAAATATGTGAAGAGTGAGTGTCAGGAGGATGGAGCCAGGCTCTTCTCTGTGACATCCAGTGATAGGACAAGGGGCAATGGGCTCAAGCTGGAACATAGGAGGTTCCACTTGAATATGAGAAAAAACTTCTTTACAGTGAGTGTGACAGAGCACTGGAACAGGCTGCCCAGAGAGGGTGTGGAGTCTCCTTCTCTGGAGACATTCAAAGCCCGCCTGGATGCGTTCCTGTGTGATCTGATCTAGATGTTCCTGCTCCGCCAGGGGGATTGGACTAGATGATCTTTCGAGGTCCGTTCCAATCCCTAACATTCTGTGATTCTGTGATCTGCTTGAGAGAAGGCAGGCTTTATAGCGGGGTCTGGACATGCTGGTTGGATGAGCCGAGGCCACTGAGCTCTGGGTCCTGCACTTGGGCCACAACCCCCTGCAACATGACAAGATTGTGGAAGAGTAGCTGGAAAGTTGCCTGGTGGAAAAGGACCTGGGAGTGCTGGTTGACAACCAGCTGAATATGAGCCAGCTGTATGCCCCAGGTGGCCAAGAAGGCCAACGGCATCCTGGCCTGTATCAGAAATAGTGTGGCCAGCAGGACAGGGGTCATGATCGTCCCCCTGTACTTGGCACTGGTGAGGCCGCACCTTGTACACTGTGTTCAGTTTTGGGCCCCTCACCACAAGAAGGACATTGAGGTGCTGGAGCAGGTCCAGAGAAAAGCAACAAAGCTGGTGAAGGGTCTGGAGAACAAACCTTATGAGGAACAGCTGAGGGAACTGGGGTTGTTTAGTCTGGAGAAAAGGAGGCTGAGGGGAGACCTTATCATTCTCTACTACTACCTGTTGTAGCAAGGTGGATCTCTTCTCTCTCTGTTTTCCCAAGTAACAAGTGATAGGACAAGAGGAAATGGCCTCAAGTTGCGTCAGGGGAGGTTTAGATTGGATATTAGGAAAAATTTCTTCATTGTCAAGCGTTGGAATGCACTGCTCAGGGAAGTGGTGGAGTCACCATCCCTGCAGGTATTTAAAAGGCTTGTAGACATGGTGCTTAGGGACATGGTTTAGTGGTTCACTTGGCAGTGTTATGTTTACAGTTGGACTCGGTCGTCTTAAAGGTCTTTTCCAACCTAAGCAATTCTATGATTCTTTGCACATGTGAGTTAGTTTAGAGATCTCTCCTTGTTTGCTGGGAATGGAAGGGTGATGTTTCTCACAAGCATGGTGAGGACACTGGCGTGAGCCATTTATCCATGTGGTGGATGCCCAGTTCCACAGCAGTTCAGATTTTATCGAACATCAGAGCACTATATGTGAGCATCTCCCAGAGTCTGCCTAGAGAAAAGCTGTCTGTAGTTTTGCCCTTTTTTCACCCATGTCTTTCTCCTCTTTCTCCTTTTTGTTCTGTCTTTCATGTACCATAATTTTTATCTCGTGCTGTGAAAACTAACTGCAAAGCAGATACTAATTGCGCAGTTACTTACGGCTAGTGTCCATACATAGTGTAATCTCAGGAATGTGGGATTCTGCGTGCGTGCGTATTGCAGTGATAAACTGAGTTTGATTTCCTGTTGTTCTGTGTCCCTCTTGGGTGCTGTGATGGCCTGGAAGTCCACTGGGTAACTTGACCCCTGGCATTGCAACACACAGCTGGCCAGGCCCTCAGCCTTCCTCCTTGAACAGAGAGGAGGAATTCAGGCAGCAATTCTCACCGTTTCACTGCCTGTAGGTAGGTGAATGAATAATCACATACTGCAGTCAGCGGTAACTGGATATTTTTGTCCCAGAACACACTCTTGTGTTTCTCAGTTGACATGAGTGTTTTCCTTCATAGTGAATTGCTGAAGCTCAAGAAAGAACAGTTGAAAATTTTATTGAGAGTCTGTTACAAATATGATATATTGCTATGAGGAGGTAACTAGTATGAAATGCATATCCTGCAGCTTTGTTCTGTCGGCTTGCCCAAGCTAAACAAGTTTTTATTGGAGTATGTTTGAGTAGGTTCGTTCTCTTTCTCTCTTGCTCCCTCCCCTCCTTTCCCTCCCAAAGGCACTCTTACCGGTGGCTTGGGCTGGCCAGAAAACAGCCGGGAAGTACTCGGAGGTTTAAAAATTGCTTTTCTGTCTGAAAAAAAAGAGGAAACCTTTCAAATAGCTTCAATGAAGTACAGTGCAGAGCAACCAATAATTCAATAAAAGCATCACAAGAGGAAATTAAGGAAAGTAGGGTCTGTGGGAGTCCCCTCTACTTTCTGGAGGTGGGAGAGGCCCTCTCCAGTTGGAGCTCAGCACTGAGCAAGGGCAGCTCTCTGCTCTGCACGGGCTAAAGCAGAACTTGGACTTTGCCTGTTGAATCCAGGCAGGGAGGGAGGATGCCTCAACATGTCAAGGAGCTCGGCTGCTCTGGAAATGCAGCTTTTATCAAGAAGATCAATTTCTGTGGAACTTTTTTATTTTCTATAAAATGAATTTTTTGACAAGAAAAATAAATGATATATTTGTTAATTGGTTGTGTTGGTGGCTCAGCTGAGAGCAGCAGCAAACCAGAACAGTGGTACAAGTGCAATGGACTGTGAGAAATCCCCTTTTCAAACAGAACTGAAATTAATTTTTAATGCTTATTGGCATCAGCCAGCTCATGTCACTTTTAGTAGGAGCAGAGACTCTATCCCAGTCCATTCCCATCAGGTAGTGGTTCTTTCTTTTGCTTTCTGTACTAAAACATAATTTGTTGTTGTAAATTATAGTACCTTATGTCTGGACTGTCCCAAAGATGGTTTAATTTCCATGGTAATTGGATTTTATATTTTAGTAAATTCTTAACCTCCTCTCAGGAGTGATCAGTCTCAATGAGAAATTTGGTGTGGAGCTGCTAGATCCTCAAATGAAATTCAATAGTGAAGAGAAAAGTATTACATTTGTTTTTGAATGGGAATATCTGAGAAAAGCTGTAGATGCTGATGACGGTAATTATATTGATAATGAAGGAATACCTCTACAATATTAATACAGTGGAATCATCATATGAGAAACAGCTTCTTTCAGGCCTTTAGCAACACCCTGCAACACAGCAGAGCATTGTAGAAGTCAGGAAGAAAACCATTTACCAGCTTTCAAAAGAGCCTGTGGTTCTGATTGTGCTGTATACAGCAATATGGGTCCATTTGGTAGCTCCAGGAGGGTAAGCCAGCACGTGCACAGAGGCCTTGGTACTCAACTCCTCGTAACATCATATAAGTACTTATTGCAGCTTGGCTAGAGTATCCTGGGGGACATTAACATAAAACATCCGTCAAAGATAGAGGTACACAAATGGTTAAAAAACAGTAGCTGAAAGCGGTCAGATTTCAGTCCTTCAGAAGAGTAATTATGTACTATTATAATAATTACAACATTAACATAAGTTTAGACTTTTTAAAGTATATGTATCTCACTTGCAAAGATAACCCAAAATGAGTTAAAAGAACGAGTGTGGTAGGTGACCTTGTGCACAGAAGTGGCACCCATTGCAGGCCAAATCGTCAAAAGTTGCCAGAACAAGTGGCCAGACTTTGGAAAGGGGCTTGGGGTTTGGTTCTTTTGTTTTATTGGGGGTTTTTTGTTGTTTGGGTTTTGGGTTTTTTTTTTAAATTCTGTGCATGTCTGAAACTGGCTACAAAGATGGAGAGCTGAGTGAAGGACAGACAAGTGCTTGCTGATATCTGCTGTTAAGGTGCTCAAGTGAGAAAAGATCCTTCAGAGAATCTGTTCCTGCCAGGTCCAAGGACTTGGAAACAATTTCAGTTTTTCTGAGTGCTTGGAAAAGTGCTTCCTGAAGCACAGCAGTAAGTTGCACACAATTCTGGCCAGGGGCATACTGTCCTTGATGCCATTTCTTGCCTTTCCTTGTCTGGAAACAGCCATGGGAACAGGAGCTGACACAGACCAAGGGCAGTGGTTCCACCATCTGCACAGAGCCCCCAGGGCTGTGCAGCGACAGAGGAAGGCTTTTGTTTCTCACATTTCCCTCAAACTTGAAAACTGATTTCCCTCTAACAAGTCTCTTCTTTCCATATCTAGTATTTTACTAGATTCCTGTATTTGATGTAAGATGTGTGTGTAGTGTGGGAAAACAAGATATTCAAACATGTTGCTAACCTTCTGTCATTGTATTTCACTCAGTTGGGAAATACAGCAGTAGGGCATTTTCTAAATGACATTATTTTGCTTTGAGTTTTCTGAAGTTCACTTTAGTATCAAGCAGACAATGTGTTTGGACTTTTTCCTTTGTGTTGTTAAACTATGGGATCTCTCTAAAACTGTAATTCTGTGTGAAAAAAGGGGCATCAGATTTTACTAGGTATCAGACAATTTGGTGAATTTTGTCTGTGACAGAGAGGAAATGCTAAACAAAGTGGTTACTGTATATTCTGTTGCCTTAGAGACTGAAACATCTGTATCCGTGCAGGCAAGTGATGCAGACATGGTAAGATTTGACTTCCTTACATTCCTGTGTTCATCTTGCTGTCAATTGAAATGTTTTATGGTGGGAATATGCCGGGCTTCTTTAGCATTGTATTTATCTGGTTGTGTGGCATGTCTTGGACTAGGAGGGCTTTTTAATTAAAGTCTAACTCTGAAGTCAGGACGCTTCCTAAGAAAAGATGCTTTTACATGAATAATTTTTCAAGATGAACTTGGAGGGACTTGAAATGATTGTTGTGCTGGTGATAATTGTTGGATTTGTGAAGGCACTTGAGCATCTGGGTCTCCTAGAAGGCAATTATGAAGGTAGGATGGTAAGAAGTAGAAAATATTTTATTCTGAAAGCCATTTGCTGCAGAGCATTATACTTTAATCTGTACGTGCATATGCAGTGTCTGAGTATCAGAGGAGCTGAATAGGAGCTGAAATAACTTTACATGCTTTCTTTAGACAAAATGTATTTTATATGTCAATAGAGTATTGTAGCTGTTATTGCATCTCTGAAAACAAATGTGACATAATCTTAAATAATTCTTTGTCTATGTTCAGGATTGTTTCAAGAACTTCAATACAGATTTGTATGCTTTTGTAAACTGCAGCTTGCATGCCAGAGCCCTGAGTGAAAGAAGGGTTTAGATTTTAGTAAGTTTATCACTGTAACTTCTCCATTTGTTCTAATTGCTGGAAGCATCGTGGCTTATGTTTAGCTCTTGTCTATTATTAACAAAAAATCTCAAAACCTTACTGAGCTTATTTGGATGAATGTTTCTGTCGTAATCTGTTCAGCTCTCTTTCAGAATATTTCTCTTTAACAAATCTGTCTGGTCTTGCTCTCTAGTCTCATGTATGTTTTAAGAAAACACTACCGATTGAAATGTAAATATGCTTTGTTGAAGATAGTTTGAGGGAGCTGACTGCTAAAGATACTTTAATTCTCGTTACCTCTCTGTTTTTATAAACAACGTAATTCATGTAGAAACATGGAAATATGAAATAGAGGCAGAAGGGATGAGTTTTAGACAGTGAGCTCTATAAATCAAAACATGTCTGTGCAGAGAGCCTCCCAGTTTAGTAGGAAGAGTAGATTTACAGTGTTCCTAAATGTTCCTGAATATGATACACATTGAACAGCTGCTCTATAGAAACTTGAGGGTCGTTTTTCATGGTAAACTGGAATTACACAGGTATTAAAATAACCTTCAGCTACCGACAGATACTGAACAATTACTCCTTTCTGCTTCAGAGCTCATGACAGCCTGGAAAAGGTGAGGTTGCTGGCCTCATATTAATTACTTGATAATATTTATAACAAGGTTCAAAGAACTTTGGAGACTAGCAGCAAGTACTTTACTGGAGGAAAAAAGTTATAAAACTTTTGGTTCGTTGGTTGTTTGTTTTATTTTAGTTCTCATGCACATATCTGTTTCTCCTACTTCTTGCTACTTTGAGTGTTTTTCCTAACCCCTTATGTGTTTGGATTAATTAAGAGGTGCCTGGTGAGAATTGTTACACAGCATTTTGAAGGTAGGGCAGCAATCCGGACTGTTTAGTGATGGCTTTATGTACCAGCTCTAGCTTTGCAAGGTCTATTCTAATGGTCAAATTGTGCAAGAAAAAGCGCCTACAGGAAAATGCATCTATTTTGGCTTTTGTGAGCCTTCAGAAGTCTGTGCTCCTATCACAGAGAAGTGTTCCATGGTATCTGATGTACAGTTAATTTCCTGTCTCCAGCTCTAGCGAAGTCCATTATGAATTGGTCCATCGGAGCTCCTGTTTTTTCAGAATCCTTTTGTTGTCTGCCTGAATGCATTTAAAGGGCAGGGGCTATTTAGCAACTTGGTGTAAAAGAAAAAAAAAAAAAGGAGCATTGAAGAAGGAAGCTTTAGGAGAGATCACTTCTTGGGCTGGGGTAGTTGCATCTTCCTAGTGCCCCCTCTCCTCACACACTCGTGAGGTATACCCGCGTCGTGAGGGGGGAAATGCAAATTTGGTACCACTAAACCTCTAAGGAGAGGGAAAGTTTGGGATATTTGAATAATTCAGAGTGAATCATAATGATGTCTAGTTGTACATTTCTGATGAAGTTTAAACTAAAATACTGAGCAGGAGATGGGGGTCACTTTGTGAATTATACTGAAAAGGGATAAAGTAAATTTTACATTAAGATGTTACAACTTCAGGGGAAGTTCACATATTCAGAGTCTGGAGTTTGAATATGTACACAATTATGGCTTCATTGCAGTTGTTTCTGCAATGTCCACCCTCGTGCAAGAACATACAGCGTACACATACTTTGATGAAGCTCTTGTCCTTGTGAAATCTGCTGCTTGCTGTGTTTGAATGGTGAGATGGCTTGAATGAGGTTGTCACTCATCATTTTCCAGCAGAGACTATTGACTGTTACAGTAGGTTAGTTCTCAGGCTTGTGTGCTGGTTGTTATGCAAATAAATTTTGCTTGATATTCTATTGAGAAAAAGTTTTAACTGCTATTAACTTCTATCAATGCTAATAACCCTGCTTGACCCTGTAGGACTTAGGGAACATGACGAGAAATCTCCACTGCCAGTATAGTATAAATTCCTCAGGTGTGGGTTATCCTAGGGAGGAACAAACTTCTGTGGCAACACTTCATTGTGCAAAGAGAAAATAGGTATAGGATACATAACTAAATCTCAAGCACAGCATATGGAGCGCTAGCAAACAACAGCTGAAATAGCTGGAAGGTGTCTTTGGCCTAGATAACTCCTAGCTGCAGTTCCAGCTTCCCAACAGTTGTGGACCTTGTTTATGCTGAACAGCTTACAAAAGGACACTGCTAACATGCTGCCTGCTTGTTGAAACCACTGTAATTATTAAACTTACCTATGGAGAGACTTTCGAAGTGACCTTTACAAGTATGATATCTGAAATCTCTACATTTTTAAATGGAGGAAGAGGACCAGAATTACCATGGGCAGAAACAGACTAAACTTCTTGAAACTCTGCACCTTTCCAGCCAGTAATGAGTACACTGTTCTGAAGGTCACTGGCACTAAAAGGGGATGCCAACCTTGACGTCTGAGTTCTTGGCTCTGGCTGGCCTTTTGCTCTTACTCTAACATTCATGGGCATCTGGACAAGAGCGCCAGCTGAGGAGACTCAAACGTTTAAACTGCTTTGCAAAAGCATTAGCTCAAAGCTTTTTTTGCAAAAGCATTAGCTCAGAACACCCGTCATTAACTGAGCAAAGAGGAAGACTTCAGAGTTTTCCTAACTGATCTTTTGTTTGTATCCAAAACTGGTTCTGAAAGAATATACAAAAGTTCACAAAAAAAGCTAAATCCTCCCATGCCATTCCCCATCTGCTCCATTTGTATTAAAATACAGTTTTTGTAGCAGCTGCTCAACACTAGATGCTCCTGGAGGAAACCACTGTCTTTCAGATTCAGCCTGGGTTACGAGGTGCCAGAATTTGCTATGGGGTAAAGGGAAGGACTGAAGTTTCCCCTAACAGAGCAGGGGGTGGCTTCCACATTCCCTCAGATATGAGATTTGCTGTCTCCTAGTGATGAGGAGCCACAGTTCCTCCTCAAAAACTCCTGTACTGGCCCTGACTTAGCAGGAAGTATTGCACTGGAATTTCATTCTTAGCTGTTAAAAGCCAAACTTGCACTTTCTTTTTGATTTAGCATAATGCCCATCTCTTCTGCTACTGGAAAGTACAGTGATCTGATAGAGTGACTGATTTATATTATCTCCCAGCTACTGAATTGATGTTCAGGCTCATAAACCACTTTTGTTAAAGACAAAAGAAGCTCATCATAGGCCAGTCCAGACCAAATGTGAGTGATTTGAGCCAAAAATCAGCACAGTGCATGAATTGACAGGTCTCAAATACCACCCAGTATTTGTCTTGTGCCTTGCGTTTCTAGCATACTCTGTCTGCCCTACTGACACTGCTGTAATTATTTGTAGTAATTATCTAATACATGAAGTCTTAGCCCTTTGCAGGGAGTTGTAACTGCTTCACATGGGGCCGAGCTTGTGCTCAGCCTGGAGACTGTGCAGCCACCTCTGAGCCTGGGAGGAACCCCATGGGTCAGCAGCACGCACATCGTGAGCGCAGAGGACTCAAACCCCTGGGGTCCAAGTATCATGGAAACTGTTCCCTGCAGGGTGTGATACTGTGTTTAGTGTATGTAGTTACCCTGTGAAAGACAGTGATCATGCCTGAACAGATGGAATGACTTTTTCTCTCCATACTCAATTTAGTTATATGTAAAATAATTAAAAGTAGTGACTAACTTCAATTTCTCTCAAGGTGAACCTTGACCGTAAAATACTTGGAAGTTTTAAATGGAAAGTTACTAAATCAGTAGACTCTAAACCCTAAGAATCTGCTACCAGTGTGTGCTGTTATTTACTGCTGTGCACATAATAAACTTCTCTCTTCACTCTGCCACCGCTGACAGACACATCATAGCGATCATCTAATTCAGTCCTTAGAAGTTGTGTGAGAGATCGTCACAGGAGGCTTGGTGGGTGTAATGCAGAAACAGGATCCTAACTTTTTTCCACTAATCTTACATTGCTCTTGGTTGTAATATCAGCTGGATATTTTATATCTCTGCTGATCACCTACACTGGAAAAATCTTTCCACGGAAAGTGCTTGATGCTTTCCAGGTAAATATACAGCTATACCTTTCTTGTATTCAGTGTACTTCTCAGGCATACACACTTACTTCAAATGTAGAAAGTAACGAAATAAGATTCTGGCTTAGTGTAGAATTTCTAATAAACTGTCAAGATGAAAAAGGCAGCAAAGCAGGTTAGGGCAGAGGGTTATGTACCTCTTCTCTCAGGTGGGGAGGAGCGTGCACTGCAGACAGAGGATGGGCGAGAGTTAAGTCTTTCCCTGACTCCCACGAGTACATACCAGAACTTCTAAAAACATTACAAAAATTGTGTCTTCTAAATGTATTTCTCGGTGTTGTCTTGTACCTCAGTGGCTGAGTGGAATTGATTTCCCTCATTGTCACACTGTTATCGTTCCTGGTCTTCCTCTATATCAAGCAAAAAGGTTATTTTTATTCTGGTGGGCAGTCTGTGTTTATATCAGCTGCCATTTCAGTTTACCAAACATCCTAGACAGAGGACATCAGCAAGGAGGATGAGAGGATCTGGTAATTCTGATAGGAGAGGGATTGACTTTTTGGGAGAGATAAGGTCTGTTCCTTGCACATCATCTAGATGTGCCTGACTTTTTCTCATCAGGCAGCTCGGAGTGTGGAGGGAGAAAAGATGTAAATGGGCTAACCTGCTTCATGTATCAGAGGAGACCAAAGGGTGAGTTGTAGCTGATGGCCAAATGTGGTGACAAGACAAACCCGAAAGGATCTGGGCAGCACAAACGTCAAGCAGGCGTTTTAACCAGTACTGAGTATTCTTTCCTTCTTCCCTACCAAAAGGCAATGCTAAAACAATGTACTTTATTTTGGAAATCTGTTTACACCATAACTCTCATAATGAGATTATGCTCCTTACTTGTGCTGTCATAAACTGCAGCGTGAGGCAGAGACCCACAGCAGGCACAGCCTGCAGCTGGCTTGAGGGGTTCTGGAGAAGGGCCGAGAGCACCAGGCATCCGCTCTGTCATTTCTTCTGTTGAATCCTGTAGTTGGAAGGGGTTTGTTTAGTTTCTTACAAGAGTCACCTCTGCTCAGGGAATTCGTAAATAGCTGATTCTCTCAGAAATAAACTATTCACCTGCAGGGCACGTCAATTAAAGACCCAGGTTAATGCACACGCTGGGCTGGTACGACTGCCTCTCGTTAAACATCCAGGCCTCTCCTTGCGCAGACTGGTAACCTGCCCACCTTAGCCCAAGCAGTTGTCAGTGTTGGGCTGTGAGATGGAGCCTGAAGGCCCTCTGGCATGGTGTTCTTTTTGTCTCGTTCCTCCAGGGTCCTTTTCAAACAGAATTCCAAGGCCCTTTCCTTCATTTTTCACACCTCCTTTTCCCACGCCGAGGGTTTCAGTCCAGTGGGAGAGTACAGAACAGCCCGTATGCTGGTGGTGCTCTGGGTGGTCATGTTTCCTCTTGTTTCTTAGAGAAGTTGGGGCAGAAGTTAGCCCATCCAGCATATTGTGCAAAAGCAGAAAAATAAACAGTCACTCAAAATTGTTGCAAGAATCATGCAGAATTCTCATGCTGTTCTTCACACAGGTTTTCTCCTGAAACGGGAAATGCTTTTATGGCCCTGATTTTTGTGAGCATATTTGCACACTTTCCAAGCATAGTGTGCGCACAGCTTTTTCTTCACTTTGATTTAAGGATGGCTGCCCTAATTTCAAGTATTGTTTGATCAATATTTTTGTCAGGAAAAAAATGGTCTGTGTTTATATGAAAGGAGGCTGCTTATAAGGTCCAGTTTTTATAAGCATAGCTAGTTGCTCAAAGGCAGAGGCAGCTTTTGTACAATGTATGATTAACTTATCGGTCCTCAAATTAATATTTTAAAGAGTTTCTATAGCCTTTAAAATCCCACTTAATACAGGTATGACAACTCAATATTCTTATTTAATGAGATAATGAAACAGTTTGAATAATTTATTTAGCTTAGCTTGAAGTAGGTTTAGTTGCCAGTGGACTGCAGTGGCTGTTGTGTGTGAATAGCTGTGATACCCAGGGGAGCCTCTGGTTTTCAATGAAAGCTGAACAATTTTTTCACCTTTGTCACTAGGTGGGGATGAGGAGTCACTTTGCTGTGGGCTATTGAAATGCCCCGTTTTATGGGTCTTTAAATATGCTTGTGCAACCACAAATTCACTTGTATCATGATTTGGATTAGAACTCCTGTAAAGAAAAGAAGTATTTCATTAATCTTTTCTACTTAATTTCTTTTGTGCTTTCATTGAGAGAAGACCTCCGAGATGTTGATACATTCACACTAATAATTACACTATTTCCTATATTCACTAAAATTTAGACTACGAAAAGATTTACATACATTTCAATATGACAAAACAGATTCCCTCAGCCATGCTGAAGCACTGCTTCATCATGTCTGAGAAGTCAGACACACATACAACCTCTTTGGCTGCTACATTAGTGTCTTGTGACTGAGCAATTAGTACACTGTCCCTTCGAGTACATACCAGGCAGCTTCTTTGCCTAAAGAGCCAACAAAATAGTAATAATAAAAAAGCCTCACAAATAGCACAACACTGCGTGGTCCAGCAGTAGAAACTACTTCAGCCCCAGAGACCAAGAAGGTCCCTGAGCTAGAGGGTGAGGAGTGGATTTGTGCTGTTGAGCTGCAGCGAGTATATCGTGAGTACAGCCAGGCTCAGTGCTGCAGAAGTTGCGGCTCACCAGGGATCCAAACTTGCATCCTAACTAGATTAAATTATTTGTATTTACAAATACATGGTGATGTGTGATGCCACTGAGCATGAGTGGGTGTCCTTGGAGACAGTACCTTGGGAGGCTCTGGAGGAACATTTTAAAGCTCAAGAGGATCAGGGAAAACTTAAAGAAGCTCCCAACTGGAACAGCATAGGTTTTTTCATCCTGATTGGTCTCAAAAAAATTATAAGATTTCTGTCCTCAGGCAGGAACTGCTAATATATGTGTGTCCTCAGGGAAAATTGTATCAGCACAATAAAGGGTGAGCTCTGAGTGCCACTGTGAGCTGTTGTGTTGGTGGAGGTGCTCATGTCCATCATGGTGCATGGCTCCACGTCAGCGTTGTCCATGTGCAAGGGAACATAGGTATCACTGAAAAATCCTACTGTAGGACAAGGCAGGTGGAAATCGGATGCAAGATACAGTGAGCCAATATGAAAGCCTGTCTCTGTTTAGAGCTTTGTCATCTCCAGTCTTTCTGAAAGGTTAGGGGAGCTTCTGTGGCCCCATGATTCCCAGAGTCCACTGGTGGTAGACATCATCTCTCTAGGGCACTCCCAGGATTCTACTTACTAACTAATACTAAGTTCATATTGACAGAATGTCAATTTTATTTTTATATCTCACAGACCTCTAGCTTTGGGCTTGTTATTTAATCCAAGTTTGCTGTACTGTGAAGGGGAAAAAAAACCTTTTTGCTTTAGTCTGTGCTTTTCCATTAAACACCTGACCCACTTTTGTCCTAACTGGATGCTTCTGTGCTTAAAATTGCTTCATAATTCAGTTCTCCTGGATTCAGAGGATTTTACCACTTGTCGAAATTGTCCCTTTTTTTTGCCTTTTGGACTGACCTCTGAATTGTTACTATTCTTAAAGAATTTCTTCTACTGTGTCATTTGATGAGGTGGAAAAATATGAATTCAATAAACATCCCAACAATGTTGAGATGTCCTAATTCCGACATCTTCAGAAAGCCTTTTTTTCCCCTCAGTTCATTCTTGTGAAATTTTTACTGTACAATATGCGTTTTTTAGGAGGGGAAGAAAAAGAAGAGGTGCTCCATAAAACTGTGATGCATCTTAGTTTTCACTTATCATATAGTTCAAAATACTGTGTTTTCTGTAGCACATTTTTCAATGCTTTGAGCTCACATTGTCTCACATACAGTCACTAATTTGTGGTGCCTTTGTTAATATACACTGAATTACTGTATTTCATTGAAAATGTAGGTAAATAATTTTCTTCTTCCTCAGTGGTGTTATACTGTAGTTCTGTCAGATGTCACAGTGTTACACGCTGTAGGAGAATCGGAGTTATCTTTAGAAGGTGGAGGATCATTGGCTTTTATGAATCAACAAGCCCAGGGTGAAGAGATAGCCCAGAAATTGACACAAGAGGAAGACCTCCAGGATCCCACTTCTGGAGGTATCTTCTCACACCAGAAAAAAGAAGAAAGAGGGACCACAGGAGTGAAACAGCCTGGAGAAAAAGCACTTCTATGGCATCTCAGGAGGTTAAATACAGACTTGAGGATGGACACGTCAGGGTTCAGTGGACCAAAGAGAGGTTACGGAGTTATGGCTCCTTCTGTGCTCCCACTTTGCTCATGGCCAGTCCGTGAGGGTCTCCCTGTGTGGGACAGATGCTCATGCACAAGGCAGGCTGATGTTTGCATGAGCAGCAGCTGGTGGACACATCTTGGGGCTTTCTTTTGATAGGAGGGGATACACTGTAACTCAAGGGGCATCAGGTCTGGGACAGCAAGGGAGCTGCTCTACCAGTCTAACATAACTTGAAACTTACTAGGATGATAAAAGTGAATCATTACACAGTACTGGAACTTGGGAGACTTGAATCTGTTGCCCATTCTATCACTTATCTGCTTCCTTTAGCACACCCTGTGATGATTCTTCCCCTTTGTAAGTAAGAATAGCTCCAGTAATTCCTTTCTCTGTTTTTCTTTCCCAAGAACAGGAACATATCACTTGCTTTCTGTTGATTTAGTTTATTTCCTAGCAGGATTGCACGCTGGATTGTTTCTGTTTATCAGAAGGAGCACCGGCTGTTGCTGGCCATCTGCTCACCATCCATTGTCCCTTATCTACTGCTGGACACTTGCTTTCCTTGATTTTTCTCTTCATCTTTATAAAACTTGAGAATCCTATGCTGAGACTCCCTGCAGAGCAGAGAGTTTGATGAATAGCAAGGAATGCTGTCAGCACCAGCTTGTCCCTGCAAAGGCAGTCAGGGAAACACCTGTGGTCAGTCATGCTCAGAACAAGCTGATCAGGATTGCCGTACAGGGTGCAGCCGCTGCTGGCAGGTTTGCATCCAACGTGAAGAAGCAGTGAATCAGCAGGATGTACTGGAGCATTTTGCTCCTTTCTACCTTTTGAAGGTTTCAGTAGCGCTCCCTGCAGCTGTTTGCACATTTGCTTCTTGATTTTAAAAGCATCTTTTTGAGCTCAGCTGCTTAGAACTCCCAGATGGGCTTTTTAAATACAAAAGGAAAAGGTTGAAAGCAGCTACTGTGAGTACTGAGCACAAATGACAACCCTGGATACAACATGCACATATTGAGAAGAAAAAAAGAAAACAAATGTGATGGGACTTGCAGGAGTAACTTGAGGACCATCAGAGACAAATTTAACTGTGCTCTGTGTGTGCATCATCACTCCTGGCCTCTCTCCTTACCTACAGCTCTGACTCTCCCATATCTATTCAATAGGAAACTGGTTCTGAAAGAAAGAACTAGCTAATGTATTAAAGCTGTCAGAAGCAAAGAGCTGCTTGCTCAGTTCTGGGATGGCAGCCCCACCATCCCAATAGGAACACTTGACCTTAGCAGGTCTCATAATGCTTGCAAAAGAGATTGTTTATCTTGAGTTTGGTTTTACAGGCAGAGATGGTGTGACTAGGCTTCAGATGTCATACAGCTCTCATCTTCACAGCTTTTCTTTTCTGCAGTCCTAGATCAGCTCAATGGCTCTAAGTTCCTTGGGACACTGTTTCTGTCCGTGCAGAAGGTTTTGAAGCTCTCCCCTGCACTGTATCTTCAGGTTTCTCAGTTTGCTTTCAGTGGGTAGGCAAGTTTTGCCTGTGAATGAGCTTTAGAGCAATACCTGTGACCAAAGTTACTCTTCCTGGTCTCCGCTTGGATACTTGGAGCTGGCCCACCACAAATACACTGAGTTGCTCTGCATCTAACCATAGAGCAGGTTAACAATGTTACACTGCATGCCTGAAGCTACTGTGGTACAGAACAGCTTCTGCTTAATGTAGCATTCAGGATATATGTTTGTATATTATTACACTATGTAAAATGGATTCTGCATTGCCTGAAAACTTAACATTGGATGTTTCAGAAAGCCTGCGTGGTAGGTTACTGTGGGCTTTGGCAAACCCTTTAACAGTCCTCAGCTAAAAAAGCAGCATTTACCATAGGTCATAAAAGTAAACGCAAATGTGGCAAATCCAATTACTGAGGAAAATCAAACATCTGAGTGCAAGATGAAGGAAGTTGTACCTGAATACCTGACAAGAAATCTATTGAACATATTAAATTATACACCTCTCCCAGAATAGCTAGAGTTTTAAAAAGAATATAGTGCAGCAGTACTCAATCAAGAACAAAAATACCAGCCTGGTGCACATCAGACTTGGGACAACTTACACGCAAGGACTACTTTGAAAGTGAGAAAACAGCTTTGAAGTCCGCAGCATGCCATTACGCAAGTACACAAGCATGCAAATTATAAAGAAATCTCTCAGCAAAGTGAAGCAGTATGACAGCCAGCCTCCACCATAAACCAGGACACAGGCAATGCAAATAGGAAAGGGAGGTGGGAGGAATAGACGAGCACAGAGTCAGCACCCAGGGGCTCTGCCGGCCAACTCCCAGTTGAGCTAGGAGCACAGCTAAAGGGACCTGAGAAGGGACAATGCTGATGTCAAGTCCAGCCCTTTCTAGTCACAGGCCACCAGGTACCCCACAGAGCGTTTACTTTCCAGAATACTTGCACGACACTCTGTAGCAAACTTAGTAAAGCACCAAAGGCCAGGAAAGTGGGAAAAATCTACAACTGCATTGAATTCTAGGTCTGTGCAGTAGCGGGGTGGTTGCTGATAAATTACACTTTCAGGAAGCAGGCCACTGCCCATGCTGCGGAAGAAGTTATGTCCAGATGTGACCCAGGAGTGTGTCCCAGGGTGCACCAGCAGGAACACAGAGAGAACTGAGCTCATTACTGAGCACGGTTTTGTGTTAAGGTGGCATGTAGGGAACCCACCCCAAAGAGGTACAAATAGGTACTTTTTTTTTTATGTCCTGTGGTATAAATTGAGTGCTAACTCTAGCAGAATGGACATGTCCCAAACCATGGCAACTAGCTGATACAGAGCGTGTAATTCACTAATGTCTAGCTCTATTGCCTGAACTCTGATAATTAACAATTTACTGTCCAGAAAATCAAATTGGTTATAAATTTATGCATGGGAATAAGATAGCAATAACTTCTTGAGCAGCTCAGGAAAGTGGAGTTGGATTTTAGTTTTCTGCTCTGGTGAGAAAGGTTAATGAACATCCATATTAAAATAGTTCAGGGGAGAGCAAGCAGCTGGCAACTGCAAAGGTGCCAGAGCTGGAGGAAACAGCGTTATTTGCTCTGTCACTGACTTTCTGTATGACTTTGCACATTCTTGCTGGGAATTTAATGTCGTATCTCTTAATATGCCTTAATACCTACAAGTATATATAGAGCTGTAGCACTTGGGGCATTGTAGGCATGCAAGGTATTAAGGTGTGGAAGAGCTTCAGCAGGAAAGGGGAAGATACCCTTTTCAGGTAGTTTCCATACCAAATACAGAATATGTTTGCTTTTGATTATTTTCCGTGGTTTGTATGAAAGTGAGCCAGCAGACTGCAGTGTGGGCCCAAGGCAGTAGAGTCATTGTGGTAGCATAGTCTCCTGTGGACCCAGTTTGATCCATACATCTGCCTCAAGGAGGCTTCTGGCAGATGTTTTCTGTCTTGTTCATAAAACCCTCACAAAACAGAGGCTCCGCAGTCTCTCTAGGCAATTTATTTCAGGGCTTTGTTACCTTCTCCAGTGGAAAGCTTTTTCCTTATACCAAATTGATTCTTCCTTGCTAAACGTGAAGCTTGTTACTTCTCCCATCCTGAGGACATGTAAAATAGATTGATCTCTTTCTCTGCACTGATATTTTGTGTTCTTATCATCTCTTTTTGGTCTCTGTTTCCTGAGCAATCTCAATTTGTTTAGGTCTTGTTTATTAGGCTATTGATCCTTCTCAGTGGTCTGAACTATCTGTAACTGGTTTATATGTTTTTGGGTGTGCATGACCCAAACCTGGATCTCATGCTCCAGCCAAGGCCTTGATAGTGTGGAGAAGAGTAGAATGGCTATTTAGTTTGTCTTGTAAGTTATCTCCATGCTTGTACTTCTAGAAGGGTGTTTGCCTGGTTTTACATATGGGTTTTGATCCTTCACAGCTCCTAATTGGTTTTTTATGGCGCTCTAATACCAGTAAGATTCTTTCCTGTCCTACATTTATGCCAGTGTTTATTCCAGCCATAGATGTAGGTTTCTGCATTTGTTCTTATTGAATAGAAACCTGGTTTTGTTTATTTTCAGGCTTCAACTTTTAAGATTTTTTTAAAATCTACATTGGAACTTCAACCTATTTTCCCCCTTCCTAGCTTGGTATTATTTGCATAGCTAGTAAGTGTACTAACTCATCTGCTATTAGTAATGACTGATACCAGCCTTCCGTGAGGCTCAGGTTTTTTATAAAACCTTTGACCCTACTTTGAGTAGTTGTTCAAGCAGTTCTGCATCTACCCCCTAGTATTTTCATCCAGACTGTGTTTTCTTAGCTTGTATATAAGGAAGCGAGATGAAATACTGAGAAAAGCTTTAGAGAAATCAAGATGTGACAAAAAATGTATTGTCTTATTATTGAAGGAAATGAGGTTGGTTTGACACCAATTACCCTGAACAGATCCAATCAGGCAGCCACTCATTTTCTTGTGATTTTCTCCCTGCTTACCAATTGTTTGGTTTTATTTGTTTCTAGGAACTACAGCTAAGCTGATAGATATCTAATTCTCCATCTCCTCATCCACTGCCTTTTGTAATGACAGGAAGTGTATTTCTCTTGTTTCAGTCTTCTGCACCTCATCCCTGTTCTTCAGCACTGGCGTTGCCAATAATTGCTAACAGCCCTGAGATTTCATCAACTGAAGATGATGAATTATGTCACACCCAGACAATTTCAAAATAATCTGGTTTATCTAAGTATCCTCTAACTTTTCCCTTCCCTAATAAAAAAAAATCTGGTTCCATGTAATTGATTTTATCAGCTTCCATACTTCTGGTTAGAATCCAGTCTGGATGATTCCTTTTCTAGTTGTTTTTCCACATCCTATGTAAAAAAAAAAAAAAAAAAAAAAAAAAAAGAAAAAAAAAAACCCACCTGAATTTGACAACCTTGTTGACAATATCATGCTTTTTCCAGGCATGTCTGTATATTGGCACTTCCTAGAGGCTGCTATCTTTGTTGCTCAAGGTCAGTTTTTCACATGCTCACACACAAAAAACCTGCGTTCCCCTTATCTGCCTGATTTGTCAGTCTAGATTACTAAACTCTCTACTATGACAGGAGCCAAGGTTTCTTTTTTCCCTGCTAACACCTTATCCTACAGTGTGGATTTCAGATGTTCATCTTTGATTTAGTCTTCCTGTTGATTTCAGAAACCAAATACTTTTCAGCAATCGGATAATTGCCCTCTTTGCAGCTCTCATGACAGCAGGCCAGATAACCTTCTTCAGAGCACTCGGAAAAGTTGCATGAGTACTGCAGGCTGTCCAGCGCTGGCTTGCAAGCCTGTTCTGTTCCTATTGTTCTTCTGCAAGGCACAGATGCATTCAGTCCTCTCATGTTTTTCTTCTTGGTGACCTAATGACTCTTAAGTGACATCTGCAGAGGCAGAAACAGGAAACCTCAGTGGAAGGGGAGTTGTAGGTTAAAATGGAAAGTATAAAATCCTCCCCAGCAGCTGTGAATTAATATTCTCATCTGGGAGGTACTTCCAAACCTTGCATGGTGTATTGTTTGTTAATAACCTATGCAGGTTTGATTCCAGCAATGTATTTTAGCAAACATAACGGTGTATCTTGGCTTTGTTTGTATCCTTATGCAGGGGGATGGAGGAGGAATGCATGCTGCCTTTATGTGGAGCACAAGTGGTTTTGAAGGGAACAGTATGTTCAGGGTGATGAGGGGAGCTCACTGAGAGCTGCTGCTCACGCTGATTTCTTCCCTAGCCCATGGAGAGGCTGAGCCAGAGCTACAGCCTTGCGGAGGGGAGACGCTGCTGCTGAGCTTTGCGGGTGGGGACTCCTGCCCTCCCCCTGTGCCTGGCAGGTCCAGCCCAGACCCCAGCCCTTTCTTGCCCTATAGAGCAGTTAGGGCCAAGGGTTTGCACTAGCTCTGTGCAGTGTTGTTTCCTTTTTAAATGACTTGCCTTTGAATTTCAGTGCATCTCCACTTGCAGCTCTCTGTTAAACTGTGATTCAGAGAGAAGAAGCACTGGCAAGTGGTGCCCTGGTTGCTTATGCCTCCTTTGCCATATGTTCACTCTCTTTTAACTAGCTCTTCCCTATTTGATCTCCCCTCATGGGGAAATATTCCCATGCCTTTGTTGTTTCTATTGCTAGTATTGGGACCTTTTCAGTTTCCTTCTGGGACCTTGATGTACAACCAGATTTTTAAGCCTTATTAAGGGTTAAGCACTAAATGCCTTTGAAATATTGTGCATTAATTTTCTGTACAAAGTTTTATCCATAGGTAGAGTAAGGATGATAATGTGCACCTCAAGAAGTTGCTGAAGATTAATTAAATATGTTTGCAAAGCACTTGAAAAGCTTTGCATGGTACATTACTTCTTGAAGTGCAGATTACTGAACACCGTTTAAAGAGATAACTAGCAAACTCAGTGCGACCATATGTAGTATTGATTGCATATGCAAATACAGCAGGCTTCATTATAGGATTCACTAGCATTTACTGTGAACTCTGTGACACATTACTATGACAGCATGCTTTTATTTGAAGGAAAAGAAAATAAATGAATTGAAAATTAGTTTGGGGATATCTTTAGCAAATATTTCCTTTACTTTGAAATAGTCAATTAGCCTCCATTCCAATTTTATATCAGACCTGCCATCCTGTACCAGAAAATATTCAAGGTCAATAGGTGCTTCTAGCTGATAATAAGTTTCTGGCAAAACTTTATGTTCTAGAAGATGACACCAAACTGAAAAGGGTAGGATACACCACCAACTCATCTTTTTCATGATAGGAAAATGTTAAAAAACCCCACTTGCTGGGCTTGTTTCCTGTATTCTGGACCAAGAGACGGCCTGTAGCAGCAGAGCAGATAAGAGCTTGGTCTCTAGTGTCCTCTTTGACTCTGGAGATTTGTCAGGGAGGTTAAAGGAAAAAGGGAAAACGGCCCTTGCAGACAAAGAGCCTTACAGCTGTCTGGACACTCAACTAGTGGTGGAGGCTGGCATGGGAGCCCCCCCTCAGGGGACACACCAGGGAATGCATATTTGGGTGTCTCCGTCTCAGGCAGTGATGTCTGTGTGCGGATCTGAGGTGCAGTATTTGTGCATGGGCCTGTTTCAAGAGTAGTTCTGCAGTCGTAGAGAAGAACTTTCACAGATGTCTCAGTGTGAAAGGCATAATCAGAAGGAAAACCTAGACTAGACTATTTCAGTTGGAAGAGACCTACAGCAGCCATCTAGCCCAACTGCCTGACCAATTCAGGGCTGACAAAAGTTAAGAGTATCTTATTAAGGGCTTTGTCCAAATAACCTCTTAAACACTGACAGGATTGGGGCATCAACCACCTCTCTAGGAAGCCTGTTCCCATGTTTGACCACCCTTTTGATAGAGAAATGCTTCCTAATGTCCAGTCAAAACCTGCCCTGGCACAGCTTTGAACCATTCCCATGCGTCCTGTCACTGGATCCCAGGGAGAAGAGCTCAGCACCTCCCTCTCCAGGTCCCCTCCTCAGGAAGCTGCAAAGAGCCATGAGGTTGGTCCTCAAGCCTCCTTTTCTCCAACCTAGACAAACTCAAAGTCCTTAGCCACACCTCACAGGACATTTCTTTCCAGCCCCTTCACCAGCTTTGTTGCCCTCCTCTGGACACATTCAAGGACCTTTACATCCTTCTTAAATTGTGAGGCCCAGAACTGCACACAGTGCTCGAGGTGAGGCCACACCAACGCTGAATGCAACGGGATAATCACCTCTTTTGACCAGCTAGTTATGCTGTGTTTAAGGCACCCCAGGATGTGGTTTGCCCTCTTGGCTGCCAGGGCACTGCTGGAATACCATGAGGTTCTGGGGATTGCGAGGCAAAGTGGCTAAATGATGCTGAAAGAGAAAATGAAGTCACCTTGAGTTAAATTGAGAAGGTTAATTCAAAAGTACAGATGTGAAATTTTGGCTGGAAATGGGAAGTTCTGGCACAGTAGCTGGAACCAGTGCTGCAATGACAAATTTCTGCTGCAAAGAAAACCCTTCTAAACAGAGGCCATAGGAAGAAGTACCAACCTCTCTCTACTGGAATCAGTTTGCTGTATTTGCATAACTAACTTGCTGGCCAAAGCAGGAAAATAATAAATGGCCCATTTTAAGTGTTTAAAAAGCTTGTAATAATTGCAGCTTTCCAGTTCTGCTAATTTATAAAAAAGGATGAGATGCAAATTCAGTGACAATTGGTGATATCTCTTAACTTCGAATGTTTCCTATTAAGCAATGCAGCAAAACTATAGAGAAGCAGAAACAGCATGCGTGATTTAGATCTGTATGTTACCACATCATTGTTATGGCTTTTTTTGTTTATTTGTTTCCATTGAAAACTGAAAGTGTGCTTTCTGCTTTAGGATTATTTGTTTTCCCAACTATATCAAGTTTGATTGTTTCTTTGAACCATGAGACAATGCAGTATTTCAGAGCTAATATTCTTTATAAATCTTGTCACTCATTTCACTCACTAAGAATTTATATATTTAAGCTTAGCATATTTGAAAAGAAGCTAGGTAGCAATTCCATTTTTAAAAACCTTATGCCACTTAAGTGAAGTGCCATGTTTTCAGACAAAAGTGGGTTATTGCAAGGTGGGTTATTTTTGGAGTGTCTGACTTGAGATACTTCAGACCTGTATTTCAGAGGCAGTGAGGACACCCACCTTGAGATGCGTGTTGCTGCACTGCAGTGAAGGGTTGTGTCAGCAATGAGGCTTGGTTCCGGCAATTCAGGGAGCAAAGCTCTGAGTGTGAATCATTAGACATTGCTTTTTGTCTTGGGCTCAGTACTGCCGTGATCACAGTTTAGACAACGGGCAAAACTTGTGGCTTCAGTTGAAAAAGGATAGGACTGGGGAGAAGGAAAGCCTGCATAACTCTCGAGAGAAAAAGGGGTTTCCTGGCGTTAGGTGTTCCTAGAGCTGTGAAGGTCCAGGGGGAGTGGAGGAGGTAGACTGAGGATTTAAATGGCTAGGATCTAGCCACTGGTTAAATTAAGGAGCTAAACTGGAGGCAATATCAAAGCAAGAATCTAGAAGAAGGAACTCTCAGGTAGGGAGACCTGCTAGAAAAGGGTCTGGTCCGAGAGCTGGAAGGCATCGCTGTGCAGAGATCATGGGGAAAACCCACCATGTGAGGGAAGAGAGGGGAAGCAGCGGACCTGCTGGGATGGGCATGGGGAAGCCTGTATCACCCAGCAGGGAGAGGCTCCATAGGTACCAGACAGGACAATGAAGACTTACGGTGCCCTCACAAGTGTTCCGTTTCCGAACCTTGCTAATGAGAGCCTGTAGCATTTGTGTGAACATGCGATGTGTGACACAATGCAAAAGTTGCATAAACTGTAAAGCCGGGCTCTCAGAAAGTAAGAAAATATTATAACTAAATTCACTAGATCTTTAATTTAGTGCCCTGAGCAAACACTTCATTAGCAAACCCATCCTCTCTTCCCCATGCAGTCTTGTGTCTTTTACTGCACAGAAAGATGTTGCCTCCTTAATTTTCTAGGACTTTTGACAGAGAAAACAATGTATTTTAGCCCTACCCATAATCAATAGCATACAGGATTTTTTTTGTCTTGAAACTTTTTTTCAGTTTTTTGGTTTTTTTTAATGACATCCTGAGGCAGGCACATATCCTTAAAAATCCCAGCTGCGAGCAATTAAAAGCACAGTCTGGTGAGGGAGAGCATCAGGTGAATTAAAGGATGCAGGGCACACAAATGATATGGCTTTCTTCTAAGGTACTATTGATTGTCAGAGATTGTTGGTAAAAAAAATAAAATGCTGGAGCTAGAGGTCTCTGATTTGTACCCAAGTCAAATCATAGAAATTACAAATTTTTCTATTCAATATATGTTTGACAGTCTAAAGTGGAGTTTGCGCTTCATTTCTAATTTCACTGCTAGATCATTAAGATTAAACTAACATCCTTCAGTGGTGAAGAGCTTAATTAAATTAAAATAGTCCCTCAAATGTAAGTTGCATGCAAATATGAAAATCAGTTAATGAATTTTGTTTGTGTCTTTAGGAAGACATGCATAACATAATTAATTGTCCCATGAAAGTTTTGATTTTTTTTCTTTAAATATCTCTCTGAACAAATTATTAATAAAAATTTTGTGTATTTTTTGAGCTTGCATATCATTCGCAATGATTCAACTGCTACATAAGCCAATATCTATCTATCTGCACAGGATCTATCCTGTGCAGAAACTGCTGAGGTAATTTGTCAGCTTTTGTATACTATAGATATACATTTTAGACAGGGGTTTCTATCCCTTCTGAGCATGCATGGCAGAAAAAAACTGAATTTGCAATGAGGAAACAACAGACTTTCATGATACCTTGGTCCTTAGAGAACAGTGAGGAAAATAAATGAACCTCACTGATGTGGTGAGCCACTGCTCCTCTGCTCGCCGATTCCACCTCAATGTCACCCCATCCTCGCTCAACTGCTGACTGTTTCAGTGGAACCATGCTTGCCCTGCACTGTCCCAGGCCTGAAGTGAAATGTAAATATTAGTTGGAGAGTCCCCCCTAGATACTACTAGGCAAATAGTTTTTGATAGGAAAATTGAATAGATGGCTTTTGAAAATATTAAAGCATTTCACAATGACTTTTAAAGAATGATTTGGAAATTACGTTTCTCTTAAATACTTAAAGCACTGTTTTTAAAAAAGTGCAAACAAACAAACAAAACCCAAACCAGTTCTTTTTGATTCAAGCCAAGGGTTTAGATTAATCTCTAGCTAACTAGGAAGCTTTGAATTTCAGCTGTTAAAATACAAAATCGGTTCCCTGCTTTGTCCTGATAGTCTCTCCCCAGTTAGTTTACCCCCACCTCTCATCAATTTTACTCACACCTCTTGTAGCTTTGCTCTCTCAGAGGCAAAGGGACTTCTGGCATTTTCAAGGTCCTATGCATTTGGTGTGAATGGACCGTATTCCCTCACACAGAGGGGATGGGACGAGGCTGGGTGGAGGACATGGCTTGTCAAAGTGTTACATTATGCCTGAGCACTTCAGATTCCCACACACATAAGTGGATCTCTTTTTCCTGTGAGCCAAGATTGGATAGTTGAGGAATGGGCATTTAACAGTGAACTCATTTGTGTAACGAGGGAAAATGTCCAGCTACTGACCACACAGACATTCATCTTGCTCTTGACAGCTCATGAGAGCAAGCCGGGCAATGAGGGCTCATGCTGGCGTGTTTCCAGACAGGAACATTTCTGTTTACTGAAACACTGCTTGTCATAAAAGTACTTTGAAGTGTCATTCTCCACCTTTGCTGTAGGCTTTGCCATTGCACCTACCTTTCACGTCTTTTCTAGCGCTTATTTAAAGCAGCAGCAGAGACTGCGCTGACCTTTCTGCTGTTCTGCAGTGTGAGAAGCATTTCCTGCTCTCCCCAATTTACAGTCCTGGCAACATTTGTGTAAGAAAGATGAGCCAACTAGTTAAAAGCAGAATTTTTAAAAGCTTAAGGTCCAGCCTGCTGTGGTGGCTGAGGTGGTACATTTACCAGTGGCTGATTCACGAAAAAGACTTGAACGAGACCGGGAGGCATGCCTGGTGTGTCCTGAGGGGGACGAACTCACCTGGAAAGGCAAATGCTTGTCCACAGGGATTATTTTTTTTTGTGAGAGAGAGTCCTGTGGCAGGAGCCAAATGGGTGCCAGCAACATCAGGAAAGCATTTGTTTTCTTTTCTTTGCTGTGGCGTTACTGGGCCACTAGTATGAACCACTGTCTTTTACCAGAAATAAATTGTTGTTCTGAATATATATGGAGATCGCTGCCCCTCCTCTTGTCCTTGCTGTTCATAAATACACCAACTGTGAGGAAAATGCAACACAATTCTGTCTCTTCATCAAAAATTGCTGAATTTCTCCAATTGTGGTGGGTCGGCCTTGGCCAGCTGCCCACCCTGCTGCTCTCCCACTCCCCCTGGTGTCACAGGATTGTTTCTCACCTGGTTTCCCTCCCTCCCAGGCAGCCTTTTGCCCTTCCCTAAACACGCTTTCCCAGAGATGCCACTGGCTTCACTGAGGGGCTGGGCTGTGCGTGGCAGCGGAGCTGCTGCAGAACCGGCTGGAACCGGCTGGAACCAGCCGAGTCCAGCCCCGGGTGGCGCTGCCTCTCCTCGCAGAGCCCCTGCGGCACCACCAGCGCCTGGGCATGGACCCCCAGGCACTGACTGACATTTTAGTGTCCATGTATCCTGCTTAATTCAAAAAGGATTTTGTGTCCTGGGAAGAAGTCAGAATTCATAGTTCAGGCTCTTGGTAGGGTGAAATGAGAAGGGTGGAAGAGGGAAATCGAACCGCCCCTGCACACGGAGGGGCTGCGACCTCCCTCGACCAGGACCGGCCTGGGGAGAGACAGGTCGGAGCGGGCCTGGAGAACCAGATGTCCTTGCCTGGAAGAAACGTGTTGAAATACAGCCTTAATCTAGAAGAAGGTAAACTGAAGAGGTTTTCAGTTGTTTCAGGATAGCAATAGCTTTCCTTGTTTTAAAGATGATACAAAGATTGTTGTATGCCAGTGCTGATCAGAATCTTAAATACATAAACATCACATAAAATAATGCGAAACTCATGATAGAATGCTGGAAAGAAAATTCAGTTTTGGTTATTCCAACTGAGTTCCCAAAATTCCCCATCGAAAAGTTCGCTTCCATTTTCCTCAAAATGTGAGCTTTTCAAAATGTCTTAGGTTTTAACCAAAGGAGTTTTGCTTTAAAAATGTATAATGGGATATCTATTGTCTTGTAAGAATTTCTAACTGAGCAATCTGTGATTCCACGAGAACAAAATCCCCAAAACACATCTGTGTCTTTGACTTGAGAAAAGATGTGGGGACTGAGAGCTTCTGAGGTGATGGGGTTCAGCTTGTAGGGAAAAGCCTAACACCACCTTATAAACCAAATAAATATGAGGTCGGTATGGGATTCCACAACAAGCTGCCCAGATTTCTCTCATTATCAAGTTTTGAATGAAAATACTTGCTCTTCTAACAACATAAACTAACAGAAAATTATGCCATTCGAGATTTTTGCCTGTAAAAAATATGGCACAGACCATATAGTTCAATTCAGTTGTTCTTTATCTCTGAAGATTAGTCCTAATTTGGGGAAGTACATACTGCCAGCACAGACCTGTAAAAGCCAATGGACCCACTCAATTAAAACATGTATTTTACTGTTTTCTTGGGGAAAGCCTGGCTTTCACCCAGATACATTAGGCTTACATTTTGTTCAGTAGTGTGGATAAAACATCTGTTGTTTTTAGTGATGATTTGCTGCAAGTTCTGGTGCCTGTCATCCGTTCTAATAGTGAAGTAGATTACTCATTACTCCAAGAATTAGTTCAAACAAAGAAGTGGTTCTTACAATACAATTAATTCCAGCTAATCATCTGCCAGGGTCCGTAATACATGCAGTATTACATCTGATCCAAAGTGAAGAAAAAAAGTCTAAAAACTTGGGTTTTAGACTTGATGTTTGTTTAGTCAGGTGTAAAATTTGTGTAGTATAAACATAAAAGCTGGGATTATGAAAGCAGACAAGGAAATTCACCCATGTCCATTCCATGTATTTTAATGAATTGGTAACTAAACCCTGACTCATGTTGGCTTTGCAGGATTTAATTTCTGTGTGTGGAGTACTCAGAGGATTTGGTTATCGCTGCTATAAGCACCATAAGTTAACACTTGTTGGAAGTTTGCTTCTTAGCTGGATTTAATGCAAGACTTCAGCCATTTGGCTGAATTATTTTTTTAGATTTGTATGATTTGTTTTACTTTGGTGCAACAGCAAGTACTTTGAAAACTTCAGTAGTGCTTGTACTGGGGGAATGTATCAGTTAATGTGCCTTGGTTATCGTTGCCTTTAGTTGGGGGTGGGGAGGCTCATCCTGAAATTTGAAAGAAATGTTGGACATGTTCCAACGCCCAATCTGGGAACTGTGCAGTGCTGCCTACTCTCCCCTCCTGCTCTGGTTTCCAGACCCAGCAAGCCTGGTAACGGTTTCATGGTTTGACCCAGTAATATTTCCTGGACATTTCAGAAACAGAAGCAATTATTATTTGCAAACAGATGAACTTTTTTTAGGTACAAGTGTCTTAAGAAAACCTCTTCATAAATTAATATCGCTCAGTAACCAAAGAAACAAGCAGTTTTAGGCAATTTAGGTTATTTGTAATGCAGAGAACACACAAATGCCTCTTGGATCCAAGTTTTCTAACAGCCTAATTTGTAAATGAGCTTTCTGTGTGTTCACACACTCCTCATAATGGCTCGCAGACCTAAGGAAATCAAGCAATCATCAAGCTTTGAACAGTTTCCCACACTTTCATGCTTCATTTCCAGGGGAAGAATCATGTCTGAGTGACTTAAGGGGAAAGAGCTGCTGAGGCATATAAAATCATCTATAATGAGCACTGCTTCTTAGAAGTGGGCTTGTGTCTTGGTGAAGTTTTCCTGTGAGCACTAGTGGTTTCTGCAGAAAGCGAATCTAAATGGGACATAGAAAGGTCTGCAGATAGTAGCAGAGCCTCCTATGTGGAGGGAAGGTTGCACATGAGCGGAGGTATGGTAAGTGTGCGTGCTTGCCTAATGTGATTAAAAATAACAAGTGCTAATCTGACTTTCCATCTGGGGGATTTGCAAATGCCGTACAAAAATCTCCATGTCTCAAAGTGTGTGATCCATCCACAATTGGATAGGTGGATTCATCTGCTGTTCAATAATTGCAGCTTTGGGTAGCTGTGGATAATTATTGTATCTATTGATAATAATACATTGATGTGTCATTATGTGCTGTCGTAATCCAATAACACTATGATGTCTTCTCCCCTGCGCTCTCCGTGTGTCTCAGATTGCTTTGTTTCAGGGCTGAACTGTGATAGAGCAGAAAGCATTGTGCTGGGGTTGAAAGGAGTTGATGAATTCAGCTGTGGAATTGGTGTTGATTTTTTTCTGTTCAAATATTTATGCAGCAGAATGGTCAAAATCATAAATTTTACACCTTTAAATAACTAGTTTTAGCCAAAAAGAAGCCACTGAAGTGACACATATATGACACATTTAGTTTGAGCTTATTTCAGAAGTCAAGGTAGTTCACAGAATAGTAGGAGCTGAGTCTTGGCAGGTGCTAAGGAAACCATAAGCTGGATTTATGGAGCCTCAGGAGGAAAATTGTCTCCCAAGAGGCTGGAGCACTTGTCTGGTTTAGGGGCAAAATTCCTTTGTTACGAAGTGACATTTGAGTGTGTGTTCCCCCTTCCCAGGGGGGCATATCTCACCCGAAGAGGTATTCTGGTCCAGATCTCTTCCAGGTTCTTTAGTTGGGGTTCATCATGTAGTAGTGACGGCTTTAATATTCACAAACCAGAGAGCAACCCTGGTGTCTGTTGGCAAAAGCATTCCAAGGATGATTTGGGTTTAGAAACCTGAGGCACAAGAAAGCAGTATAAACTTGGGTCTGTGTGTTCTTGATGAACGCCAGGATTCCTGGTCCTCAGACTTTTAATTCATTCCAGGAAAGGCTTCAAGGCAGTGAATGCCCATTGTAGGGAGGTGCCTGTGTTATAGGATCGGTCTCCTCTTTGCCTTTCTCCTCACCCTCCTGCTGCCTATGCAGAAGCCCCTAGAGCCCCTTGGAGGAGTGTGTCTCCCCATGCAATGGAAAGGTTGGCCTATGCTTAGGTTGGGAGTTCTTCTACCAGCCTACTAAAAACTTAAGCAGTGCTTAAGTGCTTAATCCTGCTCCTTGCCATCACTAAGCTCATATTTTAAAATGCTTTGCATTGGGAGTTTGCTGCCATTTAAGCTATTTCGCATGAAAGCCTGTGATTACAGAACGGTAATGTTTTGACACAGTGGTAGAAGCCAGGGAATTCACCATTAGCAGTGGTATTTCTATCTCTCTTGCCTTTAGTGCATGACAGCTTTAGTGCAGGCAGTAATTGAGTAGAAATGACAATAGCAATTAACTTATAACCTTCAGCTTTGGTACACATTTTAGCATTCATTCAAGGAAAAATGTCCATTAAGAAAGTAAATATTTGTATGTGAGTGATCTGTGATAAAAATTCATACAGCTTCGAAAATCTGCTGTGAATGTCAACATCAATACACATTATGACTAGGATTTTAAATTTCCCTTGCAGGTTTTACAAAAAAAAAAAAGAATCCCTTCTCTTTTCTTTACTAGTTTTATGCCTTCCCTGTTACAGTAATTAGTCAGAAAACTGAAGTTTAGATAATGTTCTTTACACAATTACTCTCAATTGGTTAAATAGGCCATTTTGGCATTGATTTTTTCCCCAGGAAGCCATTAAGTTTTTTGTCCGTGGTTCATTACTGTTTATGATTAGCTAGGTGGGAAAAGAAATGGAAGGTGCTGATTTGTGTTTCATCAATGACAGGTTCCTATTTCTGGTTCTGTTATCTGTGGTTTAAAGCCTGGTTTATTAATTAATAAGTAGAATTTCTCTGCATCTTTGATCATTGATACTATCACACAGAATACTGAATATTTAAAAGTAATTTCCAGTTAATCTCTAGCACATAGGCTGTATCACAAGTCAAAGCATCACCTTACAAGAACTTTGCTTAGTGATTAAATATGTAAGATGCTCACTTTCCAATTTGGATTGAATATGCTGTTGGTGAAAGTGATAGGTTTAACACTGATTTGAATTGATCGTGTCAGGATAGACTATGAAACATCTTCTAAAATAGCTGCTGAAGAAACTCAAACAAAAATATTTTTTAAAATTATTCATGTTAATAGGTAGGCCTGAAAAGGCATAATGTGGTTTTCTGAAGTCTTGAACCTTTCAGCAATTTGATGGATATCAGTACCTCTGAAAGTCAAATTATTTCATTAAAGCAACTAATTTTGACCTATAATTAGGAAAAAACAAATCCCCTCAAAACAATAAACGCACTCTAACTTCATCAGACAGCACCAGCTCCTTCTAGGTTATTGGTGGTTTCTGAGGGTTTGCTTAATATGAAAACTGCTCACGTAGACATTGGTTTCGCATGCCTGTTAAAAGTCAGCACTTTCTACTAGCTCATGCACAGCAGGTGAATTTTAAGAGGAATCGGTGGATGTAATAAGGGACAGAAGTTTTTACCTCCGTAAAGCTTTCTTTTTCTGTATTTATGTGTGTGCTACTGGAACCTTTTGATTCAAGGGAGCCTATTTTGCCCTTTGATATAGCACAAGCCCTGCTAAAATGAAAAGGTGCTGCACGTGGGAGCCTGGGGGTGGGCAGAGCAGCTCTGTGTGCTACCCCTGCACGGGGAGATGGGGCTCTGCCTGATGGCAAAACAAAGTCATTGGCAGCACCTGCTTGCAAGGACAGTGGCTGGATGAATAAGTGGGCCATTGGGGACACCTGCACTGAGCTCTGCACCTCCACACCCGGGCTCTGATCAGCTTCAGCTGCTGCAAGCAGAGCCTTGTTGAGGTGAAGGCTTATTTGCCAGTGTGCAAACCTCCTGTAACTTAGCCCACCTGTTTCTTTGCAGCTGTTTCCATTAAATCGGTGATATATATATTCCAGGTTAATATAAGCCTGTGTTGCAGGGTGTCTCAGTGTGAGGGTGTTCTGGGAGTAGCTACATTTTTCTGCTAAATGCTACTATTATGCTTACTAATTTAGTGTTATTGAGATTAATTTGTTATGAGAAATTTCTACTTGAAAAAAAAAGTGTGTGAAACATGGCCTGTTGTTAGGAGTGGCTCTTGCTGCTGGGTGAGCACCTGAGCTGAGTGCTAATACAAGAAAGGCTGGATAGCAAGCAAGAAGAGAAAAGCCTCAAAGGGGTAAGTGCAATGTCTGTCTTCCCTGGCACCCTTGAATGGCTTGGAGGAGTGCTCAAATGCAGTAGAGCTGTCAGGTATGTTTGTCTTATTTATTCTGAAGTAAGACCGTTTGTTTAGTAATCTATTTTTCCACATGTCTTTAACCTAAAGACTTCTGTGTGTGAGTTTCAAAACGTTTTTATCTTAAAGTATGTTGTGTGCTTCTGAAGCCTTTTTTTTTTTATATTGCTTTTTCCTTACTTGGTTATTTAGTTGTAAATAGACTTGTCAGTTGCCTTAGTTTAGCAAAAATTTTGAGTTGTGTGTCAGGGAACTTGTGTAGCAGCTGCACAGGTGAAGCAGGCTTGCAGAGAGCAGCAGTGCTCTGAAGCCAAACTAAATGTGTTGTTTAGGTTTGATTCCCTGCTAGACTGCAGTCTGGTGCAAAATCCTGGTGAACTGTGGACATTGCTTCAGAGTAAAGACTGATTGTCTAACGTTGTAGAGTTGTTTTAGACCCACATATCTTAAATAGCGTATTCTTGATTCAAACTATTCTGTTCTCAAGGGAACTGAGAGGGCTTTGAACAACCAGCTTGTAAATGTATTGATGATAAGAAATCTGTGTCTCTGTTGTTTTGTTTAGTGGAAGCAGATGCACTGTGTGGAGGACTCTAGTTCATGAGCTGGTGGCCTGGGAGCATAGAGGAAAGAGGAGTATAGCATAGGGAGCTTGGCAGAGGCTTTGGAAGCAACAAACTCTAGGAGAGGGTGGAATTTCCTGCTGTATTTCACTGTTTCAGAGGGGGGTTTTCCCAGTATATGGAAATGTAGATTAAAAGGAGGTGGTCAAGTTCAAGAAGTTAGGCCTGGTTCAAGGCTTCTTGTTACTGTGGATAAAACTGAATTTTGTCAGTGTGAGACTACTGCGTTTAGTAAATACAATTCTATGGGGCCAATGTGAACTTGGAGGAAGGAGTTGTGTGGGTCCATGGTGATGGACGAGCTGGGGCAGGGGGCACTATCAGTAAGGCACATTCACGCTTGTTTTTCCCCTCTACTTGTTGTGGCTTCCACTCACTTCCATGTGTTCCAGTCAGTTTTCCGAGAAACATCATCATCTCCTTCTCGTGCAAAATCCGTCAGCCAAAGAAATAGAGGTGTTATTGGCAACCTAACGAAAGCAAACACTTTATAGAAGTGGATACTGATGGGCATCTAGTCCAGATGTGTTTTTTCCACCTCTCTTTTTCCCAAAACAAGCCTGTTAGTGGTTGAGGAGAGAAGAGGAAATGAGGCTGAGGCCAAGAATAGATACAGGGAGGTGAAGGGCAGAACTGGCAGAAGCACCACGGAGCAAAGCGTCTCTGTGCAGCTCCAGTCCCTCTGCAGAGAACAGGCACTGAGCAGGAATGGGCTGTCAAGCTGGGGCTAACAGAGCTCCTGCACCAGCACTGAGTGCTGTGCCTAGCCCTGGGCTGCAAGGACAGAGCAAGGGTGACAGCTTCAGCTCTGTGCTCTGATGGCAGCTGTTGGCATAGTGGGGAGCTGCAGGAGGCAGGATGCCTTCATCCTGGGTAGCCCTCCCAAAACTCCATTTTCTGGCCCTGCTAGCAGGGGCTGCTGCTGTAGCTACAGCTCTGGTGACAGTCTTGTCCCGTAACTGCCTCTGCTTCTGAATGCTCCTCCTTGAGAGGCTGTCACAACTTCACCACTACCAGTCCCTCATACCTGTGAAAAATGACCAGATCTCCATTTGTGTATGAATCATGGAATGATACCCAAAGCAGGCATTTCAACACCTGCAATTTTTCTTCTTCTTGGACCAATATTTTACCTTGTTCAGAGCTACTTTATTCATCGGCAATATTTGGCCATTGGTAAAGTGACATGTGGCAGCTTTTTTCACAGTTGGTTTAGGAATCAAAATTAAAAAGCTGAATCTTGTGGAGAAGTGTTACGGGAATGTGAATGGCCAGAAAGTAGTTATACACTTGGAATGCCACCAGGATGCTGACTGCGGAAAACATTACCCTCTTGGAGAGAAGAATTCTAGAGATATGCAGTTTTTCTACTAGGCTAGAAAATAAATTCTTACTTTTTGTTCAGGTAATGGTGTGAATTGACTCTCTAAGGGATCAGACAAGCACCACAGCGGGTGCAATGCGGGGGACAGGAGTGTGAGGACAGTGGGCAAGAAGGGAAGAAAGAGGATTGGCCTTCCTGGCCGTGTTTGTTGGTGTATCTGTGAGTCCCACTCAAATACTGACTGGAATTGAATGGCTTAAAAGCAAGATTTAACCAAATCCAGGGTGTGACATGCAGGAGTGTCTGCGCTTCCAAGGAAAAGCCTTTCTGGTTTCCTATAGCACTGGCATAGAGGGAAGCAGATGTGTTACCTACCTCTGAGTCTACATCAGCAACTCGTCTGTCAAAGAGCAAGGGAGAAAGTGAGTAATGACAGTTTATGGAGTATATTGGCTTCTCAACATGCTATTAGCATTAATAGGAAATGCACTCAGAGCAAAGAGAATATGCCCCCTTGTGGGCTTAATGATCAGTCTCCCAGGTCACTGCTACATCTCGTGCACTTTATGTGCTCCTCTGTGCAATGTTTCTACACTGTAATTTAAAAGGGGGTAAATTATATTGCTGACCTTAGTTAATTGCTGTCAATGAAGCAATATCATAGCCAAGAGCAGACTGCATCAAAATGACCCGAGATCGATCTTTTTAAAAACAGCTACAAAGTATTCCTCGTGTTATTAAAAACATAGTCATTCGGGAGGCAGTATTTAGAAAGCAGATAATATGCGGTCAGAAGATAACAGAAACTAGCTTTGGTGATACTTATTTTCTCCTGAAGGTATAATACTCCACTGCTGTGGAGTTCTAGCAGGAGCAGAATACAAACTCTCCTAGAACTGTCTTTTCCGCACCAAGTGAGGTTTTCTTCCTTTGGCACCTCTGTAAATGGAATGAGGAGAGCAGAAGTGAGGGGAGGGAGCATGGAAACTATATGGTGGCGTATATATAGTTCTTTTTCCTTTGTTTTAAATTTGGGAAAGCTATATACCTTAAATATATGTATAGTCCTCTCTGGATCCCGCTGGAGAAGAAAAGGAATAAATGTTGTCTGTTAAAAATCTCCTCTCTGAAATGGGAGGAGAGGACTGAAAATCAGCAAATGGGCATTGAATTTGTTCTTTGTAACTTCCTTTACCGAAAGCCTGACATTCTCTCACTTAGGAATATTTCTTTGTGTCTTGTTGGAGAGAAAAGGGAATATATATTCTTAAAAGGTAAAGGAACTGCATACCCACACAAATGTGTGCCTGTATGTTCACAGAATGTATAAAACCGGTGGTATGCAGACAACTGGCAGAAATACTGTGTAATGATAGGTGAATAATAGATTGTAGAGTTATTGTATGGATTAAAACAGTCGAGGTGTGTGATCTTGGTGTCCATGTGGTGTGCTAAAGAGAATGTATCTCTTTTTTTTAAAAAGTGAGTGGTTCAGCTAAATAAGCAATTAAAATTGAGGTGGACCCCAAATGCACTGAAGTTCATTAGTTCTGGTAGACAGAACATTCACGTCTGCTGGCCCAGGGCATGAGGTAAGGTGTTCACTTGCTTTTGTAGAGGACTTTAATGCCCTAAAGAAAGTGGTGCTATTTTTGGAGCTAAGAGAAGTTTTAACTTGCACTGAGGAAACAGCATGTGTCCTGGCTTAGTTTCATGAGCCCTTGCCCAGAAGCATGACAGAATGGACCTATGTGTTTTCCTTCTTGATGCTGCCCAAGGGCCAGCTTAACTCTTTGGGCCTGCAGTGGGTGTAGTCAAGCCTGGGCTTGGCTTGTGTCTCAGATGCTGTTCAGATGGGAACAACGCCAGTTGGCTACCAGTCCAGCAGCTGATGGGGCAGGAGCAGGAGACTGCCAGGACAGCTTTGCCTCTGGAGGAAATCCTCACTTGAGAGAAATCTGTTTTCTCCCCTTCAGTTCTCATTTGAAAGCCTAACTTTTACTGAAGTTATCTCTTAAGATACTGTAAAGAAACCTGTATTTTAATAGTGTCTGTTGTTATCCAGGAACCTGATGAAATGCCATTGTCAACAAAAATGTGGTTTTATCTCTTTGTTACTTAAGATTCTTGTAGCATCTGACTAATTAAAAAAAAAACAAAAACAAAAGCTAATCCTCATGGTATTTCCCAGTAAAAGTGCTCAGGATTTATTCCTCTCACCCCTTTTTTTTTCCAAATTTATGTATGTTTTGGTTTTTTGCTTGTTTCATTAAGATTTTGTTCTAGAGCCACATTTTACATGTTTTAATAGAGCAGCTAGCAATTTTATTAACTCAGCAAGGTGCTTGAGTTATTAGAGCCCCTGGCAAGTTTAAACAAAATACACGGATAGATGAAAGTATTTTCTACTACTTGTCTTCAAAGTGCTTTACAATTATTAACTGATTATTCATGGTTTATTCTCTGAATATCTAGATGGATCTCTGAGTTGTTTGTATTAACTTATACTTACCAGATCATGCAAATTGAAACGAACTACAGGATTTCACTCATAAACAGTTAATTAAGAAATAATTAATTTCCTGAATTAATAAAAGAATCTAGATGTTGCAGAGAACAGCTAATGGGAAAAACTCTCCTTAATTCATCATCATCTCAAAAAACTTGGTTGAACCAGAGATAGGAAGCACAGCTGCAAAATCCACTTGATAAATCAGCAGACTGCTCTGAGCAACAGTGATGAAGGTCTGTTTGTTTATTCTGTTCACAAAAAATATAGCAGGAATATAAAGGGAGGGAGCAAAGCAATATAAAGCAAGTTATAAACTTAGTTGCATGGTCATCCTTTGCAAAAGTAAACAATAGTTTGTTTAGAAAGAAAATGTGTGGTAAAAATAGATTTATTTTCTTAATCCCTCAGAATCCATTGCTTTTGTAAAATTAGCTAGGTGTTACATAAGGCTGAGGAATTTGAGTACAGTAAGAGAAAGTCCTTGCTCTGTTTCTGTCAGTGCTTTAAATTTTTCATTGTTCCTCATCTCTAGAATATCCAGATCTTGTCTTCATTATGTTTTCTAACAGGTAGAGTTGCAATACGCTTTAAAATCTCTGCCTTACGGTGAGTCATTTAACTTCTTCTTTAATATTACAGCTGATAGATACATTTGCAGAAAGAAAAGAGAGTCTTAATTAATGATGGCCAAACTGAGCTGCCCTGTTTAGACTAAAATAGCAGTGAAGATGGCTGCTGCTCTCATCAGGGAAATCCCTCTGGCATTCTGCTTTCCTCCCTGTGCAGTGCGCTGAAACAGTTAAAAGCAAATTGTACACATTTTGTTCAGCCCAACAGTCTGGAGGTTTAGAAGATAAGAAGTGCTTCTCAGCATGAATGAACTGTGAAATGCATTTGAGGATGGAGCTTTTGATGAGAATTTACATCAAAAAAACCCCAAAATTCCATTTTAAAATATATCACACTGTTTATTCCCCCGGAGAAGTAAGTCTTATCTTTTGAATTTCAGACTGTTGTACTGAACAAAGTTTTTAAAAGATGTTTTAATGGCAGTTGACATTTGAACTCTCCCTCACAACTGTGGGGGGGTGGAAAAATTCCTCTGTTCTTGGGTTTTCCTTGCTATAGGTATAATATCCCTTGAATATTTTTCAGCCAAGTGCCCTTTCAGAATTATACAAGTTTTTGGCTCTTAGATGGTTGGTCTGAGCGAGATAAGGAAAGCTTTCCTGCAAATGGCATTGCAAACATTGCAGCAGAGTTATCTCCAAGCAGACTTCTTTCTTAGTTATGCAGTGCATGATAAATTCTACTGAACATCCAGAGATGCACATAACAATAGAGTCACTTTTCTGTCCAAGATGCGTACAACATAAACACTGTAGGTAGACAGCTCACTACTGCCTATATGTGTTTGCCTGAGTTCCTGAAAGTTCTTGTTCTAGTAAGTGTGTGAAATAACTTATATCAGGAAGTTGAGTGAAATTCTGATATGGTATAAACAAACATAACTGGAGTTCCCTTGAAGCACTTGTTTCCTGTTCTTGGACATAAGTGTTAGCATTTCAAGAGACTGATAAAATTCCACTGACATCAGAGGCACAAAATGTAAGTTGTCAGGTCTAATAACTTTCACAAGCACTAGTGCCATTTATCTGTAATAGAAAATTAAATAATTCCGCTTTCACAAACATACAGTAGAACTCTTCCGAATGTACCGTGCTCCATATGCATTTTCAGGAATCCTTTAAAAATAACCATGTATGCAAAAGAATCATACTAGACCTTTCCTCATCACCCTTCTTGCAAGTGCTTAAAGGGTAGATGCCAGCATCACCTCACCTTCTTGTACTGAAGACCTGTATTGCTTCTTGAACTAAACATCTGTCAAGCACCTTACAGATTTATACCAGCTCTAGAGTAGCCAGAAAAATGGAGGTACCACTGGGAGAAAGCACTATTCCAACCTGTGGAAGGAAAAATCTTTTGCAGAACTTAATCCCATGGTGTCCATCACTGTGCTCTCATTTCTCAAACCTGGCCGTGCACCTAACACTCACCATCTGTCTCCACTTGTGAAGAACATTTTAAAGCCAGATTCCAGCCTGCTTCAGTTAATTATTTTGGAAAATTATCATTGTCTAATGGATATAAAACATTTCTTACAACCAACTGAAGATACTGCTGTTGATCTGTGCTGGTATTAAAAAGAGGAACAACGTCTGTAAGGGAAAGGATTATCTTAATTAGATCTGGAACAGCTGTGAAAAAATGGGATAAACTTTTTGAACTCGCAGTCTCATCTGTCACTTCATTCTTGGGGAAGAGCACAGCCAGTAGGAGATGGCAGGGTGCAGGCTGCTCCCCAGGCTCTGTGTTCTGCGACCCTCTGGCCAGGAAATGGCCGTACTGGTTTACAGCTGCTGACTCTTGCAGCTTCTGCTGTTGCTGCTCAAAGCTGCTGCGGGTCCAGTGCACAGCGCCTGGGAGATGTGCACTTAACCATGCTCATCTGAAGCGAGTGCCCAGCAAGCAGAACCACGCAGCGCTGTCTGTGCACCCTGCTTTGCAGGCATCAGCATGCCATCCCCCGTATTGCAGCGCTAACACTGCCGCCTGCACGGGTCCAGGCTACAAAGCAGTGAGTATATACTAGGAGTGCTGTGCTGTAAATAAGGACTTGTGTGTTAAGCACGCAGGAAATGTTCTCAAGGTGGTGATTTCTCAGGGCTCACAGAGTTGGAAGGGATTAGGATGTCTGTCAGGGAGTGAAATGTTGAGCTGCTCTCAAAATTCTGCTGAACAGGTAGATGTAATTGAAAACAAATTCATGTATTTTGGGGAGGGTGAGGGGGAAGGGAAGAAGAAACAGGTGGGTATTTTGTATGTGGGTTTGCTTTTCTTGTCTGGAAAGGAATAGGTAGTCTACCTAAGGAGCCTCTGCTTTTAATTTCTGTATCCCTTGTGAAAGGGGCAGGTGGGAGCAGAGGAGGAGGGGGAGTGCTCCCACCCAGAGGGGTGGTACGGGGGCAGATAGTGTCAGTCCTCACCCACTGTGGTGGTACCTCACTGCCAGCTGCTCCCTTGAGCCCCGCTGGCAATAGAGGCAACAGTCCCCATTGGTCTGCCTCCACAGATAGCTACTAGTTTGACTGATTCCTAACTTAACATTTTTATGTTTGCAATGTGAAGCACCTCTCAAAGCACACTTACGACACAGGGAAAGCTGCACCTGTTATTTTCTAGTATGGCTTGTGGCTGAGCTGGTAAATGCTCTGTATGCATCAATGGTTGTTATATATTGTACAGAATGAGAGTAGCAAATCATAGTTCTGGTCTTCATGTGGTGGAAAAGTTTCACTCTGGAATACCAATTTAGTTGATCGCTGTCTACTAAATGCCATTTCTAAGGGCTGTGATGAGTGTGTGTGCACAGAGCCTAGCTCATCAGTTGCTAAGTATTAGTTGATGGTCACATAGTGGGTGGTCCGTGTGAATTACTGTTGTCTTGTTCCTACAGCCATTGACATAAACATCCTGTGATGTAGCCAGGTAGTGTCAGAAAGGCTGTGAAGGAAAACACACTCTGAGTTTTCGGTGAATTAAGAGGAGAAGGAAAGTGACCAAATCTCGTATGTGTTTTGTGCAGCAGGAGGAGGATTTCAGTGCCCTGACTGCTGTCTTAAAATCTGTACTAGATTTGCTGTATCCATTTAATGAATATGGAATTTTTTGATGAAAGGGCTACATCTGAATGAAGGTGGCCAAAATATCTTTCCCATGTAGTGTAACAGATTGCTCAGAGACAGCAGATATATAAATCTGGTGATGGGCACTGCAGAGCAGAGCTGAGGATGGAGAGACAGTGCAGATGTGCTGCTGTGCCTACTCTGAGGATAAATGGAAGACCTTTAATCCCTAGGGCTTTCACTTCTGTTTTCTCTTAGCAGTTCATGTGCCTTCTCTTTTCCCTCAAAAGACACAAGTTCCATTGTTCAATCTGTTTTGTACAAATTTGATCATAAGGCAAATTGAAGCTTATTCTGTTTGTAGCAATGAATGGAAACATTCCAAAATCTCAGTTCAGCTGTTGCCAGAAGTACCAAACAACCTAATAATTTAAACTCTCTCATTTCAGTGCCATAAAATAATTCAGTATTCAGACTAATCACAGACCTCAGAAAAATCAATAATACAATACATCACTAAATAAAGCATGGCTTCTGTTCAACTGAGCCTACCCATTTCTAGTGTATTGTGATTCAGCAAGTCTTCAATATGCAATCAGTTTGCTTGATAATATGTATTTATTTTCAATCTGTGAAAAGAGAGAGCTCAGCAACCTGATACTGGGGGGTTGAATTTTCAGGGTATTCGTCTCCAAATCCTTTTGTTCAAGGATGTAGTAGGCTTTTTCCATCCCATGCTTTGGAGTTTTGTGGCTTTCTTGTGGCAAACGGAAGTCCATTTTTGTTTAGTGAAGGTCTTAGTAAAATTTCTGTATGGTGTGAAGATAAGTCCAAGAGTAATGTTTTGTATCACTTAAGTGGTTGTCAGCATCTAAGTTTATTTGAGCTGCCTGGGGACACAGACGAGTTGTCCAACATTGCTTGTGAGGGGAATAGATAAACTGGGAGTAAAACCTGTATCTCATATCTAGGTATTTGGATCACCTTTCTTCTCATTTTGTCCCTCATTTCTTTTTCCCTCAGCGAAAATAGGACTGAACCCTTTCAATCCAATCCAATTAAGAAATCCAATTAGCACTGTAACTTGCAGGCCACTAATATCATGTTGACTTTTAATTATGCTACTGTGGGTACGTTTCTTTTCTGAGCCCTGACTGTTACAGAATAATTAACTTGACCATGCTGAGGTGGAACACTTAAAACTCTTTTAAATATTGTGTATTTATTAGCTGCTTATGTGATATTTTAAGAAAAATGGATAAAATAGCTATCCAGATTGAAAATATGAGCTTAATATTGACTTCTTTGTAGCAGTCCTCCATGAGCGGAACAGTTTGCCTTGTGTAAGAAAGTGCGTGTTGACTAATAGAATTAGCTGAAGGACTCAAAAGTTGAGCCTTCTGGCTAAAAGGGCTGGCCACAGCTTTCAGTGATCTCTGAAGGTTTGTGTAATTGCTTTTCATGGCTGTTTCTTAGTTATGAAATGTCTTCTTTTTAATTAAACCATCATCCCTCTAGTAAATACCACTTTCATTTGGTTTGTAATTAGGGAAAGAACTAATGGTGTGCATTGCTTAGCACTCGCAGGATTCCAAGTGAATAATAAACAACTGTAGAAACAGACTGTCAAGTCTTGTTGGGATGCCTTCATCACCCCCTTTCCCCAAATCTTGTACCTACACTCTGGTTTTATCCAGGCTGTAGTTATAATGGTTATACGATCTATTAACCCTGCTGTGATAAAACAGGTAGGTAAAAAGTTTCATTTAAAAGTCTCCCTGTAAATTAGGAGTTGGGAGGAATATGGTGCATTTGGAGTGGGGCGGGGGGAAGGAAATGTCTGGAAAACTCCTTTCTTGAAGTGTGGACACGATTGCCTTGCAAAATACAGCAAGCCCAAGGAATGAAAGCGCAGTTTCTTTCCATGCTACATCTGCAGTAGTACGTGATTTAATGCACTGCCACTTTTGCCAAGCCTAACAAGAAAGGGGCCAGCTTGCAGTAGTTAATGTGATGGAGATTTTTTTTCAGATTTGAACACTTTAAGCAACATTTTTGTCTCACAATAGTTTATTCTTTCTGTTAAAGATAGTAGAATGTATTCCTTCCTTAAGGTGTAGAGAATAGAATCAATATACTGAATCAACAGAAATTTGAAACAGGTTGCTTTAGATTCATGGTCTCATCAGCCAGAATTGGGGGCTAATGCAAGTTGTGCTTGTCTCCTGAGTCTGTCAAGAGGCAAAAGGACACATAGCCACTTTTGCCCCTACATAATTATTTTTCTCCATCCAAACTACCTGGATTTAGCCACAAAGTTTTAGCTTTTATCTGATGCTACCTATGCATTGATTAGTGTGACCTAGGACTACTCAGGAAAAAAAAAAGGGGGGGGGGGGCAACAAAGCCTTTAGCTAAGTGTTTGCCTTTATCTTTAGATACCCAAGTCTGTAATAGAGGGGGGTGAGAAAATCTTGTTGCTGTCAAAATTTGTTTACTCCTAAGTACTGATTTTCTTTGACTTTTTTTATATTTATGCTGTTCTTTCCAATAAAGTAGTGCCTTCCAAGCACCGAAACACTTCCCTAGGCTTTGGTGCTAGATAATGAAAAGCTGGTGGAGGGTTTTTTAGTTAGCTGAAACAATGCTGTTACAATTTTCTGAAAACACTATTTTCATGATATGACTATATAAACCATGCAGTCTTTCTACTATTTTTTAAAGTTTGATTCAGTTAGTCAATTACTACAACAACACTTAATTAGGTCTTAAGCCAAGGTCTTTTATTTGATGTTATTACAGGTCTTTAAAGCACAAGTTTCTAGATAAATTCTATATAAAGCAGAAAACAAGTCCTCTGCTTTTAAATGGTGAATGATGAGAGCATATTTGAGAGATTTACACTGGTTTTTGTCTCAAAATGAGACATGGAAAACTGATAAATATACATCTATCAAGCTATTTGACTCCAGCTTGTTCTGAGTTATTTATGTACTGTTCCCATACCGCTGTGTCAAACTGTGTTATGAAGTAGGGTACAAAAGCACTTGATTTCAGAAAGCCTCCAAGATCTTTCTGGAGTGTTTATGAGCCCAAATGATGAGTGTGATTGTGTGAAGCAAGTCACTACATGTTGAAGTCAGAAAGTTGCTTGTGGACTCCAGCAGGTTTTAGGTCAAACGGTGGAACAGGTTGCTCTGAGTGGCTGTGGAGTCCCCATCCATGGAAACAGTCAAAACCTGACTGTAATCTAACCTGAGCAACCTGCTGTATTAACCCTCCTCTGAGCAGTGCCTTCCAACCTTTCTAACTTTCTTCATAAAGAAAGTTTACCAACTTCTGTTATACTGCTGCCACCGTGTATAATGGGGAATGAGATTTGGCCTCTCTGCATGTACTTGTTGTTTCTATTAGACACGCAGTAGAGATGGGCATCCTGGTTTTGATTGTCCATCTAGGTGACAGATGAAATGCTGGTTCTGTCATTACCGGATAATAACTGTTGGATTTACCATCTGTGAAATAAGGCAGTCTTACTCGAGTTGTCACTGGCCAGGGGAGCTCTTCTCTGTCACATCCAGATGCATCTGGATGTGATGTGTATTCTTGCTGATAATATCAGCAAAGAGATCAAACATGGAAATACCTTGGCCCAGACTTCGCTAGGTATTTTGGGGAGGTTCTTTAAACTTACCAGTGCCATCTTCAACAGCATGGAAGACTTATGCTTAGTGCTGTAAACCTTGTTAAGTTGGGCTTAAGCTGAGGTGTATGTGTGGTTTATGGTCCTTTTGGAGTGCTTACCAAAAAAAAGCTGAAAAAAATACTGTATCTAAATAACAATACTGCTTATCTTGAAGGAGAAATTCTGTGTTTCAGCTCCTTTCCAAAAAGAATTTTTTGTGATCCAGTGGCAGGTTGATGACAATTTCTGAAAGGACAGACAATTAGCCTTGCAATAGTGAGTTGTCAGATTTATTATTTTTTTTTTAGGACAGTGGAAGAATTGTGTCCTTCAGTGATCACCCAGAGCCCTGGAGTCTTGCAGAGGTTTCTTTCTCATTGTCATGTTGTAAGAGCCTATGCACACAGCAGCTACTTCCAAATGCTCTGGAAAATTCAGGATTTCATAATTTCCTTCCCTGTCAGTGTTTAATTACAACTTCAATTATTAATATAATCCAGAATTTCCGAGGCATATGGAATTTTCTAATCTAAATCCAGTCATGTTTAGTTGGTCTCCAGCATATTCCACCCTCTTGCATGGATTTGCAGAAACCACCAGTCTTGTTTTCATCCATGGTGTGTCGTATACCCTCACTTATGCTCTCTCTTGGGGTCAGTCTGCCCATCCTGACTTTTTCCTCTGCTCTAAAGGGGTAGGACTTTATCTCCTCTTTTGGGGGTTCGAAACAGCGTTGTCTATCCTTTCACGATCGATAACCCAGTTGTAGTTCCAGCTTTGGATGACCTTGGTGGCACCTCTTTCACACCACTTTTTGCATATTGTTTCACACTGCAGAAGTGTAGGGTATGGCTTCAGAAGGGGTGTCAGCTCTGTGTTCCTGTTTTCCTGCTTTGCTTCCCAGGTAGCCTGGGTTTATTTCCTCTCACGTGAAGGTATGCATAAAAGGTGGTATACATCTGCACTTGAATTTGGGCAGGTTTAGGGTAGTTAGCTGGTCAGTTAAACAGCCTGGTTTCTAGACAAGCCAAACTGTATTTCCTGAAGCACTGGATTTATTTTATTTTATTTTTAAGATTTCCCCATCCCCCTCTCTATCATGTCATGCGCAAATTAGTCCTTCAGAGAGTAATTTGAAAACAGGGGCTTCTGTGTGACAAGAACGTACAATGTGAAATGTGTGATACTTTTGTTTTCAGTTAATTAGAAACTTGAGATCTCTCATTACTAATAAAGCTTCAGGTTTCTATTCTTTGAAGCAGACAGTTTTCCAATCAGGCATAATTACTGAGAAAAGCTCGTTGGCTGGATCCATTAAGTTCACCTCTTGGTTTGTTTTTGGTTTCTTCCCTTCTCCTTTTCCTCACGTCTTGGCCTGGAGACAGTACAAGATATGGCAAACCTCCAATAACTACCTGAATGGCAGACATTTAATAGCTTTATAATGTATCTGATTGAAGGCTACTAAATCTGCTATACTGAGCTTTTCAGCTACAGCTATTTTATTCTCTTTCTACATAGAACTTTAAAAATTTTTTGTGTAAAAGCAAAAAGTATTGCTTTCCAAATACCTGTTAATTAATTGCCCATTTGTATTGATGTTGGACATAATTCATGAAAAATTCTGGTAAAGTACCTGCCCTTAAGTGGTTTTCTGTATATACCACCAAATGTAAATTCTTTCTTATTGTTATGGATTGCCTACCTCTGTGTCAATTTAAAATTGTTGCTTTCTCCTGAGCAGAGAGAAATTATGTATTTCAAATTACTTCCTCAGAGCTCATCACTTCAGAAACATTAGCACCCTTGTCTGTTTGTAACCTGCCTTTTTATGTTCTTGATTATAACTCGAAGTCCAGAATGGATCTCCTGTTTTTTATGGGTTGGTGTAAAACTGCTGAATTAAAACATCATTGCCTGAGAATTTAGCATAGGATGTACTGCAGAAAGAAACCCTTCTTGGAATGGGTTTGGGGTTTTTTCTCCTCTCTCTCTCTTTAGGATGGTATAGGGAATGACTTGTGACAAAACCTGGAAGGAGAAACTCTGCAGGCATTGCTGTCATTGCAGATGGTGATTACAAATGACCTTTAGAAAAGTGATCCAGTATGATTCTGAGAAACAAAATGTATAAAAACTTTCTGTCTTATGCATTACTGAGTAAATCCTGATGGCATAATATCCAGGTATCTTACACATGGCTTTTCAAGGTCTTTATTGTGGTACTAGCAAAAAAATGTTGTTGGAAAGGGACTTAAAATATCTGTGTATCCACAAAGAGGGCATTAGCTGGCATTAGGCAAGGGTCCAGCTTAATGTAGAGGGGGCTTAAAATTCTTACGGCTTAAGCAGTACTTAGCATGGTTTAAAATAAACAACTTATAGGTATGTATATCATTTTACAGTATGCTTCTGAAGCTCTAGTTTTAAATTCAGTGCTGAAAACCCCAGGAGTTTGGAATAGATTTCACCAGGGGACCTGACCTGGGAGATTAGGTCTGACTCATTTTAAGGAAATAACTTAATCTATTTAAATCTACTTCTTTATTGGGGGCACCCAAAAATACACGCAGGTTCAGGACTGAAGGTAGGAGAATTCTGTTCTTCTGTCCCAAAGGTGATTTATTATTTTCCAAATGTGTTATTGAACTTTGGCATTGAATGCGTGTAATCAGTGTCAGAGCAGAAGTAACTCTTCTGTCTCAGTATGTACAAATAGTTTGGGAGACAGGAACTTGCAAATCAATAAAAACAAAGTGACTGGGCTTTTAGATCCTTTTTGTAACAGTGCTGAGAATACCCAATTAGATTATAAGTAATTTTCAGTTCCTCCTGATGTGTGTGTTCTGTCTCTCTCTAATATTCTCATTGAATGAAAAGCAGACAACAGAAGCCTTGTTGATGTACCTAACAAGTACATTTGGGTTGGTTTTGTTTTTTTTTGACAAACTTCCTCAAAATTCAAATCGGCCATTTTAAACCCCACAGGCATGACTGGTCTGGTACATTTGGTACAAAGCATGGCAGTGCTCCTAAGCAATGGTTGACAAACAGTGGTTAGAAAACTGACTCGGGAGGTTTGAGATGGGAGGTGAGATCCCCTCCAGCCTGTGGTCATGCATGCACCTTGTGCTGTCCCAAGGATACCCTCCACATGCTTCCCACCCTGCAGTTACTGCTGTCTGTTCACTGGTTTCACCCTCTGACTGCTCTTGCTGCTGATTCCAAGGGAAGAAAAGAAAACCACCAATGGAAACATAATGTCCAGTAGTTTGTACAATCCCTTTATTCTGCTGAAGTGTCTGTTAGCTGTCTCAGCCTTCCTCTGAAATGAAGTGAGCTTGCGCTCCACTCCCTGGGTGATGCGTGTTGGTATAGTTCTTGGCACAAATGCAGTATTTGCTTGTTGTTATTGCTAACGGAATCATTATTGCTAATCCGTTTATCATGTGCCTTTCCTGTATTATAACAGAATTCGCTGCAAAAGAGTCTTTTGAAGAGAAAATAGAATGTGTGAATTCTGTTCACATTTTTTCACTCAAACAAGTAGATTCCCAATGAAGTTAAACCTTCTATTGTTTGGAGAATAATTTGTGAGTTTTGCATTAGCTCAACAAGCAAAATGCTGAGCCGTGAGCTACGAGTATAATACTGCTTTCTCTTTCAGTGTTTAATTCCCTTTGAACAGCCTACAGCCTTAGTGCTTCTCTGATGTTTCTTGGGTTTGTGGGGGTTTTCCCCTCCCCGATGATTGCCGTGTTTTTTCTCTGCAAAGTCAGAATGGCTTTGTGGGTGTTTGAGTAAAAGCAAAGGACCTCAAGAACTGCCTTGTAAGTTTTAATGAGCTGCCTGTGTCTTGTCCAGTTTTGAGTCCAAGAGCAATCTTTGCTCAGCAGAATTTCAGGTAGGTTTATGAAACTAGTCCTTGAAGTGAAATCCTGCTGGGACAACCTGCTGCTGGCCTCTGCTTGTGACTTCGTTGATGCCCAGTATCTTCTGCAGGGGTAATAGAATTGCTCTTGTTGGGTAACTGCAGATTTAAACAAGAAGTACCTGATGTTAAGCTGTGGTCCTCCTACCTCCAGAAGTATTCAAATGTATATAAATGCTTTGGATCCATCCTGGGTTTTGAGCTGCTTATTGAGGCTATGGTAGGCTATCTCCTTATTTTTATGAGATGTTTTTCCTCAAGGTTGGTTCAGTAAATTGACACGTATCTTGTAACAAAAGTAGGCATCTCTATTTAGGATTAGAAGAATAATTGACATGTTTGGCTGGCGCATCTGGCGTGGATAGAATGGCTTTTATCTAATGTTTTCCTCTTTCCTTTTAGTCTTGATTTATCATTCAGTTTTCACTATTTCCTCCTGTCTTTTGCCTTTTCCCCCCCTCTGTGTACTCTTCTGTTTTAAGCTTTCTAAAGAATAAGGCTGCAACAGCAGCCAAGGAATAGTGAAGTTTTCAAATCAGTAACTTTGAATTGATTTAGGAGCAAAAGAAAAATGGACTTTAGTGAACAAGTAATTGAAAACAGCATTAAAATTAGGAGTGAACAAAATTAAGGCAAAGTTGTGTATAAACCTGAGCCTGAGGCTTTAATAACATCAGGCTTTAATATTTGAGTTTGGATCCAGCAACAGGCAGATAGAAAGATGTGACTTAAGACTTCTTGTACCTGTCCCTTTGCTGATTTTTGCAAAGTACTGAGCATATGCTGTGTTGGCAGAGCAGGGTCTTGGAGACGACTTTTGAGATGCCTCTAGATAGTACATCCTGAATGTTTTGATACACGAGGGTTACCCTGCACACAGAGGTTTGTGCTGTCAGGTGTTGCCTTGATCTGGGCCAGTTCATCAATACTTCAATATCATGTTCAAATTACTAAAAGTTACCCGTATTTTGTGTAATGGCAGCTGGCTCTGGGCAAACCTGCCAACTGTGGAGTCCCTCCAGCTTTCCTTGGAGCAGGGATGACTGTGCAATGTGGGTCAGTTTTGGAGTGTGCTTGGAGACTGTGTAGCAGCTGAACTTGATGTCTCTTGCTGGGTCTTACATTTCCCACCTCTTTCTGCAATTAGAATTAGCTGGAAAGCAGATGCCAGGAGGAGGAGGAATGAATGAAATGAGAACATGCAACTTCTTAATAAATTGGATTCAAGATAATTAATTGGCTAATTACAGGAACTTGTTAGTTCCCCATTACTGGATCTACCTTCCCCTGACGGCATCTTTTGTAATGGATTTCTTTATTAAAATTGAGATGTTATGCCCAAAGTCACAGCAAACCCGTACCAGAACATGCCAGTAGCTAATGTCTTACTGAGCACCATTATGTAAAGGGATCCTGGTTTGGGCAGTCTCTGAAATGGAATGAGCTGAAAATATATTTATTTCCTACCTGCTGGTAGAGCAGGGCAGAACTATTTTTCAAGAAACCTTCTCTGAAGTTATGCCAAAGAGACCTGGGGAAGGGATCTAGTCTTGTCTTCCATGAAGTCATTTGGGATAAGTGTCCTTGGCTGCTTGTGAGGAAATCGGCAGTGATTTGTCAGCCTCTGGGGTGCTGAAATTCGTGTAAAGAGGTTATTAAGATTTTGGGGCATATAGTTATTTTCTTGGGTTAAGGCCTACAATGATAACAGTGGATGTTTCATGGTTTCAATTTGTTGTGCTGTATGTTTCACATTGACCTTTCCTCTACCCATGTATCGCTTTATTGGCCTTGCTTCAAGACTCTCTAAATGGGGGCATACTGTAACTTTCTAGTGTTTCACAGCACTTGGCACATTTATTCTTGTAAGAGCCATTGAGGCAGTGCCAGTAGCCTGCTTGCAAAAGGGGGAGTGAAGCACAGAGCTCAGGGCGGATGTGCACCTCCTTTCTGGGCCCCTAAACACTCTGGGGCATCTTGGTGTCTGTGACTTGGCCATGGTTTCACAACTTCTTCCCAGCGGAGTAAGTAGGCTTCAGAAGCATCATGCGAATATCCACCTTATCTCTCTTTTTGTGACTCCATGTTAGGAAGCCTGCTAGGAGCAAGCAAGGGCTGACACTAAGCACCTGTGAGTGAAATGCTGTTAATGGGGTGAAGCAATATGTGAGTGATAACCCAGCAGTAACTGAGGAGTACCATAATGGCAGTGGTGCAGAATGTTTCAGCCAAGCAAGACTGAACATCAAGGAGAAAATGTCAATTCCACTATCAAAATGCTGTTGACTTACACGTGCCCAAGAGAAAAATCAAGGGCATAGAAATAGAGCACCATCCCTGAAGCCAAACTATTAGTGTAGTGGGTTTATGGATGGTCAGGCAGAATCTTGGTATGCAGAAATGGACTTCACGTACCTCCCATCCAGGTCACGTTGGCAGTTCTGGTGTATCTGCAGCCAGCCCCTACCAAGGTGCAGCAGGGCCTCTGATGCCTTTATGATTCATTTGTGCATGTCTGCGATACAAAGCATGAAGAGTTTATCGTTCAGCTCCACTGCTGCCTGGCTATGAATCTGCATAATTTCCTTTCAGCCCACTGAGGGAGAGAGGTATTGAAGAAGTTGGTCCCATGAAGACTTAAGCACAGCTTTGACAATTCATCACAATGCAAGGTGCGGTCCTTCTCCTGTGTGTGGCACAGCTTTCCTTTCAAGTAAAGGAAAGGAAACCTTTACTTTACAAACCTGCTTAAGGTTTGTTGATTCAGCTTCTGTGGCACAGTTAATTCCTCTGTGTCTGTGCTTTGGAGTTGTAGCAGAAACCAAAGCAAAGTCTGAAATGACATTGTGCCGTTAAAGTCAATTGAGTGTCTGTGCAGTTAACATCACTGTAAACAAGTGATTACCTGAATCCTCAGCTGATGCTTAAAGTTTAAGACTGTTGTATGGCATTTCCGAGTCTATGTGCTGTCTAATGCCCCCTCCGAGCACAATTACTGTATAAACTGAACTGAATGTATTGAATAAATATGCTAACTTCACCTTCTCTTTCTAGAGTTATGACAGTGAAATTTTTAGTGGAGTTGAGATGATGTTATTTGAGAAGATGTTATTTCTCTCTTAACTGACTCTCCAGGTACTTTTCTGTTGTTCAAGAAGATATATATAGATAACTGTGTACATATATCACACTGGAAAATAGTTTATGCCCAGGTCTGAAGAAACCTCAGTATTAATACTGGCTGATGCTTATATCCTGACAGCTACAGACTACCTACTTGGTATTCAGGAGAAATGCGCAAGAATTGAATTTTTGTGCATGTTAGCACAAAAGAATTGTAGCTTTGCAATCCAGGCAACAAACTAAACACTAGAAAATTCCTTCCCATTTGGAACAATTATTTAGCAGAAACCATGCTAATTTGCCTATGTGCTTAGGTGTTTTTCCACTTCCCTGTTTTGATGATATTGGAGATAGAAACTCAGAAACTCAGTCGGGATTAGTGGGCTTTGTGGAACTGGATCATTTGCAAGTCTTGCAGACAGTTTTTAGGCTCACAAAACTTCACATATTCACAAATACATTTATGGGGTATTTAAAAAAAAAAAAGTAATCATGATACGTGGGGTTTTCCGTGATGCCTTAAGATACAGATGCATATATTTGGTTGTAGTGTAAAACCAGTCCTTCTTGTATGTAACCTGTACAGCTGAAATGGCAAAACTATGCAGAAAGACACTAATTGTGCCAGCTGAGCCTTGGTTCTAATTCAGTTGTGGGCAGTGGCCAGTCTGTAAAGGCTACCTTTCTGATAACCAAATACTACACAAAACAGTGGGAATGGAGGGCAGAAAATAGGGTGTTCCCTTGGCATAGATCATCCAGCTTCCCTCAAGCAAACTAAACCTTTGTATCATTGCTTAAATGGTTACATATGCACCACCAAAGTGCTATAGGTCTCTCTAAGAAGCCTAAACTGGCAGAATGATTTAATGATCTGCCAAATAGGAAGGACTTCTGCCTACCTTGATTTCCCAGATGTTTTTCCTGAATGCTTTTCTGTTTCTGCAGACAAGCATACTTCAATTTTCAAGGTTAGCTCGACATGGGATGCTGCTCAGTACTTCCTTATTGAGTAAAGAGTTAAGTGCCTGGATGTTGTGCCATCTTTTGTCTCTCTGGAAATGGAAGAGATGTATCTAAAGATGTATTTCTAGAATTCATATCAATACTTTGTTCAAAATTTTTAAGCTGTAACTGGAGGATAGATCTTATATGAAAACAAGTTTATTGTAGTGCATGGTTTCCTGATGATTAACAAAAGAGTTAATCATAATTAGCTACTCACTGTGAATGTAAAATGCTTAAGGATAGAGAAAGTTCCAGCCAAGGATTTTGCAATGTGTTTTATGTTTTAGATTAACTAAACTATCATCTCCAATACCTCCGGACATAATTTAGCATCATTGCTAGATTTTGGGTTTGTTCTTTGCTGGAAAGAGCTCCACACAGCATAAATAACAACAACTGCAATACCCTTTCATTTTATCTAAATGTATTACCCTCTAGGCCTGAGCTGTGATATATTTGAGCAGCAGCAAAGCATCCATTGATGTATCCAAACTGATATGTAGTTTAATAATGGCAATTAAGCATTGCAGGTTTTTTAATGAGTGTACCTTGCAATTAATAAGCTGCAGTTTAATTAAATTATAGGGAGGGAGGGGAAAGTAGTGTCCTCTATCATACTCTTTTCCTTTGATTAGAATGTGTTCCAATCAGTAAATTGACAGGAGTATTTAAGTAGAGACAGAGGTTTATTAAAATCTCCAGTGAATACTACAGACCACCATGAAAATATCCAGTTAATTGATGTGGCCATATTTCATCAACTGTTCCTTAAAAAGCTCTTTGCATAGTCAGTTATAACGTTCTGAAGAGGAATGATCTTCCTCTGCTTGAACTGACCAAAATCTAGATTTACACTGGAACTGGACCAGCACAATTCAGAATGGGATTTGGCCTTTCATCTTCATACCTTGCACACTGTGCATGGGATTTTTATTAAGAAATGACATAGTGCAAATGATATGTAAATGACCATGTGGTCAGTTTTTATGTGTCTGTAGACACACACAGGGTAAACTGTTTGGCTCGCAGCACCAACATTAGTGTTGTCCTACAGTAGTAGTAGCTGTCCCTGGAGATTTTGTGGTAGGAGTCTAAGTAACTGCCATTCTTCTGCAGCCACTGGAAGAAACCCTCCAGTCCCAAGGTCCAGTGCTTCTAAGATGCACTGAACTCTGTCCCTCTTTAATGGAGCGTGGTTTTGTCCTGATTGATGCTGGGATTAGGCCAAGAGATGCACAGCTCTTTTCCTTCAGAGGATAAGTGCCTCTGCGATAAGAGCCAACAAACTCTTATGCAGATGAATGTTTCGTTTATCAAGCGCTGACTTTCAAGTGTCTTATACTTTCCTGGAAAAAAAAAATTAGGCTTTGAGTTGTGCATGTTGAGGACTTTGAAGAAATTCACCTTTTTTCCACCCCCCCAACTGTACTTATAATATCATCTTCAATTGTGTAAATGCAACTGTAATACTTACAGTTATTCAAGAAGATTGTGGGCTACTGGTGGATTATTCAATTGCTGAAGTGTGTATGATACATAGTGCACCCCAAATAAGAATATTTACAGACCTGTGATGCATTGTGTACAAATCATTCCCTTACCTATGCTGCCTGTTCACAGATGTGACATTATAGTCATAAATCTACTTCATTTTGCTTTTGCCCTTGAATTTCAGCTTAAGTTCTGAATGTAAATCTGCTTGCAGAAAACCCCTGGCACTTTGATTTTTCTTACTGCTTTTCTTCCATGTGTCTCGTATTTTTTGATGTACTTCCAGCATTTTACTTTTCTTTGTGATCTCCTGATTCTCTTGAAGGGGTTATCTCTGAGGTTGACTCTTTCTCCCTTGCAGTTCCCCTATATAGCCCATATAATGCTGTTGCCATATTATTTTCCTTTTGTTCTCCTCTGCTGGATGACTGGTAGCAGCCATATAGGAGTGAGTAGAGTGCTAGCTCCAGCTTGCTCGGTAATGGAATGTTTTTAGATACACGTAAGAGAAGAGGCTTGAAGGAGGCTGATTATCTCAGGCTACTGCTTACCTTTAACATCCCACGTGTAGTTTCTGTCATGTGCACCTGTATTAGAGCTCTTCAAGTACTTTATTGGTCAGACCTTCATGGCTCCATGAATGTCAGCTTATCTGTGCTGTGCCCAGAAGCAAAATATAAATAGTGGTGCCACTAGAGAAGTAGTTAAACTATAATTTGTAAATCAGAGGCAGTTTGGTGAGCTCTGGTAGAGCTGACCCCTATACTGTGTGCAAGTTCCATTAAACTGCTGGTCATGCATCTAATAGTTGGAGCTGTGCTGGCAGAAGCAAAACCACCCCCCTTTTCAGAGAGCACTCCAAAAGTTCTACTTCTGTGTATTTAGAACTACAGCATAAATTGCTTTTTTAGGTTTTGTTGTCTATGTTATAATTTACAACCTTGATATTACTTCTTTAGAAAGTTTAACTTCAGACATTGGCTTTATAAATTGAAATTTTTGTTATTGCTGAGAGTTTTGTTATTTGGCCCAGGTTTCCAAACATTTTTGGGATTATGTGATCTGAGGCTACAATGTATCTAAAATAGTTTTGTACTGTTTTATAATTCACTGTGATATCTTTTGCAGAATAATTATGCAAATAACTCATTAAATCTTTCAAGCTGGAGGGAGAACAGGAATACAAATTGCAGATGATAAAAAAAAATTCAGTCCAAGTAATGCATAGATGGTACAATGAAGGTGAGATGCTAGTAGAGTTAATGAGAATATTCAAAGGTATTTCTTCATGTAACAGATCAGTAAGTGAAAGAAATATAGGCTTATTTAGAAAACTGTCTACATGTATTCATTGCTTGAGGCCACTTAAAAGTAAGAAATCCAGAACCGTATGAAAAGTAGGGAGAAAACATAGTTTAATACAACAAGCAAAGGAAGAATATTCAAGTGGAGAGTGTTGTTCAGTGGTTAAACCTGTAATACCCGTGTTACCATCTTCACTGGGCAATATTTTGCATGGTTCTCATGCAAAAATAAGAGCACAGTTTAATATTCCACTGCAGCATGAGGGGAAAAAAATGCACCAAACAGACCGATTCTTTGGTTCACTACTTAAAAACAAAGGGAAACAGGTAAATAATGGGGGAGAGCTGATGTCTTGATTGGAGACCACCGGCGCTGCGGTGACTGCGGCTGACTAGCTTACATGTGTTACCACAGTGCAATGATGGGAAATGTAATCATATTCCTTAGTACACTCCTGAAATAACTGCACAGACGTTTAATGAGACAAAGAAATGAGTTGCTCATTATCTGCTTGGCACAGGTGTCGCTAGCTCAGATGTCTCCTATAGCAGGTGATGTAGTTCCATGGCTTTTCAAGAGGCATGCAAACTGCTTGTGAAGGCCAGGCTGTAGCCTCAATTTTCCATCTCCAAATTAGTGGTTATTCTTACAAACTTCAATTTCTTCACTATTTTTTCATGATTACTTGGATTCTGTTGCCCTCAAGACTAGTGCAAAATGCCACCGATCTTAAAGGTGCAAAGCCACCCTCCTGTGGCTTTGTGTCTTATGGACTGAGTCACATACGAAGTCTTGAGTAGCCAAGCAATGTGTGAAACACTGCCAAAATATATTTTACAGCTCCTGATATTCCTAATCCTATTCTGCAGTCAGATGTGCAACCTTCAGAGCTCCAATCCAAACCAGCACTTTCCTTGCTTTCTAATTAGACTGCACTGGAAGATAGCCTTGATGCTTCCCTCTCAGAAAATGCTCCCTTCTAGGCACTTTATAGTCTGAACTTTGAAATAATAGATAGCTTTATGACTGGTCCATTGATTTAGGAAACGAAACTCTGCATCTCAGTTGAAAGTGCTTTGAGATGAAGAGGAGTCTGTGGTGTTTGCCTGTAGTGTAGCCCTTCTTGGGATAATTAAAAGGTTTTGGATGGCAGCAGTGGAGCAGAATAGACTGCAACAAATCAGTTGTCTGTACTCAAAGGCTTTCTCTAAAGAACACCTCCAAAAGCACTGTCTTTCGATGCTGCCTTGCAAAGAGCAGTCTGTATTTTTTTCCCATGCAAAAGCTTGGAGGAAGGCCCGTGGCTTACAGGTGACCCTCTCCATGCCCTGTTGAAAAATGTGTTTTTATAACAGAAAAGGCAGTGGCTACAAGTGTCAGCTTTAGAAGTTTAGACTGAACATTAGGAGGACCCCTAGGAGAGTGATGCAGCTGTCGGACTCGCTATCCTTGGAGGTCTTTAATTCTTGACTAGCCTGGCAAGTGCTGTGCTTACAGCAAGGCAGCTCTCAGTATAGGCAGCAGGTTGGAGCAGATGATATCTGATATTCTTTCCAACTAACATTTCTGTAAAATTATGAAGTGCCTAGAGACACGAGTAGGTTCATGACTTTAGTGAAAACCCCCAACAATCAGCTGCCTAGTGTCTTGTGGTGACTGGTGTCAAGAAGAGAAATATCAGGGAGAGCAGCGTAAGCAGTAAAGCATACGTGGTGCTGGATAGTTTCACTGGTTTTGTCCCTCAGGGGCTTTTCCTTTACCAATAAGGTTGGAATAAGCAAAAGACCTGGTCAGAAGGAGCACCTCAGCAGTTATCAGCGAGTTCATATGCGTTGGAAAGGTAAGATGCTTGTCATTGTAGAAACTGTAAGTAATAAATGCAGTTATGTAAAATAACAGGGTATGATTGATGTTAAGCAAGTTGAATTTTGTTTTTAACATGCAATTCATCCTGCGTAGTTTTCCGTGATGTAAACTTATGATCTTCTAAGTCTCTGTGGGATGGGGGGAATCTGCCAGTTCATTGTCATTCTCGTATACCTAATCCAATATGAATCTTGAAAAATAAAGCCCATTAGAAAAAAAGTCTGATAGCAGAAATTGTGCTTTGTTAATCATCACTTTTATTAAAACTGGGAATGAAGCTGTGACAAGCTGATGCCCATGGGAAATATATAATATGGGGGAAAATCCACTTGTGATGAGAAAATCACTGCAGCCTGACTTGATAGCAGAGGCTTTTAGCTTTATTCCTCTTCACTGTTCAGGTTCTGGAAGCAGTTATTGACAGCGTAACAAGTAGGGTTCATGTCTTCTGTTGCTTGTGGCAGAAATCCAGTAAGCAAGAAACTGCCCCTGCAAAGTACATCTGTCTTCTGGTGTGGTTGTGGTTTTTAGCACCCTCTTTTGGCTGCTCCTTACTGCCATCAGTTACGTGTATTTGCTGATGAGAAGGGTGCTCACTTCTGAGTACAGGTTCCAGGGGAAATGCTCAGCTGCATGCGGGGCTCAGCACAGGCTGATGGCATGGACTGGTGCAGTGGCATTCTCCCTGTTTGTTGTACGTAGCCCCATCCCGGTCCCCTCCCAGATCTGTCCTTCACGTTACATCCCCTTATTCAGTATGCTTTATTTCAGACTTGAAATACCCACTTGTGCTGTTTCTTCTTTTAACTTTTCACTTCCTCCCTGCTACTCTTCTCCTCACAGCATGTGTCCTCCTCAATTTCCATTGTCTGTTTAAAAAGTAGGACAGGGAGGAAAGTCCTGCAGCCTTTCCCTATCTCCCCTCTTAGGGCAGCTGAGGTTTTTAAGCAGTCGCTAGCAGTTCATCCAGCCTAAACAATAGCGCTGAAAAGAGAGCAAGTTCAGTGCTGAAGGACTTCCTTGGGTCAGTCCTGAGAGCAGCCATTGCGCTTCTGTAAGTCTGATTGTGAACTGTCATCTTAGAGGAGCCTGCTGGTCTTGGTTTTGCAGCTGTAGTTCGTCCAACTATGTTGGTTTACAAAAAAAAACAGATAAATAGTTGAAAACCGGTTGAATGGAAGGAAAAAGTGCAGTAGAGCCTGACTGATTTCCTGTCAATGCTATTTAATAGTCAGGAGAGGTTCTTATTTCCATTTCATTAATTACATATTGCCTGAATTGTATACTGCCCAATTTCAGCATGCATGTAAACTGTGGTTAAAGTTAGTCCTTCAAGGCTACAGGGTTTGTTTATTAATTGCTGGTCTTATAATGATTTGTAGCTTGATAGGAGGCTTACTTTAACTTTGACCTGTGTGTATCGTTAACATTCATCAGCTTTTGTCATCATGAGGTCCAGAGTAAAGCAAACTCCTCCATTCAGCAGTTCACAGGAATTTCAAAGTGAGATGTGCTTGTCTGTGCCTCCAACTGGCCTAGAAAAAGTCAGTAATGATGTATTGGGTTTCTGGAATCTTTCAAAGGTGTTCCTGCATTTTTCAAAGTTAGCAATGTGAATTGTGCTGATAGGCTCACAGAAGGCTGGGAATTGCTAGCTCAGGACAGTCCTCTTAAAGGCGAAAAATGTGTGGAGTCCTTCTGGCTCTCTGTACAAATTGTTCATGGGTCCTCAGACCCAACAACATCGTACCACTGCCAGCGAGGCAGGAGACAGTGATAGAACAAAGGTAATAGCTCCTTCACATGAATCAGAAGAATTGAACTAAGGGGAAGTTTTTGATGGAATTATAGCTGGTTTTCTTATAGCAGAACAATTTATGATGTCAGGACAAAGGTTCATCTGCTGGTTACTTCCCTGCCCTCACACAGCAAGGAAATGGCAGTCTGAGGAGTTGAGCTCCTATTCCCAGCTCCCTGTGCAGCACTAATAGGAGAGAATCCACATTTCTGTATTGTCCAAACCAGCTAATGAGTTATTTGTGGTTCACCTGTTGTTATACAGACTGCATCTCTAGTGACAAAACTAATAACTGGTAATTAGCCAGGATTCCAGAAACACTCCTAGCTGGTGAATAACTGCTGGGAAACACAAGTGTGATATGAAGCCAAATTAATTTGCAGGCAGAGGGGTCAGAGTGGAGTGGTAGTCGTGCAAATGGGAAGGGACCTGAGCTCACTGTCACCAAAGGGCTGTTAGTTTAACTGGAGGTTGCCTGTACTTTAGATGGGGGACCTAGAGCATCAATTACTTAAATATCAGATTTGCTAATTTGCTCATAGCATAATTTAAAAAAAATTACTCAGCAGTTACCAATCAATGGTTTTATCTCTACACAATTTGCAGATGGCACCAATTACTTAGGGCTAGTCAGATCCAGAGAAATCTGAGAAACACCAAAGGGGCTTAACCATCTGTGGAGAACAGGGCAGATAATGACTGTTGACCAAGGCAAGCTGATGAAAAGCTGCAATTTAAGCAGTAAATATCATTGCTTGGGACTAGGTAAGTTAAAAATCACTCGTGAGAAAGGCCTAGTTTTCATTTTGATTCGTTTAGCTTAAAATCAAAACAGCAATCAAGCCTGCTGACTTTATGCACACAAAAAGAAATCATATTGGATAAATATGTACAGAACAGTAATTTATTTTGATACTGTAGCCTGGTGCTTGCAGTGCCATGAGTGATCTCATTATGCCATTTCCAAAATATAACAGAAGTGGAAGGGCTTCAGTGGTCTGCAATGAAAACGGATTTATGGACAATAGCTATATAAGAAGGCTGTTCAAGACTGGTAAGTATCAGAAGATCCGTGAACAGAGGTGGTCTATAGGTACTTGAGATAATGAACAGTACAAAAAGAATCAATCATGTTCCTGTTTATTCATTATCTTAACACAAGAGAAAAGGAATAGTCAATCAAAATGACAGAAAATTAATATTTAGGGATTTACACCAGGCTAGCCATAGAATACCACTGGAGTTTTCTTAACGGTGTGGGTAGTGAGACCATGCCACGCTGCATTTCTTCCAAAAAAAACCCAAGGAGACAAATCCTCCTCTTTGAAAGCATAAATGTGTTCAAAATAACTTGGTCACTGGGAGAAGCTTCTGTTGTGGGGAATATTATTCTCTGTTTCGCTGTGATTTTTGCACCTTCACATGATGTATTTTTTCCCTCAACCAATTTTAAGAGCTGATTATAGATTACATAAATCATTTATATGATTCATCATAGCAATTCTTTTATTACCACAAAATTCTTTTCATTATGTGTTATTTTGATTGATCTTTATAAAGTTCCTACTTATGTTCCCAGAGGGTATACATTGTGCATACCCAGCGTAAACCTTTCTCACAGTTAATTGAGGCATTCAACCCCTTTTGCTGGATGCGAAAGATATGTACACTAGGCATTAACAAGAACATCTATCTCTATTATCAAGACATCTGGTATTTTAAACATTTGGCTGTTTACTTTTTTTTTTAAGGATTTGGCAAAAATAAAGCTTACTACTTCACTGGTGAGCTTAACCCTCTCTGTATATAACTAGAAAAATGTTCTTCCAGTTGCTATTCTACAAAATCTGTTGTACAATGGCTAGGGTAGAAAACCAGGCCCTTCAGTTTGTGCTATTTATTTTACATGTGATTCTAGTTAAAATCATTTAGTCCCTTGAGCTCTCCTCTCTGAGGATAACAGTATGTATTTTGCAGCAGATTTATGAATCTTCAGGAAGCATCGATCCAAAAGCTGCTGCAGATCTGCAAAATGTTTTTTAGGCTGTAAAATATTTATTTAGTGGAACTCAAAAATTTTGAATCCTACTATTTGGGATTGGTTTGGATTTTTCCTCATTGCTCCAGGAGTGGGTCAAATAAAATCCCTAATAAACTCTTGATTAATATTTCTGCCTCTTGTTAAGAGTTGACGATCTTCTATTTCTGTGCAGATTTCTATTGGAGAACTAAACTGAGTAGCTGTTCTTTGGTTTAAATCACAGAACCCATTTCTCTCCCTACCTCAATACTGCAGTAAAGCATGAGTGTTGCTGTAACTAATGGGCCACCCTGAGAGGGCAAGCTTTTGAGGAAAGATGCTATCTTTTGCTTAAATTAGTTCTTATAGTGGGGAAAGCACAGATGAGTATTTTGGGTCCACAGGCTTTGCCTCCCGTAAGGCATTCCTAGCCAACTCTCTAGTCAGTCACTCCTGATGGTGTGAGTGTTTAAATAGCAGCAGAAAGCTGATTTGCTTCAATTCATTGCTGTAATGGTAGGTTGGTATGTGGCTTCCAAGCTGGATGGTTGGAGGGACCAGGTGCTGTGTCAGGCAACTGGCAGCAATTTCCTTAAAAAGTTAGGGACGTGCTGGCGTCATGTTGCGCTAGCGTAAGGAATCCTGGTTCTCAGTCAGTAAAGAGCAGGGGAAAAATGAATCAAATTCCTGGAAAGAGGGAAGTTCTGGGAAGTTCTCCCCCTCTACTCTTCCCTGGTGAGACCACATCTGGAATATTGTGTCCAGTTCTGGGCCCCTCAGTTCAAGAGGGACAGGGAACTGCTGGAGAGAGTCCAGCGCAGAGCCACAAAGATGATGAAGGGAATGGAGCATCTCC